>JAWRVZ010000184.1:857500-1280021 GCA_037043235.1 Rhodeus uyekii | reverse complement strand
AAGCGTTCAGGAGTTATAATCAAAAATGTCAGTTTTTTAATATCTCCTGACCACTAGGGGGCAGAGCGCCAAAACTCTGCAGGTAGCCTCAGACCATGATTGACATAACACACACCTAGTTTGGTCAGAAAAGGCTAATGCATTGCGGAGATAAAGCCTCAATTTCAATTTTGCGACCATTACGTCGGATTCTTTCGCGAGTTATTCGTAAACGGTTTGACATATCAACTTTCTTTGGATAACTTTTTGTCATGATGGTCTGGAGATGATGTGGTTCAATTTTGGTGAAAATTGGACAAACGGTCTGGGAGGAGTTCGAAAAAGTAGGTTTTTAAAGAAAAATAACATGGCAAATCGGAGGTTTGGCCGAATATAACATATTTGGTATCTATGGTCTCGGCTTGACCCAATGAACACATTAAGACCATTTGTTTTACAATAGGTTAACGTCATCAAAAGTTATTAGCATATTTGTAAATTTGGTTATAACTTTTGACCACAAGGTGGCGCTGCCCCCAAACTTTTTGTGCCGTATCAAGATTAGGTGCCGAAGACACATATTGAGTTTCGTAACGATACGCCAATCCATTTGTTAAATATAGCAATTTATGACAATATTCAAAATGGCCGACGCTCTAAATGGCCGATATGGGAAAATTTGGTATCGCACGACTCGGCATGATGCACTGAATCTAACGAGACCAGTTTTATGATTTTTGGCCAAAGGGTTCAGGAGTTGTAAGGAAAAATGTCACTTTTTCATATCTCCTGACCACTAGGGGGCAGAGCGCCAAAACTCTGCAGGTAGCCTCAAACCATGATTGACATAACACACACCTAGTTTGGTCAGAAAAGGCTAATGCATTGGGGAGATAAAGCCTCAATTTCATTTTGGCGACTTTTACCTCAGATTCTTTCACGAGTTATTCGTAAACGGTTTGACGAATCAACTTTGTTTATATATCGTTTTGTCAACATTGTCAGGAGATGATGTGGTTCAATTTTCGTGAACATCGGACGAACGGCCTAGGAGGAGTTCGACAAAGTAGGTTTTTCATAAAATTCAAAATGGCGGGAAAATTTTCATGACGGAAAATGACGTCATAGGGTGCAATCGAATCGTCTTGAGCCAAGGAATCAGTGGACAAAAGAATTTTGTTTCTAGGACATACGGTTCAAAAGTTATTTACGTAAACGTGAGTGCAACTTTGGACAGTTGGTGGCGGTAGAGAGATTGAGTTAGAGACTTCAATTTTGCTATGGTCAATGATTAGACTCTCCTTTATGAGTGTGCCAACTTTTTTTCATTTTCCCGCTTACGGTTCTATGGGCTGTCATAGACTTCAATGGCAGAAGAAGAATAATAATAATAATAATAATAAGAACCGGAACAAAAACAATAGGTGCCTCCGCACCTTCGGTGCTTGGCCCCTAACAAGCAGCCATGACGGGGCCAAGCACAAAGAAGGCATTAAATGTCATGCCGACATGGCTGGCAGCATCAGACCAACGGCAGGAAGCATCTAAAGACATTTCAATATGACTTCAGTCTAAATGGCTGAAAAATCATCAATACGGTCTATAGTAATTCGATTTAATGGTTTATCACGTTCGACCAACAGGCAGCGCTGTAACCAAACTGATATGTCAAATCACGTGGTTTATCCAGAGTGAGGTGACAATGACACATGCAAAGTTTGGTGTCAATAGGGTAAAGCATTGCTGACATCCAGCTTTAAAGTCATGTGTTTGTTAAGCATAGCATTTCATGACAAAATTCTAAATAGCTGACGCTGAAAATGGCCGATATGGGAAAATTTGGTATCGCAGGACTCGGCATGATGCACTGAATCTAAAGACAGCAGTTTCATGATTTTTGGACAAAGCGTTCAGGAGTTATAATCAAAAATGTCATTATTTTATATCTCCTGACCACTAGGGGGCAGAGCGCCAAAACTCTGCAGGTAGCCTCAGATCATGATTGACATGACACACAGAAAGTTTGGTCAGAATACGCTAATGCGTTGCGGAGATATAGCCTCGCTTTATTTGGTGGCAATTTGGTCAAATTCGTTCGCAATTTTATCGAAACCTGTTTGACAAATCAACTTTATTTTAATAACTTTTTGTCAGCATGGTCTGAAGATGTTATGATTCAATTTTGGTGAAAATTGGACAAACGGTGTGGGAGGAGTTCGAAAAAGTAGGTTTTTAAAGAAAAACAACATGGCGGACAGGAAGTTTGGCCGACTATGACAATTTTGGTATCTGTGTTCTCGGTTTGACCCAAGGAACGTATAAAGACAACTTATTTTACCATAGGTTAACGTGTTCAAAAGTTATTAGCATTTTTGGAAATTTGGTTATAACTTTTGACCACAAGGTGGCGCTGCCTCGAAATTTTTTGTGTTGTATCAGGCCCAGATGCCGAAGACACATATCGAGTTTCGTAACGATACGCCAATGTGTTTGTTAAATATAGCAATTTGTGACAAAATTCAAAATGGCCGACCCTCAAAATGGCCAATATGGGAAAATTTTGTATCGCACGACTCGGCATGATGCCCTGAATCTAACGAGACCAGTTTTATGATTTTTGGTCGAAGCGTTCAGAAGTTATAAGCAAATATTTCACTTTTTCATATCTCCAGACCACTAGGGGGCAGAGCGCCAAAACTCTGTAGGTAGCCTCAGACCATCATTGCCATAACACACACCAAGTTTGGTTAGAATACGCTAATGCGTTGCGGAGATAAAGCCTCGCTTTCATTTCTGCGGCCATTTTGTTGAATTCTTTCGCAAGTTATTCGTAAACGGTTTGACAAATCAACTTTCTTTTAATAACTTTTTGTATGCATAGTCTGGAGATGATGTGGTTCAATTTTCGTGAAAATCGGACCAACGGCCTAGGAGGAGTTCGAAAAAGTAGGTTTTTCGTAAAATTCAAAATGGCGGGAAAATTTTCATGACGGAAAATGACGTCATAGGGTGCAATCGAATCGTCTTGAGCCAAGGAATCAGTGGACGAAAGAATTTTGTTTCTAGGACATACGGTTCAAAAGTTATTTACGTAAACGTGAGTTCAAATTTGGACAGTTGGTGGCGCTAGAGACATTGAGTTAGAGACTTCAAATTTGCTATGGTCAATGATTGGCTTGTCCTTGATCAGTGTGCCAAATTTCATCATTTTCCCGCAAACGGTTCTATGGCCTGCCATAGACTTCCATGGCGGAAGAAGAAGAAGAAGAGGAATAATAATAAAGAACCGGAACAAACACAATAGGTGCCTCCGCACCTTCGGTGCTTGGCCCCTAATAAGAACCGGAACAAAAACAATAGGTGCCTCCGCACCTTCGGTGCTTGGCCCCTAATAATAATAAGAACCGGAACAAAAACAATAGGTGCCTCCGCACCTTCGGTGCTTGGCCCCTAATAAGAACCGGAACAAAAACAATAGGTGCCTCCGCACCTTCGGTGCTTGGCCCCTAATAATAAGAACCGGAACAAAAACAATAGGTGCCTCCGCACCTTCGGTGCTTGGCCCCTAAATATAGCTGCTAGCAGCCATCACGGGGCCAAGCGCAAGGAGGGCATTAAATGTCATGCCGACATGACTGGCATCATCAGACCAACGGCAGTAAGAATCTAAAGACATTTCAATATGACTTAAGTCTAAATGGCTGAAAAACCAACAATACGGTCTTTAGCAATTCGATTTAATGGTTTATCGCATTCAACCAACAGGCAGCGCTGTAACCAAATTGTAGTGTGTGGTACATTGAGAGTGTGGTGACATTGACACATGCAAAGTTTGCTTTCAATTGGGTAAACCATTGCTGACAGCACTAAAGTCATGTGTTTGTTAAACATAGCATCTTATAAGAAAAATCGAAATGGCAGATGCTCAAAATGGCCGATATGGGAAAATGTGGTATCACAGGACTCGGCATGACCAACTGGATCTAAAGACAGCAGTTTCATGATTTTTAGACAAAGCGTTCAGGAGTTATAATCAAAAATGTCAGTTTTTTAATATCTCCTGACCACTAGGGGGCAGAGCGCCAAAACTCTGCAGGTAGCCTCAGACCATGATTGACATAACACACACCTAGTTTGGTCAGAAAAGGCTAATGCATTGCGGAGATAAAGCCTCAATTTCAATTTTGCGACCATTACGTCGGATTCTTTCGCGAGTTATTCGTAAACGGTTTGACATATCAACTTTCTTTGGATAACTTTTTGTCATGATGGTCTGGAGATGATGTGGTTCAATTTTGGTGAAAATTGGACAAACGGTCTGGGAGGAGTTCGAAAAAGTAGGTTTTTAAAGAAAAATAACATGGCAAATCGGAGGTTTGGCCGAATATAACATATTTGGTATCTATGGTCTCGGCTTGACCCAATGAACACATTAAGACCATTTGTTTTACAATAGGTTAACGTCATCAAAAGTTATTAGCATATTTGTAAATTTGGTTATAACTTTTGACCACAAGGTGGCGCTGCCCCCAAACTTTTTGTGCCGTATCAAGATTAGGTGCCGAAGACACATATTGAGTTTCGTAACGATACGCCAATCCATTTGTTAAATATAGCAATTTATGACAATATTCAAAATGGCCGACGCTCTAAATGGCCGATATGGGAAAATTTGGTATCGCACGACTCGGCATGATGCACTGAATCTAACGAGACCAGTTTTATGATTTTTGGCCAAAGGGTTCAGGAGTTGTAAGGAAAAATGTCACTTTTTCATATCTCCTGACCACTAGGGGGCAGAGCGCCAAAACTCTGCAGGTAGCCTCAAACCATGATTGACATAACACACACCTAGTTTGGTCAGAAAAGGCTAATGCATTGGGGAGATAAAGCCTCAATTTCATTTTGGCGACTTTTACCTCAGATTCTTTCACGAGTTATTCGTAAACGGTTTGACGAATCAACTTTGTTTATATATCGTTTTGTCAACATTGTCAGGAGATGATGTGGTTCAATTTTCGTGAACATCGGACGAACGGCCTAGGAGGAGTTCGACAAAGTAGGTTTTTCATAAAATTCAAAATGGCGGGAAAATTTTCATGACGGAAAATGACGTCATAGGGTGCAATCGAATCGTCTTGAGCCAAGGAATCAGTGGACAAAAGAATTTTGTTTCTAGGACATACGGTTCAAAAGTTATTTACGTAAACGTGAGTGCAACTTTGGACAGTTGGTGGCGGTAGAGAGATTGAGTTAGAGACTTCAATTTTGCTATGGTCAATGATTAGACTCTCCTTTATGAGTGTGCCAACTTTTTTTCATTTTCCCGCTTACGGTTCTATGGGCTGTCATAGACTTCAATGGCAGAAGAAGAATAATAATAATAATAATAATAAGAACCGGAACAAAAACAATAGGTGCCTCCGCACCTTCGGTGCTTGGCCCCTAACTAGCAGCCATCACGGGGCCAAGCGCAAGGAGGGCATTAAATGTCATGCCGACATGGCTGGCATCATCAGACCAACGGCAGTAAGAATCTAAAGACATTTCAATATGACTTAAGTCTAAATGGCTGAAAAATCAACAATACGGTCTTTAGTAGTTCGATTTAATGGTTTATCACGTTCGACCAACAGGCAGCGCTGTAACCAAATTGTAGTGTCAATTCATGTGGTACATTGGGTAAATTGGGTAAACCATGGCTGACAGAGCACTAAAGTCATGTGTTTGTTAAACATAGCATCTTATAAGAAAAATCGAAATGGCAGACGCTCAAAATGCCCGATATGGGAATATTTGCTATCACAGGACTCGGCATGACCCACTGGATCTAAAGAGACCAGTTTCATGATTTTTGGCCAAAGGGTTCAGAAGTTATAAGCAAAAAAGTCAGTTTTTGATAACTCCTGACCACTAGGGGGCACAGCGCCAAAACTCTGCAGGTAGCCTCAAACCATGATTGACATAACACACACCTAGTTTGGTCAGAAAAGGCTAATGCATTGGGGAGATAAAGCCTCAATTTCATTTTGGCGACTTTTACCTCAGATTCTTTCGCGAGTTATTCGTAAACGGTTTGACGAATCAACTTTCTTTATATATCGTTTTGTCCACATTGTCGGGAGATGATGTGGTTCAATTTTCGTGAACATCGGACGAACGGCCTAGGAGGAGTTCGACAAAGTAGGTTTTTCATAAAATTCAAAATGGCGGGAAAATCTTCATGACGGAAAATGACGTCATAGGGTGCAATCGAATCGTCTTGAGCCAAGGAATCAGTGGACAAAAGAATTTTGTTTCTAGGACATACGGTTCAAAAGTTATTTACGTAAACGTGAGTGCAACTTTGGACAGTTGGTGGCGCTAGAGAGATTGAGTTAGAGACTTCAATTTTGCTATGGTCAATGATTGGACTCTCCTTTATCAGTGTGCCAACTTTTTTTCATTTTCCCGCTTACGGTTCTATGGGCTGTCATAGACTTCAATGGCAGAAGAAGAATAATAATAATAATAATAATAAGAACCGGAACAAAAACAATAGGTGCCTCCGCACCTTCGGTGCTTGGCCCCTAATAAATATAGCTGCTAGCAGCCATCACGGGGCCAAGCGCAAGGAGGGCATTAAATGTCATGCCGACATGACTGGCATCATCAGACCAACGGCAGTAAGAATCTAAAGACATTTCAATATGACTTAAGTCTAAATGGCTGAAAAACCAACAATACGGTCTTTAGCAATTCGATTTAATGGTTTATCGCATTCAACCAACAGGCAGCGCTGTAACCAAATTGTAGTGTGTGGTACATTGAGAGTGTGGTGACATTGACACATGCAAAGTTTGCTTTCAATTGGGTAAACCATTGCTGACAGCACTAAAGTCATGTGTTTGTTAAACATAGCATCTTATAAGAAAAATCGAAATGGCAGATGCTCAAAATGGCCGATATGGGAAAATGTGGTATCACAGGACTCGGCATGACCAACTGGATCTAAAGACAGCAGTTTCATGATTTTTAGACAAAGCGTTCAGGAGTTATAATCAAAAATGTCAGTTTTTTAATATCTCCTGACCACTAGGGGGCAGAGCGCCAAAACTCTGCAGGTAGCCTCAGACCATGATTGACATAACACACACCTAGTTTGGTCAGAAAAGGCTAATGCATTGCGGAGATAAAGCCTCAATTTCAATTTTGCGACCATTACGTCGGATTCTTTCGCGAGTTATTCGTAAACGGTTTGACATATCAACTTTCTTTGGATAACTTTTTGTCATGATGGTCTGGAGATGATGTGGTTCAATTTTGGTGAAAATTGGACAAACGGTCTGGGAGGAGTTCGAAAAAGTAGGTTTTTAAAGAAAAATAACATGGCAAATCGGAGGTTTGGCCGAATATAACATATTTGGTATCTATGGTCTCGGCTTGACCCAATGAACACATTAAGACCATTTGTTTTACAATAGGTTAACGTCATCAAAAGTTATTAGCATATTTGTAAATTTGGTTATAACTTTTGACCACAAGGTGGCGCTGCCCCCAAACTTTTTGTGCCGTATCAAGATTAGGTGCCGAAGACACATATTGAGTTTCGTAACGATACGCCAATCCATTTGTTAAATATAGCAATTTATGACAATATTCAAAATGGCCGACGCTCTAAATGGCCGATATGGGAAAATTTGGTATCGCACGACTCGGCATGATGCACTGAATCTAACGAGACCAGTTTTATGATTTTTGGCCAAAGGGTTCAGGAGTTGTAAGGAAAAATGTCACTTTTTCATATCTCCTGACCACTAGGGGGCAGAGCGCCAAAACTCTGCAGGTAGCCTCAAACCATGATTGACATAACACACACCTAGTTTGGTCAGAAAAGGCTAATGCATTGGGGAGATAAAGCCTCAATTTCATTTTGGCGACTTTTACCTCAGATTCTTTCACGAGTTATTCGTAAACGGTTTGACGAATCAACTTTGTTTATATATCGTTTTGTCAACATTGTCAGGAGATGATGTGGTTCAATTTTCGTGAACATCGGACGAACGGCCTAGGAGGAGTTCGACAAAGTAGGTTTTTCATAAAATTCAAAATGGCGGGAAAATTTTCATGACGGAAAATGACGTCATAGGGTGCAATCGAATCGTCTTGAGCCAAGGAATCAGTGGACAAAAGAATTTTGTTTCTAGGACATACGGTTCAAAAGTTATTTACGTAAACGTGAGTGCAACTTTGGACAGTTGGTGGCGGTAGAGAGATTGAGTTAGAGACTTCAATTTTGCTATGGTCAATGATTAGACTCTCCTTTATGAGTGTGCCAACTTTTTTTCATTTTCCCGCTTACGGTTCTATGGGCTGTCATAGACTTCAATGGCAGAAGAAGAATAATAATAATAATAATAATAAGAACCGGAACAAAAACAATAGGTGCCTCCGCACCTTCGGTGCTTGGCCCCTAATAATAATAATAAGAACCGGAACAAAAACAATAGGTGCCTCCGCACCTTCGGTGCTTGGCCCCTAATAAGAACCGGAACAAAAACAATAGGTGCCTCCGCACCTTCGGTGCTTGGCCCCTAATAATAAGAACCGGAACAAAAACAATAGGTGCCTCCGCACCTTCGGTGCTTGGCCCCTAAATATAGCTGCTAGCAGCCATCACGGGGCCAAGCGCAAGGAGGGCATTAAATGTCATGCCGACATGGCTGGCATCATCAGACCAACGGCAGTAAGAATCTAAAGACATTTCAATATGACTTAAGTCTAAATGGCTGAAAAATCAACAATACGGTCTTTAGTAATTTGATTTAATGGTTTATCACATTCAACCAACAGGCAGCACTGTAACCAAATTGTAGTGTCAATTCATGTGGTACATTGAGAGTGTGGTGACATTGACACATGCAAAGTTTGCTTGCAATTGGGTAAACCATTGCTGACAGAGCACTAAAGTCATGTGTTTGTTAAACATAGCATCTTATAAGAAAAATCGAAATGGCAGATGCTCAAAATGGCCGATATGGGAAAATTTGGTATCACAGGACTCGGCATGACCCACTGGATCTAAAGACAGCAGTTTCATGATTTTTAGACAAAGCGTTCAGGAGTTATAATCAAAAATGTCAGTTTTTTTATATCTCCTGACCACTAGGGGGCAGAACGCCAAAACTCTGCAGGTAGCCTCAGACCATGATTGACATAACACACACCTAGTTTGGTCAGAAAACACTAATGCGTTGCGGAGATAAAGCCTCAATTTCATTTTTGCAACCATTACGTCGGATTCTTTCGCGAGTTATTCGTAAACGGTTTGACATATCAACTTTCTTTGGATAACTTTTTGTCATGATGGTCTGGAGATGATGTGGTTTAATTTTGGTGAAAATTGGACAAACGGTCTGGGAGGAGTTCGAAAAAGTAGGTTTTTAAAGAAAAACAACATGGTGGACAAGAAGTTTGGCCGACTATGACAAATTTGGTATCTGTGTTCTTGGTTTGACCCAAGGAACGTATAAAGATAATTTGTTTTACCATAGGTTAACGCGCTCAAAAGTTATTACCATATTTGTAAATTTGGTTATAATTTTTGACCACAAGGGGGTGCTGCCTCGAAACTTTTTGAGTCGTATCAAGGTTAGGTGCCGAAGACACATATTGAGTTTCGTAACGATACGCCAATATCTTTGTTAAATATAGCAATTTATGACAATATTCAAAATGGCCGACGCTCAAAATGGCCGATATGGGAAAATTTGGTATCGCACGACTTGGCATGATGCACTGAATCTAAAGAGACCAGTTTTATTATTTTTGGCCGAAGCGTTCAGAAGTTATAAGCAAATATTTAACTTTTTCATATCTCCTGACCACTAGGGGGCACCGTGCCAAAACTCTGCAGGTAGCCTCAGATCATGATTGACATAACACACACCTAGTTTGGTCAGAAAACGCTAATGCGTTGCGGAGATAAAGCCTCAATTTCATTTTTGCGACCATTACGTCGGATTCTTTCGCGAGTTATTCGTAAACGGTTTGACATATCAACTTTCTTTGGATAACTTTTTGTCCACATGGTCTGGAGATGATGTGGTTCAATTTTCGTTGAAATCGGAAAAACGGTCTAGGAGGAGTTCGAAAAAGTAGGTTTTTCATAAAATTCAAAATGGCGGGAAAAATTTCATGACGGAAAATGACGTCATAGGGTGCAGTCGAATCGTCTTGAGCCAAGGAATCAGTGGACATAAGAATTTTGTTTCTAGGTCATACGGTTCAAAAGTTATTAGCATAAACGTTAGTTCAACTTTGGACAGTTGGTGGCGCTAGAGATATTGAGTTAGAGACTTCAAATTTGTTATGGTCAATAATTGGACTGTCTTTAATGAGTGTGCCAACTTTCATCATTTTCCCGCATACGGTTCTATGGGCTGCCATAGACTTTCATGGCGGAAGAAGAAGATGAAGAATAATAATAAGAACCGGAACAGAAACAATAGGTGCCTTCGCACCTTCGGTGCTTGGCCCCTAATAATAATAAGAACCGGAACAAAAACAATAGGTGCCTCCGCACCTTCGGTGCTTGGCCCCTAATAATAATAAGAACCGGAACAAAAACAATAGGTGCCTCCGCACCTTCGGTGCTTGGCCCCTAATAATAATAATAAGAACCGGAACAAAAACAATAGGTGCCTCCGCACCTTCGGTGCTTGGCCCCTAATAATAAGAACCGGAACAAAAACAATAGGTGCCTCCGCACCTTCGGTGCTTGGCCCCTAATAAATATAGCTGCTAGCAGCCATCACGGGGCCAAGCGCAAGGAGGGCATTAAATGTCATGCCGACATGGCTGGCATCATCAGACCAACGGCAGTAAGAATCTAAAGAGATTTCAATATGACTTAAGTCTAAATGGCTGAAAAATCAACAATACGGTCTTTAGTATTTCGATTTAATGGTTTATCACATTCAACCAACAGGCAGCGCTGTAACCAAATTGTAGTGTCAATTCATGTGGTACATTGAGAGTGTGGTGACATTGACACATGCAAAGTTTGCTTTCAATTGGGTAAACCATTGCTGACAGACCACTAAAGTCATGTGTTTGTTAAACATAGCATCTTATAAGAAAAATCGAAATGGCAGACGCTCAAAATGGCCGATATGGGAATATTTGGTATCACAGGACTCGGCATGACCCACTGGATCTAAAGAGACCAGTTTCATGATTTTTGGACAAAGCGTTCAGGAGTTATAATCAAAAATGACAGTTTTTCATATCTCCTGACCAGTAGGGGGCAGAGCGCCAAAACTCTGCAGGTAGCCTCAGACCATAATTGACATAACACACACCTAGTTTGGTCAGAAAAGGCAAATGCATTACGGAGATAAAGCCTCAATTTCATTTTAGCGACTATTACCTCAGATTCTTTTGTGAGTTATTCGTAAATGGTTTGACGAACCAACTTCCTTTATATATCGTTTTGTCCACATTGTCTGGAGATGATGTGGTTCAATTTTCGTGAAAATCGGACGAACGGCCTAGGAGGAGTTCGAAAAAGTAGGTTTTTCATAAAATTCAAAATGGCGGGAAAATTTTCATGACGGAAAATGACGTCATAGGGTGCAATTGAATCGTCTTGAGCCAAGGAATCAGTGGACAAAAGAATTTTGTTTCTAGGACATACGGTTCAAAAGTTATTTACATAAACGTGAGTGCAACTTTGGACAGTTGGTGGCGCTTTAGAGATTGAGTTAGAGACTTCAATTTTGCTATGGTCAATGATTGGACTGTCCTTTATGAGTGTGCCAACTTTTTTTCATTTTCCCGCTTACGGTTCTATGGGCTGTCATAGACTTCAATGGCAGAAGAAGAATAATAATAATAATAATAAATATAGCTGCTAGCAGCCATCACGGGGCCAAGCGCAAGGAGGGCATTAAATGTCATGCCGACATGGCTGGCATCATCAGACCAACAGCAGTAAGAATCTAAAGACATTTCAATATGACTTAAGTCTAAATGGCTGAAAAATCAACAATAGGGTCTTTAGTAATTCGATTTAATGGTTTATCACATTCAACCAACAGGCAGCGCTGTAACCACATTGTAGTGTCAATTCATGTGGTACATTGAGAGTGTGGTGACATTGACACATGCAAAGTTTGCTTTCAATTGGGTAAACCGTTGCTGACAGAGCACTAAAGTCATGTGTTTGTTAAACATAGAATCTTATAAGAAAAATCGAAATGGCAGACGCTCAAAATGGCCGATATGGGAAAATTTGGTATCACAGGACTCGGCATGACCCACTGGATCTAAAGAGACCAGTTTCATGATTTTTGGCCAAAGGGTTCAGGAGTTATAAGCAAAAAAGTCAGTTTTTTAATATCTCCTGACCACTAGGGGGCAGAGCGCCAAAACTCTGCAGGTAGCCTCAAACCATGATTGACATAACACACACCTAGTTTGGTCAGAAAAGGCTAATGCATTGGGGAGATAAAGCCTCAATTTCATTTTGGCGACTTTTACCTCAGATTCTTTCACGAGTTATTCGTAAACGGTTTGACGAATCAACTTTGTTTATATATCGTTTTGTCAACATTGTCAGGAGATGATGTGGTTCAATTTTCGTGAACATCGGACGAACGGCCTAGGAGGAGTTCGACAAAGTAGGTTTTTCATAAAATTCAAAATGGCGGGAAAATTTTCATGACGGAAAATGACGTCATAGGGTGCAATCGAATCGTCTTGAGCCAAGGAATCAGTGGACAAAAGAATTTTGTTTCTAGGACATACGGTTCAAAAGTTATTTACGTAAACGTGAGTGCAACTTTGGACAGTTGGTGGCGGTAGAGAGATTGAGTTAGAGACTTCAATTTTGCTATGGTCAATGATTAGACTCTCCTTTATGAGTGTGCCAACTTTTTTTCATTTTCCCGCTTACGGTTCTATGGGCTGTCATAGACTTCAATGGCAGAAGAAGAATAATAATAATAACTAGCAGCCATCACGGGGCCAAGCGCAAGGAGGGCATTAAATGTCATGCCGACATGGCTGGCATCATCAGACCAACGGCAGTAAGAATCTAAAGACATTTCAATATGACTTAAGTCTAAATGGCTGAAAAATCAACAATACGGTCTTTAGTAGTTCGATTTAATGGTTTATCACGTTCGACCAACAGGCAGCGCTGTAACCAAATTGTAGTGTCAATTCATGTGGTACATTGGGTAAATTGGGTAAACCATGGCTGACAGAGCACTAAAGTCATGTGTTTGTTAAACATAGCATCTTATAAGAAAAATCGAAATGGCAGACGCTCAAAATGCCCGATATGGGAATATTTGCTATCACAGGACTCGGCATGACCCACTGGATCTAAAGAGACCAGTTTCATGATTTTTGGCCAAAGGGTTCAGAAGTTATAAGCAAAAAAGTCAGTTTTTGATAACTCCTGACCACTAGGGGGCACAGCGCCAAAACTCTGCAGGTAGCCTCAAACCATGATTGACATAACACACACCTAGTTTGGTCAGAAAAGGCTAATGCATTGGGGAGATAAAGCCTCAATTTCATTTTGGCGACTTTTACCTCAGATTCTTTCGCGAGTTATTCGTAAACGGTTTGACGAATCAACTTTCTTTATATATCGTTTTGTCCACATTGTCGGGAGATGATGTGGTTCAATTTTCGTGAACATCGGACGAACGGCCTAGGAGGAGTTCGACAAAGTAGGTTTTTCATAAAATTCAAAATGGCGGGAAAATCTTCATGACGGAAAATGACGTCATAGGGTGCAATCGAATCGTCTTGAGCCAAGGAATCAGTGGACAAAAGAATTTTGTTTCTAGGACATACGGTTCAAAAGTTATTTACGTAAACGTGAGTGCAACTTTGGACAGTTGGTGGCGCTAGAGAGATTGAGTTAGAGACTTCAATTTTGCTATGGTCAATGATTGGACTCTCCTTTATCAGTGTGCCAACTTTTTTTCATTTTCCCGCTTACGGTTCTATGGGCTGTCATAGACTTCAATGGCAGAAGAAGAATAATAATAATAATAATAATAAGAACCGGAACAAAAACAATAGGTGCCTCCGCACCTTCGGTGCTTGGCCCCTAATAATAATAAGAACCGGAACAAAAACAATAGGTGCCTCCGCACCTTCGGTGCTTGGCCCCTAATAATAATAAGAACCGGAACAAAAACAATAGGTGCCTCCGCACCTTCGGTGCTTGGCCCCTAATAATAATAATAAGAACCGGAACAAAAACAATAGGTGCCTCCGCACCTTCGGTGCTTGGCCCCTAATAATAATAATAAGAACCGGAACAAAAACAATAGGTGCCTCCGCACCTTCGGTGCTTGGCCCCTAATAAGAACCGGAACAAAAACAATAGGTGCCTCCGCACCTTCGGTGCTTGGCCCCTAATAATAATAATAAGAACCGGAACAAAAACAATAGGTGCCTCCGCACCTTCGGTGCTTGGCCCCTAATAATAATAATAAGAACCGGAACAAAAACAATAGGTGCCTCCGCACCTTCGGTGCTTGGCCCCTAATAATAATAAGAACCGGAACAAAAACAATAGGTGCCTCCGCACCTTCGGTGCTTGGCCCCTAAATAGCTGCTAGCAGCCATCACGGGGCCAAGCGCAAGGAGGGCATTAAATGTCATGCCGACATGGCTGGCATCATCAGACCAATGGCAGTAAGAATCTAAAGACATTTCAATATGACTTAAGTCTAAATGGCTGAAAAATCAACAATACGGTCTTTAGTAATTCGATTTAATGGTTTATCACATTCAACCAGCAGGCAGCGCTGTAACCAAATTGTAGTGTCAATTCATGTGGTACATTGAGAGTGTGGTGACATTGACACATGCAAAGTTTGCTTTCAATTGGGTAAACCATTGCTGACAGAGCACTAAAGTCATGTGTTTGTTAAACATAGAATCTTATAAGAAAAATCGAAATGGCAGACGCTCAAAATGGCCGATATGGGAAAATTTGGTATCACAGGACTCGGCATGACCCATTGGATCTAAAGAGACCAGTTTCATGATTTTTGGCCAAAGGGTTCAGGAGTTATAAGCAAAAAAGTCAGTTTTTTAATATCTCCTGACCACTAGGGGGCAGAGCGCCAAAACTCTGCAGGTAGCCTCAAACCATGATTGACATAACACACACCTAGTTTGGTCAGAAAAGGCTAATGCATTGGGGAGATAAAGCCTCAATTTCATTTTGGCGACTTTTACCTCAGATTCTTTCACGAGTTATTCGTAAACGGTTTGACGAATCAACTTTGTTTATATATCGTTTTGTCAACATTGTCAGGAGATGATGTGGTTCAATTTTCGTGAACATCGGACGAACGGCCTAGGAGGAGTTCGACAAAGTAGGTTTTTCATAAAATTCAAAATGGCGGGAAAATTTTCATGACGGAAAATGACGTCATAGGGTGCAATCGAATCGTCTTGAGCCAAGGAATCAGTGGACAAAAGAATTTTGTTTCTAGGACATACGGTTCAAAAGTTATTTACGTAAACGTGAGTGCAACTTTGGACAGTTGGTGGCGGTAGAGAGATTGAGTTAGAGACTTCAATTTTGCTATGGTCAATGATTAGACTCTCCTTTATGAGTGTGCCAACTTTTTTTCATTTTCCCGCTTACGGTTCTATGGGCTGTCATAGACTTCAATGGCAGAAGAAGAATAATAATAATAATAATAATAAGAACCGGAACAAAAACAATAGGTGCCTCCGCACCTTCGGTGCTTGGCCCCTAATAAGAACCGGAACAAAAACAATAGGTGCCTCCGCACCTTCGGTGCTTGGCCCCTAATAATAAGAACCGGAACAAAAACAATAGGTGCCTCCGCACCTTCGGTGCTTGGCCCCTAATAATAAGAACCGGAACAAAAACAATAGGTGCCTCCGCACCTTCGGTGCTTGGCCCCTAATAATAAGAACCGGAACAAAAACAATAGGTGCCTCCGCACCTTCGGTGCTTGGCCCCTAATAAGAACCGGAACAAAAACAATAGGTGCCTCCGCACCTTCGGTGCTTGGCCCCTAAATATAGCTGCTAGCAGCCATCACGGGGCCAAGCGCAAGGAGGGCATTAAATGTCATGCCGACATGGCTGGCATCATCAGACCAACGGCATTAAGAATCTAAAGACATTTCAATATGACTTAAGTCTAAATGGCTGAAAAATCAACAATACGGTCTTTAGTAATTCGATTTAATGGTTTATCACATTCAACCAACAGGCAGCGCTGTAACCACATTGTAGTGTCAATTCATGTGGTACATTGAGAGTGTGGTGACATTGACACATGCAAAGTTTGCTTTCAATTGGGTAAACCATTGCTGACAGAGCACTAAAGTCATGTGTTTGTTAAACATAGAATCTTATAAGAAAAATCGAAATGGCAGACGCTCAAAATGGCCGATATGGGAAAATTTGGTATCACAGGACTCGGCATGACCCACTGGATCTAAAGAGACCAGTTTCATGATTTTTGGCCAAAGGGTTCAGGAGTTATAATCAAAAAAGTCAGTTTTTTAATATCTCCTGACCACTAGGGGGCAGAGCACCAAAACTCTGCAGGTAGCCTCAGACCATGATTGACATAATACACACCTAGTTTGGTCAGAAAACGCTAATGCGTTGCGGAGATAAAGTCTCAATTTCATTTTTGCAACCATTACGTTGGATTCTTTCGCGAGTTATTCGTAAACGGTTTGACATATCAACTTTCTTTGGATAACTTTTTGTCATGATGGTCTGGAGATGATGTGGTTCAATTTTGGTGAAAATTGGACAAACGGTCTGGGAGGAGTTCGAAAAAGTAGGTTTTTATAGAAAAATAACATGGCAAATCGGAGATTTGGCCGAATATGACATATTTGGTATCTATGGTCTCGGCTTGACCCAATGAACACATTAAGACCATTTGTTTTACCATAGGTTAACGCACTCAAAAGTTATTAGCATATTTGTAAATTTGGTTATAATTTTTGACCACAAGGGGGTCCTGCCTCGAAACTTTTTGAGTCGTATCAAGGTTAGGTGCCGAAGACACATATTGAGTTTCGTAACGATATGCCAATATCTTTGTTAAATATAGCAATTTATGACAATTTTCAAAATGGCCGACGCTCAAAATGGCCGATATGGGAAAATTTGGTATCGCACGACTTGGCATGATGCACTGAATCTAAAGAGACCAGTTTTATTATTTTTGGCCAAAGCGTTCAGAAGTTATAAGCAAATATTTAACTTTTTCATATCTCCTGACCACTAGGGGGCACAGCGCCAAAACTCTGCAGGTAGCCTCAGACCATGATTGACATAACACACACCTAGTTTGGTCCGAAAACGCTAATGCGTTGCGGAGATAAAGCCTCAATTTCATTTTTGCGACCAGTACGTCAGATTCTTTCGCGAGTTATTCGTAAACGGTTTGACATATCAACTTTCTTTGGATAACTTTTTGTCCACATTGTCTGGAGATGATGTGGTTCAATTTTCGTTGAAATCGGAAAAACGGCCTAGGAGGAGTTCGAAAAAGTATGTTTTTCATAAAATTCAAAATGGCGGGAAAAATTTCATGACGGAAAATGACGTCATAGGGTGCAATCGAATCGTCTTGAGCCAAGGAATCAGTGGACATAAGAATTTTGTTTCTAGGTCATACGGTTCAAAAGTTATTTACGTAAACGTGAGTGCAACTTTGGACCGTTGGTGGCGCTATAGAGATTGAGTTAGAGACTTCAATTTTGCTATGGTCAATGATTGGACTGTCCTTTATGAGTGTGCCAACTTTTTTTCATTTTCCCGTTTACGGTTCTATGGGCTGCCATAGACTTCAATGGCAGAAGAAGAATAATAATAATAGGAACCGGAACAAAAACAATAGGTGCCTCCGCACCTTCGGTGCTTGGCCCCTAATAATAATAAGAACCGGAACAAAAACAATAGGTGCCTCCGCACCTTCGGTGCTTGGCCCCTAATAATAATAATAAGAACCGGAACAAAAACAATAGGTGCCTCCGCACCTTCGGTGCTTGGCCCCTAATAATAATAAGAACCGGAACAAAAACAATAGGTGCCTCCGCACCTTCGGTGCTTGGCCCCTAATAACTAATGCACACTGAGGTTATGAGGTCAGATGCCAGCAGGACAGCTGTTAATCTATAAACGTCGCTGAACAAAATCAATGATATAGTTTCTCTGAGCCGTTATTGTAATAGTAGTGGTGTGGACTCTATTTTATATTTTGAATGATTTTTACGGCCATCTCTTTATTGGTATAGTTATCATTCTTGATGTGAACAGGCATTTACTTCATCAGAGCTGATGAGTAGGATCTTGGACCCAAAAACAACCAAAAGTATTTTTAGATGAGGCTATAGTGCGTTTCAGCTCAATATCTTAGAGCCACTAAATGCATAATTCAGCATAAAAGCACAAGGAAGCTTGGCATCTTCACCGCCATGCATAAAAATGGCAAGGGTAACAAGGTCCTGAGAGACATCAGACATGTGGTGGAGTACGGCACTTCACTTTTGGATGACATTGCCTCCATTTATCTGAATCTATTACTGCTGTGAGACCTCTCAAGATATTCATCTTTGTTAGCCTACTATAACTAGTTCTTGATGACATTTAAAAGAAGTGTCTAGCCCAGAGGAAAATGCTCCATATCAGAACCAATAATTCATTCATTTGCGTAGATTGAGACATTTGAGTCTCAACGACTCCTACACAGCCCCACTAAACCAGATTCAAACACCACACAAAACAGCTGAATTACTTGTTTATGCCTAGTTTTTATTACAGAGCTGAGTTTAATATGCCTGTAGACGGTCTATGACCCTAATTACAACGTTTCAGAGGGCATAACGTAGACAAGCAAATATAATATGGTCAGTAGGGTGTCAGCGACTTTATCAGCAGGCAAAGAAAATGTTCAACGGGACGTTAGAGGAGGACAATTCTGATAATAAACAATATGAAAATGTGTAAATAAAAGCATTTTATGAGGCATACAAAAAGAGTTCTTCTCCTGACTTTTCCTCCTGGTACTGGGTGAAGTTGATGCAAAGCCCACATGGAAATCTATGTGCTTTTAACTGCAAATCCGACATGCCCTACGGCTGGCAACGACCAGAGGAGACATGAGCATGAGCAGTCATGCATGCAGAAAACATGCAGTCACTCCACACAACTGGAGCCCATCCTCTGTGAAGCCTCACAACCAATGAGGGGTGTGGGGGGGGGGGTGTCAAGGGTTAGGGAGAGAGGGGAAGAGACAGAAAGAGAGAGCTCCTTGAGAATTCCCACACAGGGACACAAACGCTGCTCTCTCGAGCAGAAATAGCCTCATCTGCAACATTTCTGACAACAGAAGCTCATAGGTTATTCATCGGTTTACTTCAAAATGCCTTTGTGTAGTCTATATTTAGGGATCATAAATTTAAGTGTATGTTGTAGCTAAAAAAAAAAGAATGATCACAGTAAACATTCAGCAATTTGGGAGTACAGTTCAGTGCAAAACGTTAGTCCAAGCAGAGCCAAATTTCAGCACTGCAGTCAAAGGTGAAGCTAAGACTGCTGTGTTTCATACATCGGTACACTCATTTATTAATGAAAAAATTATGAAAATGTACACCATGAAATTCTCACACCATGAAAAAAAAAAATCCATTATCAATTCATTATAACATTAACTGAACCAAATAATTACATGAGCAAATTAAAAAAAGTGAGCCATTTTTTTACTTTTACAGTTAAAGTTCTACAAGATTCAACTCATTTTTTAAGTCAGTTTACTATAATTTAAGTTGAAATGACTTAAACATCCAAGTTGATTTTCCTTAATTTAAGGCAGCAACTTTTTTTTTTTTTTTCAGCCAATGTTCAATGTCACAATCACCACCTCGTACTGTCCAATTTTCCCAGGGAAACCAAGACATGTTACTGTGACACACAGTGCAGCACAAGATAAATGACAATAAGGCCCTCGAGATAAACAGCATTAAAGCAGAATGGAAAAGACTTGCATACAAAACGCTAAATATTGTCCAGGCTTCTTGCAGTCACCTTTCTTTCTTCAAACAAATCGGCAAAAAAAGAAGAAACAAAAGAGCCATTTGGCATTGTGTGTTCAGTCATCTACGAACATATATAAATGGCGTAAAGCGGTCAGAGCTCCTGACAAAGAAAATGTAGGTAGGACAGATTGTGTGTCTTGATAAACATTTTGTAAGCTTTATATCGTAATTATAGGTTGAGAACAGAATAGAACGATATTTTACAATTGCCTAAATGTTGTAAATATGTAATGAATGTTGTTTTCAAATATAATAAAAGTTTTTAAAAAGTGGTTAAGGAGGAATTCCATTGAGGAAAAGAAAGTCATGTCTATTCTCAAACAAAAAACAAACACAACAGACCTTTAAAAGGCAACTCGCATGAGCATGTTTAGACTAAAGGATGTAAAGTTTCATTCATTGAATACGATAAAGGAAAGGAATAACAGACACTAAGCTGACCTGATGCAGACACATGAAAAATCCTACTGGAATGCCTCTATCCTGTAGGATCTTATTGAATTCTTATAGAAAAGTCCTATCAGAATCCTAGAAGAAATGGTTCCAAAACATAACAGAAATTCCAATTAGAATATCTACAAGTTTCTTATTGGAATCCTTTAGGAATTTTTGACTTTTTAAGTTTTGAGGTCTACACTTTGGAGGAATATTTTGGTTTTTGGTATTTGGTTTGCAAGCCGTGGCTGGCATAAAGTACTGTGATGAAGGAACTGAACTACAGTCCACGGAGAAACAACAGTGGGAGAAGAACGCCCAGTAGAAGTGTAGTGACGTCACACTAAAAAACATCCCTTAAGCTGTTGGTATTGGTTATATTTATCGGTACATGAGGACACCAGGAAAGCAGACATGTGATTGTGTCTGAAAGTCTCGTGGCTTGTAGCTTCTGGATGGTATGGGCTCAGTAGCTCTGCTCGGCAGAGAGGAAAACACTCTAGCAGAGGCTCACAATATGGGAATGCTATAATATTATACATATCTGGATGGAAAGAGTTTAAAACAAAACAGTGCATTGTCTTAAAACAGAGTAGATGACCTAAAACCATAAGCTTTAAGGTGCTAAGCAAAGCCAGATAACCAAACAGGTGATGCTAAGAATCGGTTAAATACATTGCAATGACACTGAATGCTGCTCAATCTATAAGGAATGACATTTGAAACCAAATATATATATATATATATATATATATATATATATATATATATATATATATATATATATATATATATATATATATATATATAGTACAAAGAAACAAAAAATGAATCTTATTAACATTAGTACTATTACAACAATAAAAAAAACAATTCAAATAAAAACAACAAGCAATTGACACACACACACACACACACACACCACCCCCCGACGTAGTTTAACTACTATAAACATCCATCATCATATTCTTCTACACTGAAAAAATATTTCAAATTTTACAAAGAGCTGCTAACAAATGTCTCAAAGGTAAAGAATTCCTCGAACAGATCAAATGCGGTAAATGAAGCCACTCAGATGGTGGCAGTAAGTCAGAGTTAATCTGTGCGCTTACCTTGGTCGTAACGATACAAATGCAGTCCATTCTCTCCCACTGGACAGAGACCTCGCGCCTCTCAGCGCCTCATTTCACAACTCGACTACAACGAGAAGCACGCTGAATCCCTTCATACACTGCTACTCCTCAAGGGGCGAGAGGAAAATAACAGATCCACGTGTTTGCTGGCCATGTCGATGAAGTTGCAGAGAGAGAGAGAGAGAGAAAGAGAGATGCGCACACGTCTCCAGATAGAGCAGGAAGCGCATCAGCGCTGCATCATTTACACTCACTTCTTCAACTCTGCACAGAGAACACCTGCACTACACTGCGACTGTCAACCTCTGTCCATGCACTCATTCGTGGATTCGCCGCAAAAACATGTTACGAAGGGATTGTCATGTCTAAAATGCCTTTTTTCCTCATCCCAGGAGGATTTTGCGATGTCTAATATAGAGATAACAATATCCAGCGGTCCGAGACATCGATGTCAATCAGCGTTTGATAACATTCAAAAATAAAAGTCCTCGAGACAATGTCCAGGGAGACCCATGAGCTTACTGCAATACACTGATAAAGACCACGTTATAGCGAGCAAACGTGCGTGATTTCAAACGACGAACAAAACAGACTCTGCACCATAATCAAAACTTCAGGAAGTTTCCATTTCGGAACATGTAAAATTTACACCGCAATATTAATTCATTCACAACTAAATGTACCACATCCTGTAAAGACAGAGTAAAATGGGAAGTGATAGAGGAGCGAGAGATCCAGACACCCCGCACAGAAAGCGTTCCCAGCAGATGCAGTCACCTCACACACACACTTTCACACTGAGCTGGCGGTGGAAAAGCAGCTTTATATAGCTCTAACTGTAGATTGCCCTGAAACGCAGTGTAAGCATACATATTTGATGTGCAGAGCCCTTCCTCTGTTCTAGTGTGGGCCGTTGCTGCGTAAAGGTTTTTGGACCCCAGGAAACTAAAAGAGCACAGGGTAAGAAGCATCTCCTATCCCGTCTCCAACAAAAACCAGTGCCATGAAGTCAGACGGCAGCAGTTTATTAAACATGTTAACATTATAATTAATTCAGCGGCTCCATGCCATTATGAGCTGCTTTTTATACACACGGTGTGTTGAATATATAGACATACGTTTATTTGTTACTACTACAATAACGCAACGTAATGAAGATAAAGGGATGTTTGTCAACTAAGCGTGTGATGCGTCGCCAGAAAGGCCACTTGCTTTGTGGACTGTAATGGGAGGGAATGTTTATTATTACTAACACGTTGCGGCGGCATAAATCCTCTTTAGCCATTAAAAAAACGACTGTTAGGACTCACTAAAACACTGAAAAGGCGCAGATAGGATTATTTTTGCAGGTTTTTTCAATTTCTCTTGAAACAGGGGAGGTGTCAGTCAATAGACGGAAAAATTTGCTTAACTCTTTTAAAAAATAAACCGATATTTTGATTTAAAAGCAATGCGTTGCCTCACTCGTTACTTGAGAAAAGTACAGTAATCCCTCGCCACTTCGCGGTTCAAGTTTCGCAGCCTCAGTGCATCGCGGATTTTTCAAATATATTCATCGATAGAAAAAAAGAACAGAAAACAATACCGCCATATCAGCAGCCGTATTGAGGAAAGTTGTTTTATCGTGATGCGCGATTGAAACGGTTTCCCGGGATGCCAGACTTTGCACACACACACCCACGGGCACTCAGAAAAAACACGTGATTGGTTCCCGACGCGAGATCGACCAATGAGAGCACGAGTGGATGTATCCCGTGAGCTGATTGGCTGATCCTACTTCGCGGACTTTCACCTATCGCGGGGGGTTCCGGTCCACATTAACCACAATGAACGAGGGATTATTGTAATCTGATTACGTAACTGGCATTACTCGTAAGACGTTAGTTACCCTCACACCGCCCATTACGAGCGTTGTTCTAAAGAAATGACTCTCAGAATAGAGATGCATTACGGTCTAAAAACAAAAACCATTTACACAAAACTCATTCACATAATGCAAAAAAGTGAACAACATAAAACACACATTTTGCAGGTACATATAAATAAACAGTTCTTGAATAAGAAATGTAAACACACATTGATAAGAGGATTTTTAAACTTATAACACCAAATTGGCATTTTCACAAGCTTAGACATATTACCATATTAAACAGCACAAATCTAATAATCATGTATCTTGAAAATGTCATTAAAAATAATAATTCATAAATAATAAATAAAAATTCATTATAAATAATAATTCCACAAACCATTAAAAAAACTTTTTTTTTTTTTTTATCGATCAGCTATATAAGTCTGATCACATTCAGAAACAAATGTGTCCCATTTTGGACGTTGTGAATTTAATGCTGCAAACACACTTTGAATAAAGTTTCAGCATTGTGAAAATGCCACCCATAGCTTGACCACCAAGCCTTGGCATCCCGCTGATAATGCCGTGACCTGTCCAGAGCAGACCCATGAGACGAGCCTAAATGAATGGGGCACAATGACATATGAGTCCCTCTATTCTCGGAATAAACCCCATCGACAGGGTAAGAGAAAATGAGCGGCCCAAACATGCGGCCATGGGGGATGCCCAACCCACCAGACCCGTGCCGGTATGATACTCACTTGGTCCAGCTCACTGTGGGAGGATTTGGCGCTAGCGAGCACATGAAGGATTTCATTTAGGAGGGGAGAGTCCTGAGAGTGGCCATTTTATTAACAAAGAAAGAAACAAGAAGGAAAAGAGAGAGGACATTGAAATACACAGCAGAGGTGCGAGTTAGATAGATATGTTTATTAAAATGACCTACATTCCACTAGCGTGAAGTTTAAAAGCTTGACAATGAGCAACTATTAACACTTTTCTTTGAAATATTTGGTTTGTATAAAACAAAATATTAGAAAGCACTTGAAGTTAGAGTTGAAGACAAATGAGAAGAATGTCATGACATTTCTCAGGCCCTGGCAGCTCACGGCTCAGATTTCCAGGTTTTCTCTGGTGAAATACGCAGCAGGTGAACCAGTTTAGAGAATCTGATCAGCTTATAGACTAACACCTATAGAAATATAAACAGCATTTGGTTTTGAGACACTGGTCAGTCTGAAAATGTTACTTTTAATTAGTCAATCAGTGAGTTTCTTTTCCCAACTAAGTTAATGTCTGGATCCTGCTGAATAAAAGCAGACATTTTTAATAAAGCGGGCTGTTTTATAAAGATCCTCAAAAGTGCCGGACGCATCTACACACTGCAGGCAGGTGGTGGTGTTGTGACAAACACACATGCATCAACACGGTTTACACACCCAAGTTCTGTTGCTGGAAGGTTTTCATGAAGCGACACCAAGAACGAGGTCTGAAATGTCACTAGTGATTTTCTAGAAATCTGAGAAGTTGGGCACAAAGCCTGATTATTTATCATCCATTTAGTTTGTTCAGAATGATATCAGATGTTACAGTGGGGCAAAACATGTTTAGTAAACTTTAGTCAAACAAACTGTATCCACATCTTTCCTAATGAGCCTAAGATTATGAGAGGCACTTTCCATTTAAAAAGACTGAAACCATTTCAAATAATAGTGTTGCACTACAAATAATCCTTACCAGACAGTTTGAGTGAACAAGCTGCACAATTTTCTGTTCTATTTTCAGACATCAGGAGAATAACGTAACACTTGGTACTTTAATGTGACATGTTATAGCAAGAATGTCTAAGCCAAGAGCTCTTTTCGGGTCATGAATAATTCACCAGGATGTAGAAGAATCTCTGGTCTTCCGTCTCTTTCCAGGTTTGTTTATATACAATATTTACTGTCTGTTAAAATGACAAAAATCAATGAAATATTGTCACTCAATGTTCCAGTTAATCAACATTTTTTGGTTAATTTTTTAGTGCTTTTACCCTTTTAAATGTTCGATGGTTTAAGGGTGAGTAGAATCAATCTCATTATACCCAGTTTTGAAAATGTAATTTGCTTTTCACTGATTGTTTACAGTTTAACAGAAGTTCCTCCCATAATTCAAGCCAAGCATGAAAAACGTGGATAATTTCTGGAGTTACCTTAAACATCCAAAGCTTATCTGCACAGCAAATGAACTAAAAATATTAGCACGAGTGTTTCTTCAACAATGCACACTTCTGGCCCTCTCAATATTCATATTTTTATCATATCAATGCACAAAAATAGACATAAAAGGATGATTCTTTCACTAAAGTGTTTTATAGCATCCTGTGGTTCGAATGACACTTGAAAAGTTTAGGAGTAAAGTGTCTGAATCCTTTGTCTTACAATAAAGCTAGTTTCATGGATAGCATGTTATGTTTCTTAAAAACACACAATTTCATTATGCAAGTACAGTAATACCTCTAGATACGAGCATAATCCGTTCCAGGGTGGAGCTCATATCTCGAATTGTTCGTATCTCAAATCATGTTTTCCCATAAGAAATAATAGAAAACAAATTAATCCGTTCCAGATCGGTAACAAGGAAAATAAATGTTTTTTATTGGTATAGACACACACACAATTATAGTACATGTATACAGTGTGATGTATACACTGTATACAGTTTCTATATTATTGTTTAGATTTTTCCGATTTGTATTCTATACTTTATCACTTTTCGTATCTTTTTCGTTTAGTAAAAACTGTAATTTTATTGAATAGCAGGAACTAAGCATAACAACTTAGCTTTCGTTTTTTTTTTTTTACGTTTCTATTTTATATTATTGTTTAGATTTTTTTCAATTTGTATTTTTTACTTTTGATCACTTTTCTTGACTACCCTTACTTTCACTTTCACTTGGCGAAGAGTTTTTAACGAAATATTTCTCCTTTATCCACAACAACAGAATCCTCTCCATCTCATCATTTATACTCGAACATAACTTCGATATAATCATCATGCCATTGGAAGGATTTACATTCTTGATAACATCCTTCTGCTTTAGGATGGATGTACTGCGATCATAAGTGCGTGCTAGATCACTCACGCGGGCAATTTCATGCTTCATTTCCATGGTCATCAAGCGTTTCTTCTCACTACTTAGAAATCATTGCGTACAGAAGTCAGCAAACACGTTAAGTGAAAGTCCATCGGCGTCAGCTCGTATCTCGAATATTTACTCGTATCTAGAAGCAAAAATCTGCTGGAAGGCTTGCTCGTATCTTGGAATACTCGCATGTAGAGACGCTCGTATCTCGAAGCATTACTGTATAAACAAATACTTGTATCAATTTGACAAAATTGCAGCTTGATTATAAATGATGCACAATATAAATATTGTTCACAAGTAATATTTACTATTAGATTACATAAATTCGTGTGAAATTATGCTTAAATTTGCTTTTTTTCCCCTTCTTATGTGTTCCAGTACAGAAAAGGGAAATAAACGTGTGTTTAGTAAAACGTGTATTGCAATAATTTTCTGTGAGTAATACTTGGTTTATCAGGGGTGCCAACCATTTTGGCCATGACTATAATAATGAGGTGTAATGTAGCTTACAGAACCGTACAAGAACATGTTTTTGTATTTCGTATTATGTATAGTAACATTGTGAACCTTTGACATTTATAACTGAAAGACAAATAAAACTGACTGAAAGAGGAAATTGTAGTGTTCGCTTTTCCTCTCCACTCCACAGCTATTTTTCAAAAGAGTAGTGAAAAATGACCAACGCTGAAACACTTTAAGCAAACGTCAAGCAGCAGAAGTCTGAAGGTATCTGTACAACTACTCAAATATTTTATCTGCTTATTCAATTTAGTTATTTAAAGTGCCCCTATTTTATGCTTTTTCAAATATTGTCTTTCATGCAATATGTAATGAAGCTGTCAGTAATTCGATCATCGCTTTCTTATGGCTTCACGTCACTGGGTAACATTTGCGAACGTCTTCATTGGCTGCCCGCGCGTTGCTTTGACCCTGTGTTGTGTACGTGTCAAGAAGAAGAGGTTTTCTGCTCTGCAAAAGCAAATTCTCCTTCTAAACACTCCCAAAGGATGAGGATTTCCTCTCAAATCTCTGAGGTCTAAATGGGATTTACAAAACACTTCAGGTTAATTAAAAAATCAGATAAGTGCTCGGCTAATGTACGTGCCGTTATTGATACTTTTGCACCGGAATAAATTAGAGCGAGTCGGTTGAGAATCACTGAAAAAATGTGATGTCAAATGCATATTATGAGGGTTTTAGGAGATCTACAAACAATTAGGAACCTTTAAATAGCATTATAGGGGCACTTTACTTAAAATGAGCTAATGAAACTATTCTGTGACAATTTTCAGAGGTAATTTACTGACTGAACATTGCTTTCTTTCAGGATATTCTGAATAAGTGCATTATTCTGCTCCTCTGCTCAGGGAAAGAGAACATCTGCTACTAAAGTATTCAAGCTCACAAACAGCATGAACAGAGATTGCAGTTACAGCCATGGAGCGTAAAGAATCCTCTGTCATCTTTGTTTTCAGCAGCATCACGCACAGCTACTGAGACCGAAAGACTCCCCCTGAATCCCGGAGGACAGAGTCTTTTCCACCCATTTCTGTGAACGTGAGGAGTCATTCTGCAATGACGGTTGTGATAACATGCAAAGCAGGGCGTCGGACTGATGATTATATAGTGTGTAACAGCAAAAGCACATGTGCTTTGCGTAAAGGAGACATTTCCCAGTTCAGGTGTGCGTTTCACCAAAAGCATCCGTTGGCCAACTATGTTCGCATGTACATGTAAATGCTTTTGGGAAACGAACACCATAACAGCTTCAAATGAAGTTTGAGAGCAAAAAGGCCCCAATGACAGCAATGCTTAAAAAAACATCCTTTCATTTAATATTTAAGACTGCCATGTATTCCCAATAAACATGTCAATCAACCATGTCATGTTTGGTTGGTGCTTTGTAGAGCTGTAACGATACAATCAAATATTCGGTGCACCGAATATTTCTCTTCTGGCGAATACGTATCGTATTCGCGAGGCTATGAACCGAATATTGGCGAATACAACCTGAACTTCAACTTATGGTCCGGTAGGCATAAAAAACGAAATTTCTTCCAAAAGCATGATTAAATCGGCACGCTTTTCAGTGCAGACGTTCGGGAAGTAAACACTGACTAAAACGGAAACGATCGCTCATAGTGACATGCGCAGTGGCTGGCGAGTCACTGCTGGGCGAGTATGGAAGGGAGGTAACTCTGCTCGCGAGTATGAAAGGGTGGTATTGTTCGGCGGAGGTTACGACATCTGGCAAATTCATTAAAATAATTATAAGAAATTGCCATTTTTACTTGGGCTGATTCAAATCTTGATTATATCTTCCTAGTATGAGGAAATCAGCTCAATTCATAACGCTACTGCATTTAATATAAATTATCGTATGCATTGAAGTAGCGACAAGCCGTAGTGCAGTCTAGCATATATTCCCGCCACCATGTCGGATGATACAGTTATAGTAAGTCCTCCAGCAAAGTATAAATCTGCTGTATGGAAATACTTTGGGTTTCCAAAAGATGGAAACGAAACAAGAACAAATAATACGATCTGCAGGTTGTGCAAGCATGAAATCAGGTACGAAATTGAAATCAGAGACCAGTTTTGAGTTTTTATTGACAGCTATGATTCTGACACGGACAATTTTTATTAATCTAATTTTGAACAAGTGTTTTTAAGATTTTAAGATCAAATTTGAAAAAAATATCATAGCTTTTGTTCCTATGGGAATCTTATTTTTCTGTGTCAAATCTGATATTAAACTTGGTATGATCACTTAAAAGTAAAGATGTGCCATGTTAAATGTTTGTTGTCGAACTTATCTCCTCTAGAAAAACAACCTTTTTCCTTTCCAAAGTTACTTAATACTAATTAAGTTAAATATTTTGTTTTAAATGCCAGGGAGGCTATGTATTGTAAGCTGTGTGACAGTGCTGTGAACTGCCTAGTGTATAATATTGTTGTTTGTACCTGGATGCATCTTTGAACTCAGTATGAACTGGTAAAGTCATTAAAGTGATGGTAAAATAATGTTTTTCTTTTTCTTTTCATGAAGTGTGTATTCGTGAATAAGTATTCATATTCGTAACCCTGTATCATGATACGTATTCGTATTCGCCACCTGCCGTATCGTTACAGCCCTAGTGCTTTGTAATCTGAACAGCGTCTTATTAAAGTGTCTTGTTGTGGCATGACTTGCTTAATGAAAAACAAGCAGTATGCCATTTTCTTTAAAAGACGTCAATGTTTTTACACTGTGAGATGCTAGAAATGTGTTTGCAGAAACTGAAGGTTTAAACGGATCAGAAACTGAAGCGCTCTTACCTCTATGCTGGTGCTAAGGCTGGGCAGGGTGTCTGAAGTCACCGTTGTGCTTTGAATGCTGGAGAAATCCCACAGGTTCACGGGGGGCATCGCATCCGGCACTTTCACCGCTTCCCCACACCTCTGATTATCCAATAAGGTCACTTCGTAAAATTCCTGGATATCTGTTAAAAAACAAAATACAGTGGAATCCGGTTATGTCGATGGTTGCAAAAAAGCGTCGAGATAAACGTTTACAAGAGATACAATTTGGCGATTTATTTGATGAAGCCATCGGCATGCTATAAAAATTTACATACACTGTATATGTTTTGCTTTACCAGTATTCAATAAAAACCATCTTCGATTCTCGATGCAAACCTTTAATTATATTCTCCAACATTGCAAACACAATTTCGCTCACAGCGTAAAGTCACAACACTCATAACACAGTCATTTCACTCGGACACACTTCTCAATAGTATTGTACACGCGGTTAATATGGTTTCTTTACAAACTCTAAAATGCTTTGTTGCTTTTTGCCTTTAACGGTCTGCTTGAAAACAAATGCTTGTAAGCTTCTATCAGTACGACGTCTTTGCCGATGTCAATGTAATCTGGGAACTCCTGGACAGAGATGGCGAACTCCTGCGCCTCCTCTTCTAAGACAGCATCTGCAAGGCTTGATTTTTCCGCAAGTTCTTCTGCACGGCACTGCGGCGCAAGAGTGAGTGAAGCGTCATTGGAGTGACGGCCGTACACACCGATGCACGTGCAACGCGAACTCAGCGCATGCGCAGTGAACTCGGTACAATCATTAGTCACAGGATCGAGATAACTATGTGAAGTGGCGACTTTGTCCCTCTTTTGTGCTCGAGATATTAGAGTTCGGCAACATAAAAGAATCGACGTAACCGATAAGAAAACGTTTAGACAAATAGGGAGTTTGGCGGTTCCACTTCAAAAACGTCGACATAACCGAGTTGGCGAGTTAAACAAGCTCGAGATAAGTGAACTCCACTGTACTTAGATATTTAAATGAATTCATTTTTAAAAAGTAATTTCTGCTATTAATTCTAACCAACTGGGTGAATGAATGATTTCACACAGGGTGTAGTTCATCACATTAACAACATGCTCCTTCTGACAACCATAAACTGCCCAAATTTGTTCCTATATTTCACGTGTGACTAAAGAATTTAAATATCTTTTTACGAGGGGCTGGATAAGCGTTTTGAAGGTCATTCAAGGACACATTAATTGAGCAGCTATAAAATCACATTCATAACTGATCAGGGTCTCTGATGATTTGGTGGCTAATGGCACCCATCTATAAATACACATCCTAGAGTGAACATCAACAAAGAATACAAACAAGAGTGTTGACTAAAGCTCGGGGTCATGGGAGATTTAAAAGGTCGTTCACAGCTGTTACAACATTCATCAGGTTACAATCATAATATGCATTTCACTTATTTGAACGTCACCACCCAGTTATGAGGAAACACAGTGCATTCACTTTAACAAATCAAACACACAGAAACTATTCACACATGCAAAAGGTATGTGTGCGGTTTAAAATAAATGAAGGAACTGGTTCCTTCCACATGCAGAGGGGAAATGAGTGTTTGGCTGAACTGTTCAACACTCGGCCGAGAGAGAAAATAGCAGAGGGTTACAGTTCTTCTATGCATGACAGAGATTGGGTAACAGGGCTGAAAATACATGCTGGATCAGATGGAGCTTCACAGAATTGAGAATAAATATTTTTATAATGTACACAGCTGGTGGGGGTGATTCCCTCATCTCTGGTTTCCCTGCAGAAATGCAGTCCAGCGATTGGCTTGTAATTGAGCTCCCACTAATACAGAACGAGCATTTGTCCTGCTATGACCATTAATCATCTACTATTACCATATGACCATTAAATCTAGAATTTAGTTTAATATCCAAGTCTTAAATGTAATTTTGCTGCCTGTATTTAGGCTGGTCAAAAAAAAAGTTTTGTTTTGCAGACACGAAAGTGCTGGATGGGTAAACTAATCCAGGATTTATTTCTTGAGATTAATCGCTGTTCTTTCACTTGTCAATGCCCCGGTAAGCCTCGGAGAAGCTGGAGGCTGTCACAGAATCCGACCATTTAACATCTGACTGACCTCTCAGTCATGCAACTACTCTCAAAATACACGCAAAAAGAACGAATACGGAATCGATTTACTGAAAACTAAAGTACAATGTCCTTCATTTCACCTTGTCAAAAACAAACAAACAAAAAAGTGATTATTATGGAAAACCATTACAGTGATTTGACCTTCTATCCCAGACACCTAACATTAAGAAACCGCCATTTCCTGTCCACCTGTCTTTCTGCACGTTTTCAAATGTCGGTTTGATCGTTGTGAAACGTCTGAGCCAATGTGTCATCAGAATGATTTGGTGTAATGACCTCCCAGAAGCGTCTCACACGACTGCGTTCCCAAACACCAGGCCTCCCAATGCCAGATAATATGATGACAGCATTTATTGCACTTCGTCTGCGACCTCTGAGACAAGTCATTTATGATGCAAAGAAAAAAAGCCACAGTGGCTTTGCCGATTTTTTTTACAGATATTTTGTGGCAATTTCCCAGGAAGAGATGATTTTGCTCTCTTGAACGCATGGGAAGGAAACCCATCGCCTTCTGCGATAATCCAATTTTGCGCATAACTTATATTCACAACTTTGGATGGAAACACAGCTAGCCACTAACATTATTCCCAAGCATGCAGTGACATCTGACCGCAGGTTATGCAACAACTCTTTAACGTGAAATAATCAGACAATTACAGACACAAAATGCCAATAGCAGCTTAGCATTGTAGGGGGTGGGATCTTTCTGAAAACAATCTGGGACACATAAATCAGAGGTTTTAATGATTTTTAAAGTGCTGAATCATCATGCATCAAAAAAATTAAAAATGCATTATGAGAGTGTGCACTCTAGCTGCGTCAGCTGCAATATCTGAGCAAAAGATTTCAGAAGTTCATCTATAAATCTCATTGAAGCACATCAGGAAGCAGATGATGTTTGCAAGCAAATCCTTCACGTACGGTTATGCTGAACAAGTAAGTTTGAAGTATACTTTTTTTTATTTATATATTAGATTTTTAAATGAGCCGATGAGTGTTTGAGTTTTGTGTTTGCTCCATCCTTACAAGTGGATAGTGAGGCTCCCAAAATTTGAGTTTGCCAATATTACAGTAGCCGAAACAACCAGACGTGTTTCCACTTTGCCAAGTTGCGGTTTGCATTACTCTTAAATCGGCTCCTAATGGTAATTACTAGGGATGTGCAAGTCTAGTCGACTACACGGTACAGGGTGCGACTAGTCCAACACCGAAAACACTTGTCGACTACACAAGGTAAAAAAAACCCACAAGATTTTATTGTTTAAGTGACGTTTTAACCTGACATGATGCGCCTTACATGATAAACCTTACTTTGATCAACACGTAGGATTATAACGTTCCGTGCGACTCGTGATCAATTGCTAAATTCAAATGTGTTTTCACGCCTTGGCTGGCGCTGCGGTGGCTCAGTGTTTTTCATATCACAGCTATTCAGTTTTCAACTACTTACCTTTATTTTAGGTTTCAGATGTTTAAATACTCATAAGTACTGGCAAAAAAAACATTTATAGTTTGAAAAATACACACCGATGTCAATAAAAGCGGAAATAACAATCCGTTCAATTATAAACTGACAAGGTGTTTTATTCATATCAGATACACATTGCATAGGTCAGGGGTCGGCAACCTTAAATGTTGAAAGAGCCATATTTAACAAAACAAAAAAAATCTAAGGTCGAAATCTAAGGTTTATATATGAAGCGATCTACAACTTCTTTTCAGAAGGTCGTACCTGTGCATTTACTTTTAATAAATCCTAGAAAACCTGTATAAAGTATAGTTTGGTCTTAAATCACTCTACTGGGACACGTGAAATTACAATAAAACAATATTAATACAATTTAATCGACAGAAAAACCATAATATGCAATGTGACTGAATCGTATATTTACCTCAGCTCTAGATTGACAATCACAGGCGTCCAATCACAACTGACCTCTGGAAAAAAGGGAACTAACCAATGACATTTGATGTTACTATTACAAGAGCAAGCCCGCGCCCACGACTGACAAAAATAAAAATGCTCACGCGAGCAAAAACAGATTAGATGTCACGCGAGTGATTAAAATGAGCTCGCGGGTACCCGTATTTATGCGTGATAGCTCTGTTTTCCGTTTGCGGATGTAATTTACGTGCGCGCAAGCATCAGTTCTGCGCTCGTATATTAATGGCACGGTTTTGACGGATTTACCGCCATATGGGCGGAGCGACACCGGACCGAGCGCGGATAGCGGGACCGCTGCTACAAGTTACGTGCAGGGGATGAAAGAGCCGCATGCGGCTCCGGAGCCGCGGGTTGCCGACCCCTGGCATAGGTTACTATAAACTTCATATTCTTCTCCCACTTCACCAGACACTTACTGTCATGTATTTCGAGAGAAGTGACTGAACTTACGTGTAGTAAATCCGACAGATTAGATTCTCTGAACTGCGGCGCCCATCGTGCATTATAGATCAGCTGACATGACCGTTATAAAGGCTTTTAAGCGACAAAACGCATTCATTTCCACATTTTTGAGAATTGGAATATCAGGTAATTGATGAAAAAGCCAACAAGTGTGTGAATATTTTGAATAAATAAGCAAAACTAAAATGCGATACATCTGTCATACAGCGCTTTTGCGGATGCAATGCGTCACGTGACAAGCATTTTTAACTTCGTCAAAGACCGCAATTACAATTAAATTTCTCAATGAGCTGCTTGATGCTATTTATTAAGGGTTTTGATCTTTTTCCCAACTTTGAGTAAAATAACAGTTAGTGATTAAATACTGCAGGAATCGCATCTGACGACAAGAGAGTCTGATCGCAAACTGCTCAGAAAAGGCCACTGGAGAAGCAGTGTGAGGTATGATCTTAATTAATATCTCCCCTCCATAAAGTACATAAAATCATTTTAATCACATATATACATAAATGGTTCGTTTGAATGAGTTTTGTGACGCAAATATCCAGAGCACATTACCTTCTAAAATCCCCACAGGCCACAACCAGACTCAGAAATCCCAATCCCATCCCAATCAGTACATTGCAGACATCTTCTGTTAATAATTAATAATAAGCCAAACATCATCTGGAAAAACAGTCATGTTCAAATTGTGCTAAAAAAAGAATCTCACATTGGGCTTTTGACAACAACAACAAAAAATACATCTGTTTCTTCTGGCAGATTTAAACAGTATGAAAAACAACTCTGCTTTTGTTCAGCCAGGATAAAATGATGAAGGAAAGTAATAACCAGTGAGGTTATGACTTAGATGTTTAATCTGGTCTCTGTGGCAAATCAATCTGGCATGACTGAAGCAAGTTACTAATGAGCACGAATTTCTGAGTGAGGTACCGTACATAGAGTTTATGATTGTTTGAGAATCAGTATTAAAAGGTTAATACTGAACAACACATTATTTTGCCTTTGGTGTAATACCAGTGTCATTATTCATGTCAGTTCATTGACCCCATCCATGCTCTGAGAGCACGCAATGTGCATGATAAAAACAGAGCGCTAACACTTTTAATAGCTGCCTATTTTAGTAGTAGCGTCATGACACATTTTTTGTACAAATGATCTTGTTTTACGTGATCTGTATCCGACATCAAATCTAAGAAGCTGCACAGTTCACAACAATTAAAAAACACAAACTGCATCAGCTGATTCAAACTGATCTATAATTAGGTCCCCCGATGGACCCTTTTCAGACTGTGATGATGCGTTTTAGAGTTCATCAGCATCGTAATTCCTGCAAAGTTTTGGATATTGATCATCATTGGAGTTTGAAAGCACCCACCATTGCTCCACCATTGCTCCACCATTACTGTTCATATATCAATCATATAAGTGATCGTCACTGGAGTTTGAAAGTGCGTAATGTTGTTTACATACCTAGTTCTGTTCATTTGTGCATTGCAGTATTTGTTATTAAGGAGGATTCATTTTGAATATTCTCCAGGCTTACTCCAAACAATGTCCGAAACTTTGTATTGTGACACTTGTGTACTTTTGCCTCTTCAGGATGAATTGCTTTCTGTATTCCACAAGTTGTGCCACTTTGGATAAAAGAGTCTGCTAAATGAATACATGTAATTTTATAACAGTATTGTATTACATTTATGCATTTTGGAAGACGTTTTTATCCAAAGCGACTTACATTGCATTCAGGAAACACATTGATATTCTAATCAGTTCTTTCTTGCTGGGAATCGAATCCATGACCTTGGCGTTGTAAACACCAATGCTCTACTGATTGAGCTACAGGAAAGCTTGTATTACAGTATTACAATAAACATCACAATATTACTATTATATTATAATACACTTTGTATTATATTACTTACAAAAAAACTAGTTACCGCTGCTGTGAGGGAGTTTCTAATACAGCGGCTATGGGAGTGACGGTAAAGTTGGCATTTTTCTCTCTTCTGACTGCCATTATCAATCTCTCTCTATTTTGTTCCTCTTTTGAAAGTTGTGAAAACACAATTGTGGAGTTTTTCTTTTGCTATGTGAGCAAGAGGGAAGACAAAAAATATAGGCCTATTCAATGTATAATATCATTCAGCGCAACAGAAGTTTATTCAACGATGACGACTTCCACTTCTAAGAAACCCGGAAAAATGAAATGGGTCTATAATCCATGCAATATAACTTATCATTTTAAATAATAAGTTGTTTAAAATTTGAGACCTAAGACACTTGAACTCCATGGTTTGTTCAATAAAGTAACAAGACAAAAAAAGCTCATTTAAACGACAGAGGATTGATAACAGAATGTGCAAAGCAAAAGTAACTGGACTTAATGTCCTTAAATTACCGTATTTTCTTGCATATAACTAGCGGGTTATACCATATTTTACAAACCCCGCAGACGGGGTGCGGGTTATATAAGGCTACATCACAAACTTTTTACAAGTAATAATATTTCAATATATTTGTTAGATCCCAAAGGACGTAAGGTTTTTTTGCGGTATTTTCTTTTCTGTTTTTCATTCTTGCGAGGGTTGTGTCTGTGGCACTTGTACTGTCACTCTGATCACGTGTGCTGCATGAGGGCGGGTTCTTCTCCTCTCATCCGATGATCAACACCTGTAGAATCGCTTCTTAAGGGACGAGCTGCTGCAGAGCGGGAGAGACTGCTTTCTCTTTTGATTCTGATTCTGACTTGTGTTTGTTTTCTAATTGTTTGAATTTCGCACACAAGCACTGTGTGAACATTCGAAAATCAAAATGTGAACTTGCACCAAAAAAAAAAAAGGTTTATAAACCTATGTGTGCGGGTTATATAAAGGTGCGGGTTATCCAACGATTTTGCACAAACCCCAAAGCCTATACGGCTATATGAGGGTGCGGATTACCTGGGTCTGCGGGTTATATGAGGGAACATACGCGTTATATTCCATATTGTGGATGTTTAACTGGAGATGAGACGTTCCCTGTGAGCCAGTCAAAACAGAGTTTTGAACAGCCGATTCCCAGGTTCCTCTGAGTCTCATGTTCACTTTCCTCCCTCCGGAATAAGATCCGTGGTGAGGCAGGCCTTAAACAGAGTGCTGTATTGACGTCCGATTAACAGACCTCTGCTGCCACAGGGTAGAGTTTCCCCAGTTCACAGAGCCGACCGGGTCTCTTTACCTCCGAGACATGTCTTCACTAACTGATGGATCATTTACACACTACGGAAAGCTTATGCTTCCTGAAGGTAATTAAAATGATTGCAACGATTGACACTGGAGATTACAATCATTTACAAGACCACAAGCCGCATATGAAAATATACAGTATTTTACCTTTTTTGGCTGGCTTGATCTTTGTCCAAGTGACTACAATGAGCTTAAGGAGACTCTTCCTCGCTACTTGAGGAAGTGATTTTTATCCATTACATATTCAGTTTCAGTCAGGACCTTTGAGTAAAGATTAGAAGATATGGGCCTGCCTGTGTGATATCAGGTTCACCACTCCAGCTCTTTATGAAACACTAAGAGCTTCTTTTTTTTAAAGGTTCTTCTGTGTGTGAATAGAAACCCTGGCCATTATCTACTTTAGGTAATGTGATTTAATCTTACCCCTACTCCGAGTCTCATTTTCAAAACAATTAACTAGGAACTCACAAGGCGGGTGTGTTCCACCAAGGGTAAACCTGGTCTGTCTTGTGACCCACATTTTGCACGCAGGAGGAGTCCTGCCCTGCTCTGGTTAACTCTTCTTCTCTGGCATCCTGGGACGGATCTTAAGGCTCTAATCATTGAGAGACATGCACAGAGTCTGCATGTGAAAACGTCGAAAATCATCAGACTACGGATTAGGACTGGGGTAATCATGTCAACAGACGGATTACATTTTGTTTGTCCTTTAGAATACATATCTGAGAAAAAGTCAAATTGGAAAGCGTCACTCCAATGCGTTTTTCATTAGCGGCACTCTTAAGAAGAACACGTGTGCATGCGAGACATGTATGAGTAGAGGGTTTTGTGTGAACGAGGCTACGCATGAGAGTGATTACACATGTATGATGTATGAACTTATCCAGCACAACGATTCATCACAGCAGCTTAGATTAAGTCGGTTTTCTGAGATCCAGAACAGTGGCGAGGCACACGTAGTGCATGGACGAGACAAGCAGATATTTACAACTTGCGGTCTTGTGATATGCATTTAAAATATCTGTAACATTCCCCCGTCTCTAACTAAGTGTGTGTGCTTTTTACAAACAGAGTTGGCACAAAGAGGAAGCCGAGTATTTCAGCAGACAAACCTGGTAACTACGCACACCTAAAGTAGCACTCTTTCCCTTATCAATAATTCAAGCTACAAAACTTTCATGTTTTTTTGCTCCTAAAGAATGGGAAAGAGAGGGTGAAGTTATTACAGGAAGCCTCCGCACCTTGAGGGTCAAACACAGGAAGTCAGTGGCACACGGCCAGTCAAACCCCAGAGAAACTCAAACAGGCTTTTCAGCATTCCTTCTGCTTGCTTTCTTTGCCTAGATTGCAACAGCTCGCCTAAGACAGTGGTTCCCAAAGTGAGGAGACGGGGGATACGCAAACACAATGCTGAGCTTTGCCCCACCTTAAACAACACTAAGACCAAGCATGCATTTCAAAGGAGGCAAAATGCCACCTCTGACGTACAATCTGGACAATTGTAGTGTCGTAAAAGTTCAAAAACATGACAACAAAACAAATTAAATAATCTTTTACAGTCAAAACTGACTGCATCCACACAAGCAGGGAGTGGGTTGCATGCAGGGTATCCTGGCTTCTCGAAAACGTATCTTTTTTTAAAATGGGGTTTAGCACTTACTAGCTGACAAACAGACCCAGACGCATAGAGATCGATTTAGGACTCTTGTGAGTTCTTGTTTTTTGTTGTTGATAGTAGATTATACAAGCAAGAATGCATTTTTTCCCCAAACATCCACATGGTTGCAAATTTGATATTTTATACAACTGCTCAACAAACAAACAAAAAGGTAATATTAAGTAGGGATGTGCAAGAATAGTCGTCTAAACGAGCTGCTACTAGTCGACACTGAAGACAATAGACGATTACACTGGAGAAAATGCACAAGATTTTATCGTTCCTATTACTGTAATTGTAATGTTACCAGACTGGGGTCTCAGGAGCTCCAGACGAGGAGTGGAGACAGAAGTCCAGGCCTGGGACATTTAAGTTGTGTGCTCTCTATGTATGGGCGCAGTCGGCTATGAGTTTATTATGGGATTTTACCTCTTTGATTCATAGATTAAGTGTTTCAAATGGATCATATATATACACACACACACACACACACACACACACAAGTCTTTGGGTCTATTACTTTTACACTAGTTGGTTACAAAACTGCTGTTTAAACGACAGTCAAATTAGTCGATGCGCAAATCCCTAAAATTAAGTGACATACATTTTAAACCGTATTGTCTGCTCCATTTTGAAGAAAAATATAATCAATAGTTTCAAAATCAGCAGCAGAACCGGTGTGCGTCTCCAAAAACACACAGCAGTTTTAACCAGTGGAAAACTCTGCGGCTCTGAGCGAATTGGGAGAGGTAATGATTCAATGACCCATTCATAAATATAGCCGCTTGCTGCGCGAAATAATTAAGACATTTTATCAGCTCCTACTGGCAGTTTTAGTTTATTAATTAAAAGTATCAGTTCATTTTTACCATAATTTAGTCTCTATTGAACTTTTTCTTTTTTTTTTACATAAAACAATATAAAATGTAAACAAGAACTGCAGTGCAAAGACAGCTTCTGTTGATACTGATATTAATTGTTGATTTAGTTTATGGTTTTATTTATTAATTAAATCATTTATTAACAAATTAAATCAATGGAATTAAGAATTTAACATAAAACATGACATAATAGGTTTAGAAAATCTTTACCTTTATTAAAGTTAAAAACAAATGCACCTAAAAATAAAACTTCCTAAATGAAAATTCTTAGACAATTCGTCTGAGAGGAAGAGAGGGATGACGCAGAGGGATGTTAAACGTCTCCAGGGGTAAGCCACTCCAAAAAGTTTGGGAACCACTTGTTTTATTATATTGACACGTTTTATTGTAGTTGGCGAGGGGCAACAGATGGAAATTAGCCTCTTGGGAAAACTCTGGCTTATTCACAGTGTTCCTATCAAAAATAAATAAGAAAACAAAGAACTTGTGGCTCCTCAAGACAAACTGCAAGATAAATGAATGTAGATCAAACCTCTTTATTCAACAGCAACCTCAGGTAAGACCTCAAACAATAGTTTGCACTGCTTCGAAGCATGAGTTGATAGTTGTTCTTGCATTCACAGCACAGCGTCAGCAACTCTTTAGCATCTCAGTCGCCTGCATGTCAGGACGTTCTCACCCCTCTGAAACGGGGGCTATGGTCACTAAACGGCACTCTCGCTTGAGTAACACACGGTCCTGACTGGATTTTACTGCTCAGCACCTCCGTGCAACGACAAGATCCCACAAAACCCTCGGAGGGAAAATGTTGCAAACTCCACACACTGAATATGAACCTTTATGAATGAACAACAGATAGTGAAAATGTCCAACAGGGTTCACAATAACGTTTAGCCACTTGTGTCCACTTATCTGTGACGTACAATTGTAGATAGATAGAGATAAAGACAGACAGACAGATGACAGAGAGATAGATAGACAGACATATAGAGAGACAGACAGACAGACAGATAGATAGATAGATATACAGACAGACAGATGACAGAGAGATAGACAGACAGATAGAGATATACAGACAGACATATAGATATACAGACAGACAGATGACATAGATATACAGACAGATAGATAGATAGACAGACAAAGACAGAGAGATAAAGACAGAGAGATAGATGACAGAGATATACAGACAGACAGATAGATAGATGACAGAGAGATAGACAGACAGATAGATAGATGACAGAGAGATAGACAGACAGATAGATAGATGACAGAGATATACAGACAGACAGATAGATAGATGACAGAGAGATAGACAGACAGATAGATAGATGACAGAGAGATAGACAGACAGATAGAGAGAGAGACAGACAGACAGATAGAGAGAGAGACAGACAGACAGATAGAGAGAGAGACAGACAGACAGATAGAGAGAGAGACAGACAGATAGAGAGAGAGACAGACAGATAGAGAGAGAGATAGACAGATTGATAGATATAGATATAAAGAGAGAGATAGACAGACAGATGTACAGACAGACAGAGAGATAGATAGATAGATAGATAGACAGATAGATAGATAGATAGACAGATAGATGTACAGACAGACAGAGAGATAGATAGATAGACAGAGACAGACAGATGTACAGACAGAGAGATAGATAGACAGATAGATAGACAGATAGATAGAGACATACAGATGTACAGACAGAGAGATAGATAGACAGATAGATAGAGACATACAGATGTACAGACAGACAGATAGATAGATAGATAGATAGATAGAGACAGACAGATAGATAGAGACAGACAGATAGAGACAGACAGACAGATAGATAGAGACAGACAGATAGATAGAGACAGACAGATAGATAGAGACAGACATGTACCTATGAGCGCCTGGAAGAGGTTGCTCTGGAAGATGTCGATGACTCTCTGGATGGAGTTTCTGAGCTGTCGGTCTTCAGTGAGGCTGAGTTTGGACCGGTACTCCTCCAGCAGCAGTAGAGCCTTCTGGGCATCTGCAGAGACACACATAGCCTTCAATCAGCACGGGACAGCCGAAACAAGTCCTGCGACTCAAGACATATGCGGTGATGACTGGACAAAACTATCGCGTGTGACAGCTCGCATTTCCAAACAACTGCACTTTATATTCGGTTCCCTTAGTCATACAGGGCAGGAAAAGACAATATATTCACATTTTACAGTCTGAAATGTTCAGTTAAGCCTCCATGAAGTGACTTACCAGCTCCAGGGTCAGATTGCGTAAAAGTAAATCCGAAGTTTATCTCACCTTTTTTTCTGACCGGCATGTTTCGGTTGGGCTCGTGCACGACAACCGATCCAGCAGAGCTCGCGACAGAAATTAACAAAACACGCGATGATAAAACGCTCCTCTCCCCGACACGAGCTCGCCCAGAGTGTCCGGCAGGGCTGAGCCAGACGCAGTTGGCATGAAACTCAAAGGTTTATCCGGTGAACGCGAGGACGGTTCGGGCTGCTGTGGAAACGAACCGTTGGGTTTGAGAGTCGCGCGCGCGCGCGCGCACGTCTTTCACCTGACAGTCGCGCGACACCGCAGATCTGAGCTTTACTCCACTGACAGCACAGCCATTCAACACTCACACAGCCTCCACCGCCGATCGGCTCGCAGGATGAACATATGTCGCCGCCAGTTGCAGGAGGGCTTCCCAAAAAAAACTCCCCAAACTGCAAATATCCGCGTCCCTGCCGAGCGCTCGCGAGGGCTCAGCGTGAACACAAGCGACTCAGATCCTCGCGTCCGCAGTTTCCCTCATTCTCCTTCGCCTTCGGAGGAATGGGGATTGTTTTCCTTAACGTCAAACTTCTTTCGTTATCTCCTCCTCCTTTTTTTCTTCCTATGTGTCAGAAATTCCAAACTTTCCTCCAAAATGGCGTCCCAGGGTTGGAAGAGTGTCACGTGACTCCAGACCCTACCCTTGACCGCCCAATCATGGGCGCGAGCTACCTTTCAGCTCAGGGTTGGGAAGGTGAGACTTCTCACTTTCTTAAAGGAGACTCGCTGGCTCTGACAGGCGAGGGTCCCTGTGACGCGATTGGCTCCTACAGGTTCATATTAGGATTGAGCATTGAAACATTCACGCCTATGACTACACCGGCTTTGACTTATCAATCCTCTGCCAGGAAGTTGTAGTCCGTTCACGTGGAAGCTCAACTGAGGAGGCATTATGTAAAGCCACACAGAACCTGATCTGGAGAAGTGGCCGCTCAAACTTCTGTGTTAATCCAGCAGTGGAATGGCTAGAACTATTTTAGTGTGGGTGTTGCAAAACAATTTCTCTAATCGATTTGACAGCACTTTTACAAAACACATTCATATATATCTACATATACATATGTGTATATACACACATATACAGTGGTGTGAAATGAGTTTGCCCTCTTCCTGATTTTTTGTTTGTTTGCTTTTTGAATGTTTGTCACATTTAAATGTTTCAGTTCCTCAAACTAATTTAAATATTAGTCACAGATTACACAAGTAAACACAAAATGCAGTTTTTTAATTAAGGTTATTAATAAGGGGGAAACAAAATCCAAACCTACATGGCTCTACATAGCATACATAGCTACATGGCCTTCTAAACCTTATTACTAGTTGAGCCGCCCTTAGCAGCAGCAACTGCAATCAAGCCTTTGCAGTAACTTTCAATGAGTCTTTTACAGCTGTGGAGGAATTTTGTCCCATTCATCTTTGCAGAATTGTGGTAATTCAGCCACATTGGATGATTTTTTTTTAGCATAAACTGCCATGTTAACTCCAAAGTCTTAATTTTGTTTTTCTTCAGTCATTCAGAGGTGGATTTACTGGTGTGTTTTGGATCATTGTCCTGCTGCAGAACCCAAGTTCGCTTCAGCTTGAGGTCACGAACAGATGGCTGGACGTTCTCCTTCAGGATTTGTTGTTAGACTCCAGAATTCATGGTTCCATTTATCACAGCAAGTCTTAAAGGTCCTGAAGCAGGAAAATAGCCCCAGACCATCACACTACCGCCACCATACTTTACTGGTGATATGATGTTACTTTTCTGAAATGTGGTGTTATTTTTACGCCAGATGTAATGGGAGACACACCTTCCAAAATTTTCAACTTTTACCTCGTCGGTCCACAGAGAATTATCCCTAAAAGTCTTGGGGATCATCAAGATGTTTTCTGGCAAAAATTAGATGAGCTCTTGAGGTAAATTTGGTCAGCCGGCCACTCCTGGGAAGGTTCACCGCTGTTCCATGTTTTCGCCATTTGTGGATAATGGCTCTCACTGTGATTCGCTGAAGTCCCAAAGCTTTGGAAATGGTTTTATAACCTTTTCCAGACTGACATCTCAATTACTTGTATTCTCATCTTCTTTGGATCTTGGGATGATGTCTAGCTTTTGAAGATCTTTTGGTCTACTTCACTTTGTCTCTTGTGTAAGTAAGTGAGTTCTTGATTGACAACAGGTGTAGCAGTAATCAGGCCTGAGTGTGATTAGATTGAATTCAGGTGTGATAAACCACAGTTAAGTTGTTTTAACGGGGTGGGGGAGGGGCACTTTTTCCACACACTTAATAGTAATAGCCTTCATTTAAAAACTGTATTTTGTGTTTACTTTTGTTATCTCTGACTAATATTTAAATTTGTTTGATGATCTGAAATATTTAAGTGTTACAAACATGCAAAAAAAAAATCAGAAAGAGGGCCAACTCTTTTCATACCACTGTATATTAACACACACACCTTGAGATACGAGTGTCCCGACAAGCCTTTTAGCAATTTTTGCTTTGAGATACGAGTGAACATTTGAGATACAAGCAGCTTACAGCATAGGCAGAGTTTGGGGGGGGCTGGGGGAGGCACTGCCCCCCCAGACCAGAGCCAATTAATGCCTGCCTTGTGCTTTGAATATTTTTTTGTTATTACAGAATTCATATTTTCTCGTTTTATTTGTCTTATCTTATTAGTTCTGTGTATAGAATGAGTAAGATATGGCTAATTAATTTTTAATTACTGTATTTAATTTTTTATTACTGTAGCTTTATTACATTCTCCTGCGATTTGCGAATCTCAAAGTATCGCGGTACGTGAGTGGACGCTCTTCTCGTTCTGTTTTACGCGCTGAATAAACAAAATGGACCTTCGTCATTTTTTTAAATAAATCCACTACTAAAAGTGTCAAATCTATCAGAAGAGAAGACAGTGGACATCTACGCATCTCGGAAAAAGAGGCGGCTTCTGCATTAGGTAAGATATTGTAATGTCTGAAGTAGTTCTATGACAGGTCAAGGGAGGCTCTGTTTAGGAACTTTAATCGGAACGAAGAACACACTGTAACAAGCGCACGCGTCTAACACACTCGCTTTTTTTCGCTGCACTTCTGAACTCCCCGTGTTAACCCTAACACTGCCGATTCAAAACAAAACAGCAACTATAAAGAGTCTGTTTGTATAAAGCAGTGGTTCTCAAATAGTGGCGCGCGCCCCCCCCCTGGGGTACATGTTTTTTTTTTGCCAGGGAGTTGGTTTTCTTGCACTGAACAAGAGCAGCAGATATGAAGTTCAGATAACGTCCCCTCATGATCCCACGTGTGCGATCATACCGGTGTTCATGTGTCACGTGATCAACCACTAAATTCACACATGTTTTCACGCGATATCTGGCACTGATCCAAAAAAAGACGCACTCAGAGCTTGTCATTTATCAGAACAATTCAGTGTTTTCAACCACATAAGATTTCTTTTAGTTTTCAACAAGTTGAGCCAACCAGTTGGTGACTATTTTGAATTATCTATTATACAGCGCTTTTTGTGACTGCGGTATGTCAGGTGACAAGCTCAAGAGCCTCATTTATGGTGTAATTGCCTATGATCTCCACTACCGGGGGCGACGAGTGATTCAACAGTATTAACCTGAGAGCAGCACGAGTTATGCGTGTTCAATAATAATAAATATGAGCTTCTGAGTCGATCCAATACACTACACATTTAGAAATACTACATTTCTGTATTGTGTTTGCATTCTCTACTTTATCCCTCCTCCTCCTCTTCCGCACATGCCAGCATTAGCCACTACTGTATCGTCTGTCTCAAAGGTAAGAATTCATAATTAAAACCATATTTTATTTTATATCACAGGAATCCTTATACAGTATACGATCATTATCTATGTGTGTGTTTGTCTCTATAGCAATTAAAACATAAAAAAATTCCATTGTTATTAGAAATAATAGGGGAGTCTTTTAGAGGGCCGGAACGGATTAATTTTTTTTCTGTTATTTGTTATGGGAAAAAATCATTTGAGATACGAGCAATTCGAGTTCCGAGCTCAGTCCTGGAACGAATTATGCATGCATACTTTTGTTAATGCATGTATGTATATATACACACACACACACACACACACTCACAGACACACAAAATACTTTAGATGTAGTTGATTTGACAGCACTAATATATATATATATAAATAACATTTTCAACCATGAAATATCCTAAAAAATCCTCTGCGACTCTTCATTTATTAATGTTGTTCAATCCCAGAACACACAATTAAGGTTGTCTGACACCACAAACACTCAGTGGATCATTAGATGCAGATGTTTCTTTCAGATATAACATATTGACACAAACAACTAAAGCAGTGGCCCAGATTATAAAGTAGTCATGGTAAAAGAGGATTTTATTTTTAGATGATCATGTTTTATGAATGATCCTCTCTGATCTTGAGGAGGTTACCTCCTCCTCGCCACTGTACAAGAGCAGGCAGGTTTGTGTTGTATCTCAGTGTTTAGTTAGATTTCGCCTTTAGTCCTCAGCGTGTTATTCTTGGCGACACACGTGCATGCTTCACTTAAAATGACGTTTTTTGGTGTCTGGCATTTTTGTGGAGTATTTCATACTTTCATTTGTTTCAGATTTGTTTTTGTGCAAGCTGTGTCAATGTAATTATCACATATTCCCATTTGAAACTGGGCATATTCTCTGTGACAGACTGTGGATCTGTAAGCAATATGACATTGGCTCTTTCCAACACATGTCCATCCCGTCTGGCTCTCTCATACTGAACAGTGATTATAGCAGCTGTTTTTGCTGTCATCTCTGGACAAATTGCTCACAATTAATCTTGGCATAAATCAGGATTTTGGCAGCAGTGCTGGTGAGTGTAGTGACATGAAATTTTGTCAACAACAAGGGAAATACTACTAAAATGATGCAGGGATTTCTCCATCTATGTGCAGAAACATTTGTGACAGTTTTAGTTGTTTTTGCCACTAATGATAATCTAATGCTGTTGCGGTTAATGACATCATTATTTCCAGTTTTGCTCATTTTATTATAATCAATCTTTTTGGTATTATGATAATCATAGAGCGGTGTGGCATCTTATTCTCTTAATGTGTTGATGGCCTATTAAACAAATCCCAGCATGTAAACATGATAATTCTCTGGCATAATTTCTGTGGGCTGTCAGGATGCCAAGACATGATCGATCCAGAGTAGCAGCTTATCTTCCATTTGTGCTGCAACTCAGTTAATCAAAGGCACTCTCCCTATGAGAAATGTCATTCGTAATGGCAACACTTGACATTTCCAATGAAGAGCATATTGTAATTCCCTGAGAAGTCAAATTCAGAGATTTTGCATGCACATTTAAATGGATTCATTTAGAAACATGATCATTAATGGCATGCAGGGTGTTTTTCTGGGGATTCATAAAAGTCCTGCCAGGGGCCATGAAAGAATAAATAAAACATGTACAAAATACATCCATCCATTTTCCAAACGTCTTGTCCTATGTAGAGTTGCAGGAAAGCCGGAGCCTATCCATCTATCTTCTCAGGGCATTTGCAGGGAATAACATCCTGGATGGACGGAAACCCATTCATAGTGTCTGGAAATGTGTTTTCTCTAATTCACCTGGATTTACTTTATTTTTCCAGGTAGGTCTAACAGTATTCATGTTAGAGACTGGATAATAGTAATCAAATTTAAAATAACATTGAATTATCTTCATTGTAAAAATGAAATACAGATTATTCAATTAAAGTGACATAAGTTAATCCGTCAAGTCATGTTTGACATTAACAACATAAGTTGTGTGGCACGTTTATTATTCTACTGTCACTTTAAGACACGCACGCATGGATACAAAATACTGTAACACATTCTTCCTGAGCTGTTTACAACTGTGTTTTTGTTATTAATCCCCAGGATGGGCAATGTGACATTATTTTTTAGTGTTTTCAGAGCCGGCTTCATTATGTGTGGGCGCTGCGGATGTGAGTGCGAAATCTTAGGTGTATCAAGGTGCCGTGTGCGATGCGGAGCGAGGACGAGAAGACAACAGGTTACAAGGTAAACTCACTTTATTCAAAACACAAACTAAAGACTAAGAAACAAAACCGGCACTCTTAGTGCAAAAACCTAGGAATAACTTGGAGCTAGGAAATACCAAACATGAAAGCCGGCATCCACACACACACATAGCCCCCCCACACACACGCGCGCGCGCGCGCACAGCCCCACACACGCACACAGCCGCACGCGCGCACACGCACACAGCCCCACACACGCGCACACAGCCCCACACACGCGCACACAGCCGCACACAGCCCCACACACGCGCACACAGCCCCACACACGCACACAGCCGCACGCGCGCAAACGCACACAGCCCCACACACGCACACAGCCCCACACGCGCGCGCACGCACGCACGCACGCACGCACGCACGCACGCACGCACGCACGCACGCACGCACGCACGCACGCACACACACACACACACACACACACACACAAACAAACAAACAAACAAACAAACAAACACACAACAAAGTCAACAACCGACAAGGACAAGGGAAATGCAAGAGGATTAAATACACAAGGGAATGACAAACACCTGGGAAAACTAACGATGACAGTGATTGTAAGACAGGTGCAAGGAGAGCATGAGAGGAAACACAGAAGGGACCCGGAAGTGAAACAACACCTGACACGACACACAGGAAGTGACAATAGACCTCACCGACAGGAAGTGTAACACTGACGTAACAGGAAGTGCACAGATGACACAAACAGGACAAAGGGTAACAGTAGGCTACTTAGAAGATATTAAAACGAACTGTGTCATCTGAATATTTGAAAGTGGATTGATTTGGTATCACTGTAAAATTGTACAAATTTTCTGTATAAAAAGTACAAAGCTTTGCAGAACCTGCACAGCCATGGGGAACAACAGCACTGGTTATAATGGCAGAAGACAGACGTTTGTTCACCTTTACTATCTGATAAGAGATCTGTCTGATATTAATAAGAGAAGAGGCAATTTGTCTACCACACGTCTAATAAACGATTATTTGGGAAGGACTGTTATGATCATACCTTCTGCTTGCATAAGGTTAGGTAGTACCGGTACATATCCGTGTGTGAGGGGAGATTTCCTGGTAATCTATTCTAGCCCCTTGGTCATGTCATGATTAGATGTTAGGGGAAGGGGCTTAGAGTGTTTGTGAATGGCCAGATGGCATCCTACAAATCCCACCTTACATCATAAAATAAGTCTGTTAATGTAATCTCCCACAGTAGTTTTAATACACACAAGACAGGAAGTCTTATCTACATCCCAGCAGGCCCAACAGAGAACTAGGGAGACGGTAGCACACATTCTGCATCACTGTCTGCAAAAACAAAGCACAGTGATTGAAGCGAATGGGCTGTTGTGCCGAGCGGTGCCATTCTGCACTGTGCACCTATAGTACCATGATGTACTTACAGTGTGCTTGAAAACCGAGAAAATATGCACAAAACGGTCAATGGGGAAAATAAAGAACTGCATGGTACATGGTGTCACATGGATAAAAATAATAATCTAGAAGTCTGTGTGTTTGTCTTGTTAAGTACGTGCGTTTTCTGATCGGTGCTGATGCATACCTCTGCAGTCTAACACATCAAACTTCACAGTTTAACTTCTGCATGCTGGGGAGACTGGGATAGTAAGGGAAAAAGGAAATTTACAGCATATAAATAAATACTGCCCAATTGTTAAATGTTATTTCACTAATTGTGTTTAAACATGCTAAACTTACTTTACTTTCATTCAAGAATTGCATGTAAATTTCACAAATAATTACAAAAGAAACACTAGGTTATGCATTGAATTAAAGCAGAAAAAAGCCTGAAATGGTATTTTCTTGTAGAACATATACCAATAAAAATCCTTTTTACAGTACGGAGTGATTAATATGGGTTAAATAAGTGTGACACTATTTCATTGATAAAGCATTATCATTAGCTGATTTCAATTTGATTATTTTTGATTATTTTTTTCTGCCCTGGAACGGATTATACTCGTATCTCAAGGTATTACTGTATATTGTTACCAGATAAGGGAGAGTTCAAAAGGCTTTCCACAAACAAATTTTTTTAATGACAGTAAACTCAGTTAATCCACAAAGATGATACCACTATAACAGCATGTCAACAGCTGTGATGATGATGATGATGAGGATGATGATGGTCACGAGTGTCCATGGTGACTGAATGACAACAACTAAAAGTCAGTGTGGTGTGAGCGTGTGACACATGATATATTTTTCATGTATTATTCACTGTTTAAATGTTGTAATAATGTAAATCAATATCCTTGAAAATCATAAGTCATTAAAAGGAACGTCAAACTCTAACAGATTTGACAGTATGTATTGTCTGGTTTTATGTAAATGTTCATTTCTCACAACGTTTTCACTGAACAGCGTAACTAACAACTGCATTTCTTTTAAAAAGCCGTTTTTGTGAACATTTTGCTTATCAAAGGACATTTAACTCTTAAATATTATATTGAATATGCTGTTACCAGAGAAATATATGACAAAATCGATAACCAGAACTGCACAGCGACTTGATTGGTAGTTACTGTGAAGTGCAGCACAATGAATGCAATGTCATTGGTTTTTTCAGTGGGGGTCAGCCATGTTGCTTTATAAATGCTGTCTTAAATCAGTAAATGAATGAGTAAAAGCATATATCGCTGATTATTTCATGTGGACATGTGCCAGTTGGCATTTTTAGATATTAAATTTCTTAAGTTGTTTGTCTTAATGGGAGGCGATTTATTATTGTGAGGAAAAAGCCAGATTTTTTTAATTGCAGTGTAATCTGAGTACACTCGATTCCACTCTTGATTTGAACAAATCCCAGAGGCGGACAGATAATGGTTTGAATTAGCTTCTTTGACCTCAGGGATTAATCCCAGAATAACAGAGAACACAACAATAGGTCAAATGCGTGTGAAAATTGAAGATAAACTAATGCTGTATAGCAGATCTTTGGGGATTAATTTGGGGATTAAGTATGCAAGGGGATCTATACATGTCTTACCGTATGAGCATATATTTTTGAAAAAGAAACCAGTATTTGTCACATTTTAATAGGCATTTTGCTCTAAAGACTGCTCTAGAAAAGTAAACTGGGTCTATTACACTGAGTGACTGCATTAAAAAGCTATTGTAAGAGATTAGATCCATTTCTGGCACAGTATGTTAACTCACTCTCGTTTCATTGTCCATCACGTTTATGGGTCAGTGCTGTCTAACAGCTCCTCTACTTTTACAGAAAGAGCTGGCCATGTTTTACTGGCAGGAAATTCATCACTGTGACCTATCAACACAGCACGTATGGTTTACAACGCTTGCACTCGTCTGAGAGGATGTGCATGTTCTCTCATATAATGCTCTCATATATTCTAGATGGTTTTATCTCAGATAAATCATTCCTCAGGGACCATACTGAGTATCTATTCTATTATATAATATTTGTAGCATTATATATTATAATACTATGCAAGACATCGCCATGATCTGCAGTGGCCTGCTAATTCAGTGTTCAGATGTTTGACCCTGGCTTGACATGTCACTGGCTTGAATGTAACAGTAATGAATGTGGCAGATGGATCGACTATATGGCGCTCACAATTTTTATTCCAAATATATACAAATTTAAATCCACACATACAGTGGATTGAATACAAATCTTCTATGATGAGTATATTTTTTATGTCTTTTCTTTCTTATTTTCTTCTTTTTTTTTTTTTATAAAGTAAAGCATGTCAGGGTGATGCAACTGATGCAACATCACAATGAAGAAAACAGGCCTCACAGAATGAAATTCTTGAAGAAAAAAAACATTTTATAAATTTTTATGCTTATTTCTTAGGGAAAAGTCATTTAAAAATGCTTATTATTATGATTTTTTTGAAAAAAAATCTATCCCCAACAAATCCATACAGGGGGAGAAAAACATGAAGCACTTTATAGCATAGAGAAGACGTCTGACCTCATGACTGTGTGTGTCAAGGTCAGTAAGTCTCTAAAAATATCCGATCAATTAACCTTTTAATGACCAGGCGTGGTTAGCACGGATTGTAAAATGTCATGTGGTGCAGATCTCCTCATTCATTTATATTCATAGTATTTGTAAAGAATAAAATGCTTTCCTTGAAAAAATATGTAACAAATATTTTTGTAAATGACATAAATGACATTTGACTAGATTGACATTTAAAAGACGTCAAGTTTTGAAAGCAATGTAAATAAATTAAATTAAAATATTTAAAATAATTAAATAAATTTCTAAGCATCTGGTGTCACGGTGGGTGTAGAGAACTGTATGATGAAGGGAGAACGGAAATGGTCTGTAATATTTCAAAACAGAAAACTTTGGAGAACGCTAGAGAACTAACAAACACAGATAACATAGATGATAAGATACACATGAACGAGGGAAGCACAGGGCTTTGCAAAAGAAAAACATAACAGGGAATTAGGAACTATGGAAACTAATGAACAAACAGGGAAGTTAACTGGGTTTTCACCCGGGGTGTTGATAGCGCACGAGCGAGTACACGCTATATGTGTTCAAATGAAACTCATTTGTGCATTTTGAAGCCTTTCCAATGCAAACATTTAAGAGGAGGAAGTCGCGAATGAGAACTCGCACAACCTGTGAAGAGGTTTGTGTCTGCACTCGTCACATAAAGCTGACCGTTCTCTTTCCAGTCTAAGCCAAAATAGGCAAATTCACACACAAATTATGTGTGTTCTATAGCAAACAGTAGATTATGTCTTAAATGAACGTAAACAGTTGAGAAAGACATCGGACGTGTTCAGTATCACTTTCTGTATCTGAGAACTACTGTTAGTTACCTAAACAACCTGAAAAGCATGGGTTATTTTATTTATATCTTTGGTATTTTGTATTTTTTTGTGCAGTTGCTTGCAGTTCTTTGTACACACCGAACTGAACCGAAACCGTAATACAAACCAAACCGTGAGTCATTTAATCCGTTACACCCCTAATGAAACTAAACTAAAACAGGACATACATGGCGCTTTATTTTTAATCTTTATGAACACAATTTTTGGCATTTCGAGCAAGCCATTTAGAAACAAGTCCACAGACTAAAGGACTTTTACATTATCTTTTAAAAATAAAGACATCATTAATATAAATTGAAATATTTGGTTGCAAATACCAGTGGCAAGTCTTTTCTGCATCTTAGACTGTATTTCCACTGAGCTCAACGAATAGTCTAGCCACAATATACTAATCCAACCAGAAAAGCAAAGCAAATCCTTGTATGAGTGTCCATTTTAAAGATGTTTGGCCGTTGACCTGGTCTGCCCAGCTATGACCACATCCCACATAAGGAAGAAGAGGCCTCGTGCCAGTGAAGCCAGTGAATGAGCGCTGGTCAGAAGGCCGTTTCCCCTAATGGCAGGCACAGAGCGCCCTGGTGTCTGGTTACTGTTGAGAAAGAGTGAATGGAAGGGGAAAAGAAAGGAGAGTGAACAGCACCACAGAGCCTCCTTGGCAGTCTCGACTCGACAGCCATGTACCAGGCTGTACAATAGCTTCCTCTGTTCAAGAGGAGAGAGTGCTAAGGGATGGGCTCATTGTATGAATGTGAGTGTGTGTTAATGTGTGAGAGCTTGTGTTGCACTGCACACATGTTTGTTTAAGCATGCGCACTGACACCTCAACACAATACGCATCAACACACGCTCTCACAAGAGCCTCATAAAACCCACCTATTCATCCTTTGCATATTTTTCAAACGCTAATCTGTGTTTTTTTGTAAATGTGGCCCACGGGTTTCCACTTAGCTGTCCTGGCAACAGCAGCACAGTGTGATGAGGAGAAACATCGGGCCTGTTGTTCGGACAGCCATTGTGAGGGACTTTCGGTAATGTGATCTGGTGGCAAGAAATTGGTGGGGTCCTGAAGAGTAAAGACCAGTTTGTTTGTCTTTGAGGGTTAGTTCAGCAAAAAAAAATAGGTGCCCATTTTGATAAAAACCTGAGAGATTTCTGTCCTTCCATTGAAAGTCCGTTCTACCAAATCATTGATGCTTAAAAGAGTTCATGAGGAGATTGTAAAACAAATCCATATTTAATCTGAGTCTTCTGAAGAGACAATCGCTTTATGTGAACGGATGTGCAAATGTGCTTGTGTGTAGAGCATGTTCAGCTTGACCGTATTTGATCCGTTATGTATGAAAGTTGATCAATGGTCTTACATGAGTAAACGACATATAAAGCAACCATGTTTCGTGAGAGGACTGGGTTAAAACACTTAAATGGAGCACTTTTAAGATGTCTTCATGATCAAGTTTTAGTGGAATGGAATGGAGACATAAATCTTTTAGATTTCATTAAAATATCTTCAGTTGTGTTTTGAAAGTTAACTATAGACCAATGGGATTGGAAAGAAATGCAGGTGGGTAAATGATAATTTTCATTTTTGGGTGAACTATCCCTTTAAAGTACAATCTCGATGAGGTAACATTTCTCTGCATTCAAGGAAAGTTCAGTTAGAACGCTTCAGTGAGCCAAACCTGGGGCATCTAAACCAGGTGACTAGAGTTGAGCCGGATACTCGGCTGAAACGGGTATCCGGTACGGATAAAGCACTTTTGCCGAGTACGAGTATTATCCGAGTTATATGAGTCAATATCTGCGCTCGGATTGAATAAAAGTCCTCATTGGGTAGCTGACTGTGTCTGTGTTCTGTGAAAAAAAAAATTTAAGTTAAAAAAAGAAAGTTTAGATGAAAACTCTTGTTCATTACATTTTTCTTCATAATTGCAACCGCATGTGTTGTATTCATTGTTGCAAAACTTGTTCTGTATTATAGTTTGTTTGTTATCGTGATCAAAACCATTGATCTGAAGCTCAATGCTGATGCTGTCATGTAAATAGTTTTCTAATCAGCAATAAATATAACAAATTCTGATCAACCCATATCAATTGCATGATTAAAAATAACATACCGATTAAAGCCACGCCCATTTCCGGGTTAGGCCCCGCCCAGTCCGAGTACAGATACAGATAATAATAATAATGCTGTACTCGCTCATCCCTACAGGTGACATTTATCTTAGAAAAATCTTTGAAGCAGAGCACAAACAAGCATAAAGAAAATACATTGACACAAAAGGTATTTGCACACTTTCTGGTTGTCAAAAGTCATTGGAACAATTAAGGTCATAGTTGGTGTAGTTTTTCTAGTTCTGAGAAAAGGTGTAGCATTACTTTCTTTGAAAATGCCACTTGTTTTGAAATTTGAACCTCACAGTAAATTCACCATCTCACGTTTCCTCTTTTAAAAAAGCCCTCTAATTCAGTACGCTAAAACTACAACAAATGCTCTTCCCCTCGAACCCAGATTCTGCTCTCATCTGACCTGCCTGTTTGAGGAGAGGCAGTGGTTTGATGTAGCCTTTGGTTATGCTAATCACAAATTGCTTCTGCCTCCTTTTCTCCTATGAGCCATTCATTTTGTGTTCACTTACATGCACTTCTCCTCCATCCTATTGAAGAACACCTTTGAAGTCTTGCAACTGATGAAGAAATAAATCAGAGCATAATCATCTTCTACTGCATTTGTTCTCATAAAGAACAACAGACCAAAAAAGTGATTTGTTTAGTAATTAGGAACAGTGAATATTGATCATTCAGTCATTTACACAGCTGTCACAAGTTAACAGGTTTTACGCAAACGCATTTAGACTATGTTAGCAGCAAATATGACCAAACAAGCTGTGATTATCAGAAAAGTACAATACTAGAATGTACATTTCCTGAAGAAAATGTGAGTGGTGCTCACAGTACTGAAATAAACAGGATCATCATTGTATTTTACAGCAGGTGTACTGTAAATGTATACAGATAGTTGCAGCTAAATAAGATGTAAATGATGGCCTGGCAGAGTAAGCATGATGTTTTAAACCACTTTATCAGTTCCAGAGTTCAGATGGTCTTCTGGACTTCTGACCAAAGCAGCAAAGCTGCTTATGATGACACGGACAATTCAAAATCCTCACTAGGCTCGAGATAAGCTGTTCTCACCAGACTTTAGACTCACAGGACAAGGAAGATGAATTTGTGCTTATATATGTTTTGCAGAAGTGTGGATTTACAATTTTTCTCAATTGCTTTTCCGCAGTTTTCAAAACAGTCTTAAACATTCTCTAAACTACGAGTACAAATGTCACAACTGTTTGCTGGAACTTCAGAACTTTATTGCAAAATCTTTTATTTTTATTATTAACTCAGAACTTTATTATTTACTCACCCAAAATAATTCATTCATGCTTCAAAACGTAGTTATCGTCTCAGTAATTTGGCCACGGCCACCAAAATATAAATTGTTTTTGTCATCGTGTGAGTCGCACTGGCCAAAATGTTTAGTTGATTTTTCACAGTGACAGTCAACCATGTGAATTAAGGTTTTATAAAAAACTTTAAAAAATCTGATATTTGTTGAGAAGAGTACTTTTGTACATAAAACAAAAGTATATAAACATTTGTATTAATACAGTACATTTATTTTTGTATGAATGTATTACACATAAAGAGAAATCTTACTTGTCCAAGTACTGTACATTTAATTTTTCTGATGTTACCACAAATACACATAAGTATCAAATAACTACAAAATAAATCGCCCTTGTTGGTCAGGTCAATGATTTTCTATTAGACATTGGTTGAATGGTTGAGTCAAATTGTATTGCAACTGAAGGTCATTTGGCAATTTATAAGACATTACAAGCAATGTCAATGTCAGATATTTATGGACTATACATGCATGTGTACCAATTTTTCAAAAATGAATGAATCATTTTGAATGTGATGACGTACACCGTGAAAAATGATTGAGAAGTTGTGAAGAGTTTGACAGATTAAGTGAGAATCGACTCATCAGTTCAGATAAACAAGCCATATGCAATTAGTTGTTGCGCAAACTGCAGACAATTGTACTTACTGTTTGCACACGTGTGCCATAGCATTTGCAATTTGCTCAGATCAATAAGAAATTCCAATATGATGTGAACAAGAAGCCAATTGTTATTGTATCAGGGGAAACTATTTTAATTCGAGAATTGAGTCAAAGCAATTGAGAAAAACTGTAAAGATACCGTAGCACCTCGTCATTCACTAATGCACCTTGGTAAAATGATTCTCGCCAAGTTGTTGATTAAAGAGGTGTGGGCTTGGATAAGATGAGGCTTGGCTTAGATGGGATAAGATGGTTGGGAGAATCACATGAATCATCTTACAGCGTATCAGTGAGTGCTGATGATTCTCCCCCACATCAATACCTTACAAAAAATCAAAAAACGGACTAGAATGACTGCAAAAAGGGTACGCATACCCACCTTCTGATTGGTCAGTATTTCTGAAAAACAACTCTGAACAACAATTGTAAAATGGCTTCATACATAGTTCTGTTCCTGTTATCTCTCTCTCCCTCTGTCCATGGTCTCGATAGAAATATATTCATTTCAATAACTTCAATATTCACATTCATATGTTTAGTTAAGTAGCCATGTAATAAGCAGGGCATTTACTATCTGGGTTTATTTTATGGTAATGACTGTGAATTATCTCTTATATTTGGGAGATTCTGTGAGGGTTGAGGAAGGGATGAGGCGAGGACTCGTGCTCAGATAGGAAGAGCTTTTTTAATAATGAAAAAATGAAAAAGATACAAACAAAAACTACCCTGAGGGGGAAAATAAGACTGACTGAATAGAAAACTAAACTGACTGGACTGGACAGGACAAGAACTGATGAGCAGCATTACTATCGACATTAAAGACAACGAAGCAGCACAGGACAGAGTAAACACGAGGAGAATAATTGGAGAACACACAAGGCGGCTAGATGAGGGAGAACAGGTGGGGTAAATCAAACAATAACAAGGGAACAAGACAGGCGAGGTTACACAATTGACAGGATAAAATATGACACGAACACGCATCCAATGTGACACTCAAAAGCCACGTGTTCACACAAAACAAGATGACAAGACAATGCGCAGCCAGAAAAAACATAGACTGCGCGCAACACAAGACACGACATGAAAGCACGTGGCCGATGTTAACACAAACCGCATGCTACAGAGAACGCAACTCATGTGGACGAGAAAGCGAATCTCGAAACCGCGCCCACTCACATGACGTAACAAAAGTGAACACTCGTCTCGTGCGCTAACAACACAGGACAAACGCACTGAGCATAAATGTTCAAATCCGAAACTCAACAAGACCGTAGTGTCGGGATCGAACATCACGCCCCACACACAAGACATTTCACAGACAGGACAGCGCGTGACTCGAGACACTTGACGCCGCGTGCTCCCGTACCACGATACAGCAATGTGGTAATGTCAGGGCTCTGCCACGAAACATGAGAAAACTAGACCGAAGAGGCAGAACCCTGACAGATTCTTTGGTGAGTCTGTTTTTCACCCATAGTATTGATTTACTGGCTGTTTTAAGCTTTTCAAGTTGTCATGCTATAATCATAATGCTGGCAATTTTAATAATCTTAATGTCTAGGACTAGATTTTTATCTTGATCAAATCAATGATAGAAGTGAATAACTTAAAAACTTAAAAAGACTGTATTTCTGGTTTGATTGTAATGAAAGAGTAGGCTACTTGAGTCTTAGGGCCCGTCCACACGGGGACGCGTATCACTGTTTCCGCATACATTTCTTATCCGATTAGCGTTTCATCCACACGGATCCGGCGTTTTGGGAGACTGAATCCGCTCTCTTTTGAGACCGGGTCCTAAAGTGGATAGATCTGAATCCGACACCCTTGCGGTCTTGTGTGTACAGCCAATCCGTATATTTTTTGTGAACCGATGATGTCATCACATCACGTCTGCGTCACAGTAACAGCAACAGTGTTGCCAGATTGGACTGAAGATTTCCAGCCCAACTACAGCTTAAAACCCGCCCATTTAAACAAATACCAGCCCAAAGTGCGTACTCCTATAAATAATGAAAAATGTTGAGCGATTTTATGCATCAAAAACCATCCCAAATTTTATCAACCAGCCCAATGCATTTTTTCCCGGTCGGACATGACCAAAAGGTAACTAGCAATCTGGCAACCTTGAACAGCAACAACAATGCGCATGCTCAAAGTCTTCTTCTCTGTGTATAGTGTATTATCTGTGGCAGAATTACAGCGCCCCATACAGGTCTGGCATATAAACTACACCGTTATCAGTCGGTTTTAGTGGTATCGTGTGGACGCTGATATTTCTGATATTTCTAGCGCCGACGCCGTGTTTATGATCGTATAGGGAATGTGGACGTGGCCTTAAACATATAAGAAAAGTGAAAGAAACTTACTCAGAAGTGCCACTTTAGAGTTGAAAAGCCAGTCTAACCACAACAAAAACGCTCACACCAAATTTGAAATCTAATTTAAATACAGCAAAATGTAACAACATGATTTAAGAACTAAAACCACCAGAAACTGCAGCACTAAAGGCAGATTTTGAAATCTCTCTCATGACAAGCATAACTACCTACACTTGCAATTGGCTGCCTGCCAACCAGTAATATTTTACATCTCATTTGCATAAAGTATGTCTGATCTTTTTGACATTCTCAATTCTTGCTCCACTGTCAGTCCCACAATTCACTGTGCAAGCATGTATCGGCAATGCCAGTTCAGCTCCACTCACTCTGCCTCAATGGAGCTGTGGGTACCTACGGCAAAAATGACAGAGAAACACGGCTATAGTACACTAGTAAAAAGTTACTAATGAACATAACTGAACAATGACAATAAAGATTAAAATGACAAGCTTAATCTGAGCAAATCAGTATTTGGCATAGGCCTGTGTTTTACACGTATACCGCAGCTCTCAGGTCTTACAGGATGCCTGTCTGCAAAGATGTGGCAGGCTGGAACATGCCACACTACAACAGCATGATATTCAAGATCAATGACTAGCCAGGCCTGTGTGGAAACATTGATTGTGTTTCCATGGGCTGCACTGGCCTCTGCTGACCCCTTCCTGAATTAGATAATCTCACAGCATGGTGAAAGCAAGGCCATTTACAGTTCAGTTGTACAGATGTTATCTTGCTTTTCTATCGTGCATCAAATGGATTACAAAATGTTTAAGCACCCCTGACTGGACATACTAGCACTGGACAGATAGATAGATAGATAGATAGATAGATAGATAGATAGATAGATAGATAGATAGATAGATAGATAGATAGATAGATAGATAGATAGATAGATAGATAGACAGACAGACAGACAGACAGACAGACAGACATACATACATACAGACAGATAGACAGATAGATAGAGACAGACAGATAGATAGATAGACAGACAGATAGATAGACAGACAGACAGACAGACAGACAGACAGACATACATACATACAGACAGATAGACAGACAGACAGAGACAGATAGACAGATAGATAGAGAGACAGACAGATAGATAGATAGACAGACAGACAGACAGATAGATAGATAGATAGACAGACAGACAGATAGACAGAGACAGATATATAGATAGATAGATAGATAGATAGATAGATAGATAGATAGATAGACAGACAGACAGACAATCAGACAGATAGATAGATAGATAGATAGATAGATAGATAGATAGATAGATAGATAGATAGACGGATAGATGATAGATGGATGGATGGATGGATGGATGGATGGATTGATGGACGGACAGAAAGACAGACAGACAGACAGATAGATAGATAGATAGATGGATAGATGGACGGACGGATGGATAGATGATAGTTGGATGGATGGATGGATGGATGGACGGACGGACGGATGGACGGACGGATGGATGGACGGACGGACGGATGGATAGATGATAGTTGGATGGATGGATGGATGGATGGACGGACGGACGGACGGACGGACAGACAGATAGATAGATAGATAGATAGATAGACAGACAGAGACATCACAGAGACATCTCTTCCCTCATCACACAGCATGCTGGATCAACATCCTCCTCACACAACTGTTCCGCTGCCCTTGAAAACACTCACTCTTACTCATCACACATCTCTTACACACGCTGTATCCCACACTGCACTGAGCATTCAACCTTCCTGCTACCAAATCACACTTAATTCAATAAAGAGCAACCTGGGCACTGTAATTAAAGAATCGTATCCCTTCACCTAATCTATTACTTTCTATAATGAAATATGGATATGAATCTGATCTTTAATCTCAGTATCTCAGATCATCATATTGTGTGGGGAAGGGTGATAATTCATTTGTGGTGCAGGAGTGTGACTCCTTTAAGAAATGCCCGGGGAACATCAGTCTGCCCTTCTCAAAGTGAATTATTGCATTCACAGGCTGTTTCATTGAGATGACGAATATGAAGGACATCTGTTGGCTTGCCAGTATCAGAAGATACAGTTTTCAAAAGAAGCGTTGTTGCTCATACATAACTCATGCGACACTAAGCATGAATGATACCTCAAACTGTACAGCTTGTTGAGGAAAGGTATGATATGACTTGAAACAGGGATCTGAGGAATATATAGCGTCCAAAATGTGATAAAGAATTGAGTCAGTTCTTTTGACTTAGGCCAATAAACAACCATCAAGAACCACTAAATAAAGACTAGAACACCAAAGCATATGCATAGCAACGCCCTGGCAACCACCCACAACATGCTAGCATCATGGAGCTAGCATGCTAGCTATGCTTCTCACAAGCAAGCACCACTTGCTTCAAAATAGATAGTATAAATATTTGTTGCAGCTAAAATCCCTAATGGGAGCTTTTGTCTATTTACATTTTTGCATTTAGCAGACACTTTTTTTTAAAAAGTGACTTACATTGCATTGAAGAAACACATTAACATTCTAATCAGTTCTTGCTTTCCCCTGGAATTGAACCCATGACGTTGGCATTGCAAGCACCATACTCTACTGTTTGAGCTACAGGAAAGTATTCTAAAGTATTATATAGTTCATATTTATTAGTTAAATTCACAGAATCATTTTGAATAGAGTTAGTAGTGTTTCAAAAAATAAGTCTGAGGATGTGAACAGCTCTGGGATGTTATTTAGACATGGCGTTAACACACCATTGCTTTGTCTATTTTTGTTCCACCAAAAATGCATTTGTATCATGTCGGAAGATCTGGACCTCTGAGAGAACTGTGAGTTTACAAAGTTGTAATTACGAGTTAGAGAAATGAATGATTTTTACAAGTCTGAATTCTCATAATTACAGCCATTTCAACTTGTAATCACAAGTTCAGAGGTGGGAAGTAAGAAATATCCGAAAGCAAACAAAGAAAACTCACAGTGCTGCTGGACTAGTTATCAGCACTCACATTTGGTGACCAGAACACAACTGTTTACAATATTTATGATCTATAACAACAAAAGAGACCATTTCTGGATAAAAGGCTTTGCAGCAAATCGTGCAGATCGCCCTGTGATCTGAACAGCAAGATATATTACAAGAGTGCTGAGATGGAAGACAGAAGACACAGACACAGACACACAAGGATATCATGTAAGCCGATTAACAGCCAAGCTCAGAATAGGATCAGTGCGGGTGTCACACGCACAGACAACACAGACATTCACAGAGACACAATCTTGTCCGTGAGATCACGTACACAGACTCACATGCCAGCACCTGGAATCCTGCCAAAATCTAATATTAGAAAGCAAGAGTCATTCCCAAGGGTTGAGACGTGGGAGGAGATGACATCATCTACTGTTATCCACCCAGATCATTCCATGGATAAATATAAGAGTAAGATATTATTAGATCATATATTTGGGGCAGGGTTACCGATGTGGGGCTCCAAATCTCCAAATGCCCCGAACTTCCATTATTGTTTCATTTCATATTAATAATAAGAGACACAACCGTCCAAAAACAAAACACAACAGAGGACTTTCATCACTAGCTATGAAGGGTCCTCCAGCTCAGGGGCGCATTAACATCTACCCTACGTCCTGAAGCCGATGCAATCACACACTCACTCACAATATATGAGTATATTTGTTTTTTTCCCTCTTCTCTATTTGTCCTTCCTAACTCAAATTGTTCTATTCTCACCGGCTACTTTTTAGTCACACCTGTTCAACTGCTCATTAATGCAAATCTAATCAGCCAACCACATGGCAGCAGCTCAATGCATTTAGGCATGTAGATGATCTGCTGAAGTCAGACTGAGCTGCAGAATGGGCAAGAAATATGACTTAAGTGACTTTGAAAGTGGAATGGTTGTTGAAGTCACGGGCTGGTCTGAGTGTATCAGAAACTGCCGATCTACTGGGATTTTCAAGCACAACCATCTTTTTGGACCACACGTTGAACCCTGAAGCAACAAGTTGAGCTACAACAGCAGAAGACCAGGCATCACTGCCCAAAATTGGAGAATAGAAGATTGGAAAAATGTTGTCTTGTCTGATGAGTCTTAATTTCTACATTCAGAATTTGGAGTAAACAACATGAAAGCATGGATCCATCCTGCCTTGCATCATTGGTTCTGGCTGCTGCTGGTGGTGGTGGTGTAATGGTGTGTGGGATATTTTCTTGGCACACTGTGGGATATTTTTTTAAGCACCAATTGAGCATCATTTAAACGCCTTTTACCTTTGAGCATCATTTAAACGCCACAGCTGACCTGAGTATTGAAGCTGATCCTGTCCATCCTTTTATGACCAGTTTTTCCATCTTCTGACGGCTACTTCCAGCAGGATAACACACAAATCTCAAATCATCTCAAACTGCTTTCCTGAACATGACAGCGAGTTTACTAAACTCAAATGGCCTCTACAGTCCCGAGACCTCAACAGAGCACCTTTAGGATGTGAAAGAACTTGATATTTACATCACGGTTGTGCACCCAACCAAATCTGCAGCAACGTTGTGATGCTACCATGGATCAAAATCTCTGAGGAATGTTCCTGCACCTTGTTGAATTATGCCATTGTGTTGAAAAAGCAGTTGTGAATGTAGAAAGGGGTCCAACCTGGTGCTAACAAGGTGTACCTAATAAAGTGGCCGCTGTCGAGAGGCATGCAAGTGTGCCACCAAGTGGGCAGATGCTGCAGAAAGAGGCAGCATCTCTAACTTCTTTACAAGGCTTACATAAATCATAGAAGTAAATGCATGCAAATGTAAACCCAGAACAGTTTGCTTTCATCATAAACTCCTGAGAAACATTATGCTTAAGAAGAATCAGGGTGACTGTTTCAGCCCGCGAAATGAGATGGTTGCTGTGTTCATTCCTCCCAATAATTTCACCTGAACACTAATATAAGGGGACCACTTGCATCTCACCTTTATCTCAACGCTATCGTGTTTCACAAGGACACTCATTACACTTAATCTCATTGGGCTGGACAAGCAGCCACAGCTTTGCCTTCAGGGACAATTAACAGAGTCTCTTAACGTTTGCTTTCAGTGGCACTTGCCGTATCCAACACAAGATGTCCCTTGACTGTACATTACTAAGCAAAGGCTGCTTTGGTAAAAAAAGAGAAAAAGAAAAGAAAAGGTGGGGAAACAAAAGGCGAGCTGGTGTGCATGTGTGATGGGGGTGGAGGAACAGAGATGGTGGGGGAGGAAAGTAATGATAATGGTGGTGGTGGGATCTCCACCCCCCAATCCCCAATCCCCAATTGAATGCATTAGCGGGTACAGCTGGACATGTCTCTGTTTTAAAAAAGCAACTGGCCACCTGCATTTGTATAGGATTTGGAGACAAAGACTTCAGAACTTACCGTGGCCAGAATGTAAAGTATGACTAACAATAGCTTAATGGAGCTTGGGAGAAGAGGGGGGCTAACAAAAGTTTCTTGAAGTATCATGTAAGCTATCAACATGGCACTCTTTCAGTACCATAGCATAGCACGCAATAAAGTATTATTATTTTTTAGTCATGCAAAGATTATTTGACAATAACAGCAATAACACTTCAGTGAGAACATCTGAGGTAAGCCATGTTTGGAGACGTGATGTGATCACTCTGTCTCAGTGCCGCAGCCTGCGATGCTTCACTCGGCCGGTAGGCCGCAGAGTAGGACGCTGAATTTTACCGATTTATTTATACGGGATGCGCTTGGCTTTGTCATATCCACTAGAGCTCTTGCGTCCATAAGTGTGTGCTGGAAACATTAATGGAGACATTTATCATTTTGCATGTACCTCAGCTGCGGTTTTACCAGTGCTCTGTCCGTTTTAAATACCTGGAAGGCGTTTTAGCCTCTCATTTGTTAGTCAGAATGAAAAAGTATTGATTGTGCAGAGATTTTAAACGGAATATCCATCGATTCGGGCTGTTTTATTACGTCTGCGCCTCTGGTAAGATAACAAATATTTAACAAATCTTGTAAAGTCGGCTGTAGTTTGAACTGCACAAGCTGGAGAGGCGTTACAGTTGCAGTTTCACTTCTGTCAGAATTTTTTAACCAACTTTTGCTGCTATATGTTTCAATTTGTGCATGTTTTTTTTAAATACTCACTTCCTCATTTCTACTTCACCCCTGAGGTGTGTATCCAAGCACTAGCGTGGTCTCAGGCTGTAATGTGGCTGAGATAGATGTGTGTTTGTCTGTGAATGGAGCACACCGATGCTCTTCAGTGAAGGCTGGCCGACAGATGCCATCCGGTCCAAACCTCTCTTATCAAGATCAAAGCTCGTGCTCGCACTGAACGCTGGGAAATGTGCGTGAGAGAGATGCCAGGGATCAAGTGGTAAGCCAAAACGTGAGGTGAAATTTGAAAGTCAACATGTACCATGTGGACTATTTAAGTTTCTGGGTTTTTTTCTGTCCCATTACACCCCAAATTTCTCTAAATAAGTCATGTTGGGGCTGCTCAGTCTCAAACACATCCACGTCTAGACCACAAGCCTCCTCAAACATGACCCTGACATGTAAGCCGGAAATAGATGCCTACTTAGACATGACATCAGCCAGTGTTTTAGCAGAACACACACGTATGCTGAGCCAAATGACCTGCCTTTATAAGTCTAGTGGGGAAATCTCCCGCAGCTGTGCGAGGGATGCAGATGTAAGAGTCTACGTGTGTGGGTTTAAAGGGATATTTCACCCAAAAATGAAAATGCTGTCATTATTTACTCTCCCTCAAGTCGTCCCATACCTGTATGAGTTTCTTTCATCTATTGACCTCAAAAGAAGTGATTCTGAATGTTAGTAACCAGACAGTACAGACATCGTAGGGGAAAAATGACTATGTAAATCAATGGCTGCCTTCCACTGTCTAGTTATCAACATTATTCAGAATAACTTCTGAGTTCAACAGAAGAAAGAAACTCACATGCGTTTGGAACGACTTGAGGGAGAGTAAATGACAGAGTTTTCATGTTTGGATTATCTAACCCTTTAAAAGGCTGGATCCCGGTGTAAAATCGAACTTTAGGAGAGCACACCTGACAAAAAAGCTGCACATTGAAGTCAGGTTATATTTATTTTATATTTCTACACTTGGCAGACGCTTTTATCCAAAGTGACTTACATTGCATTCAAAGAACACTGAGATTCTAATCAGTTCTTGCTTTCCCTGGGGATCGAACCCTTGACCTTGGTGTTGCAAGCGCCACTCTCTACTGTTTGAGACACAGGAAAGATAGTTTAGGCTGTATTAGATCTAGACAGAATGATGGCTTTAATGAAAATGCCTTCTGAACTGCACTACCTCACTTTATTATTCTTATAAGATTATTTATCTTTGCTCTTTTTATTATTTATATATCTTATTTTTTTACTTGTGACATTTGTGGACGACAAAGTAAGGATTTCATTAGACAGGGAAACATGCTTTCTGTCTGAGCAAATGACAATAAACACTTTGAATACGGTTTTCTTTATACGGTTACGGACTAGAAACCCATCAATGGCACTTTGCAGTGCAGAACACGAAGCACAGCTTTTATGGGAACATGCTAGTTTGGACATCAATAATAACGTCACATCATGTGTTTTGATGTAGTCTGGTCTCATAAAACTGCTTTTACTGAACCACATCAAATCTGTTCACTTTCTTTATGCGTATGGGGTTCATAAAGTGCACCAAAGTTCAGTGTAGGGTCTCAAGAACTGACTGAAGTGGGTCAAATGGTCATTTGAGTCGATGGATATAGAAGGACCGACATGTTCAATGCATCCTTACATAATTTCACAAGCATGCTTTGGACTCTGACACAATCAACGGCAAACGTGTGATTTTGAAAGCAAGAAGAAAAAAACTGGTATAAGTCACAAAATAAAAGTTAAGTTTATTGTTGAACAACAAACTCCACACATACAACAAACAGGCCAAGGTAAAACAAATAATGCAGACAAAACAGTCAAAAGAAACCAAAACTCCTTTTTCTTTGGCCTAGCCCTCCCATACAAAAACTAGTTTATAGTTTCAACTAGTTGTGGTACAACTAAAGTTCATACATAAAATTTACTGGAATGCTCTGAGTTCAATGGCTGTTGATTTTATACATGTTGTCTTTATGTTGAAATATTGAGACATGGTCAAACAAGTAAAATTTCATAAAGAAGCACCGTTTTGGTCACAGGAGATCACGATAAAGTGGCTGACCTCTTCACAATATGTACAAAAATATAAAATGTAAATAAAAATACAAACAAATCCTCGTCTTGCTTATTTCATTGCGAATGCTGGAAATCGGTCCTCTAGAAAATTTTGAATTGGGGGGGTCAGTTGGTTGAGATGGGTAACGAACTTGAAAATGACCATGTTTTATGTATTTGAGTCCTTTATGCCACCGGCTCCAACGGCTGGGTTCAAGCAGCTCAGCGTCACGAAACCGTCCTTTAATCATCGTCATCCGTCTTCTGCTTCTTGGGGTCGACGTCATCCTGAAAGAAAAGAGGGGTTCAAAATAAACTACTCGAACACAAAAAGTGGAAACCAACCCCGCCACTTGGTTCCAGTATTGTACCTCGTCATCTTCATCATCATCATCTTCAGCAGCTCGTTTCGTTCCTCCTCCTAGCTCGTCGTCATCATCCTCGTCCTCATCCTCATCCCCTGCAGAAAAGGACCGTTAGCCATGACTAAAGTCTCCAAACGAGTTTGTCGTCTCGGCAGAAAATCGTGAACGTTAATGTTGCACCAACCCTCTCCTTCCTCTTCGTCTTCCTCATCAACCTCATCATCTTCTTCGTCGTCAATTTCAGGCTCTCCGTTCTCTTCATTCTCCTGTTTAGGGATTAAAAAGAGGTCAGTGCGTGTTCTCGGTGAAACACCAAAGCAGTCGTGTGGCATTTACTTACCTTTCCATTAGTGGCATCTTTTCCGTTTTCCTTCTCTTCAAGGAGCTTCTTCTCTTTCAGGTCCTACATAAATAAAAAGCAATTAAGCATTTCCCTCAACAGATATTCTGAAACACTTAACTTCGGCAGTCAGGAGCCATCTGTGTCCGCCAGGCCCAGTCAATGCAGATTACGACTGACGTGAGCAAAACGCCCCCTATGCGCACGGATTTAAATTGCATGTGTAATGACGCTCGTGTGACATTGACGCCTCATTGGCTAAAGCGGAAAAGCGAGCTGTCAATCAAAGACTCCTGCTCCCGCCTCTCCTCGAGAGAGCTCGTTTGTAATCCGACACTTTATCGAGGCTCGACGGCTATTGTAAAATGTAAATCCATTAAGCAACCATATTTCGGCGTGTACGCGCTTGCTCACGAGCCAGCTCCAGAAAACACGCGCTTAAAGCGCCAAACAAGCTGCATAATTCAGAAGCAGGGAAGTGCGTTTCCGCGAGCTGATGCCGAACTAATGAAAGACAAAGAAGCGCTCGGTCCATCCATCCATCCCGAGCACGACGGAGTTCGGCACCGTCACGTTAACCTGGATTTAGTTCGCGCAGTCGCAGAAATGACCAGAAACCGTAGGCAAAAAAAAACAACCTGTCATAAATGCCAGAATATCGTGTGCGTCTTGAACGGGGTCTCGTTTCAATTAAAGCCCTGCCAAATGCAGTTAAATGAGGCTTACCCATGCAAATATTTGCCTTACTTCGTTTATATAATCTTTAGCCCTTAAGCCGTTTATCATCCACATCAACTCGGACCGCCCCCTTAAATTCACCGACGTCTCTGGCTTCAAACTAGTAAACCGAGGAGCCCACGCTGCCGTCGCGCCGCACGGGAGAAGAGCAACGCGCAGATCGGGCTCCCGCATCGGGTGCTTCCGTGTGTGAGAAAACGGCACAGTTACAGTCTACTGAACGACACACACACACGGTTCCTTCACTTGTTTATTACCCGTAAACTTCAGAAGCGCGTTATCCGCCTGTGAACGCGACGCGCTGCAGCGGTAATCAAGTTCCGCTTATTGGAACCAGGCGACATCGGACCTGAGAAACCCCGTAAAACCTCAGTTAATCCCGCCAAATGTGCGGCCAGTTCAGTTCTGTATCACACATCGGTTTAGAAAGGGCAAACTTTCAGCCCCGAAGACATCGAGCGAGCAACGCGTTCCCGTATCCCCAAACTAACCGGGAATGAATGAGCGGGTTTGAAAACGAATGGGAGCTGAAAACATCGCAACGCATGAAACGCATAATCCACACGCGCACGGGCTAAACCGCGGAGCGCATCCGGCTGTTTATACACGTTTGAGATCGGAAAACGAGAGGGAAAGGATTCCCGGTGTGAGCACCGCGCGTCGCCGCTGTTCAGAGGGGAACCGACACGCTTGTATAAACAAAGAACCCGCGCGCGCAGACTGTTACATTCCGGACAATGACGAATCGCGTTCGAACGCGCGCTCGTTCCACACGCGCTATAGAACGCGTTACAATGTATCCGTTTGAAACGCACGTTCCAATGTATCGATTTAAATCGCTTCCAGCACTTATCGCACACTTACTTTCCCTTTACTCGTAATAATCAATCAGCGGTTCTTTCCGGCGACAGCCCAAAATAGCCTACGCGCACACGTTAAATCCGAACTAGGGGACAAATGAACGAGAAAAGGTTTTGTTTTGTTTTTAAAAAAAGGGGAAAAGAGATTTATTTCTCTATACGCATCCGTTCTTACCTTTGCGGAGATTTCCGTCGCGGAATCAACCTTCGTGTCGGCCATAATTAATATTGTGTGTGTCGATATAATTCTGAACGCAGGAAAATGCGAAAATGATCCACCTCTATCCTCCAATAATCACTATTGTAATGAAGCTTTCTTATGCCGACGGCATGTGATGAAGGAGGCTTTAATATAGATTTGTGGGCGGAGCGTGAGAGGCGGTCGGCTGCGTTTCATTGGCTCGCGGACTCCGAGGGGGCGTGTTTCCAAAGCAATAGAGTGGAACAATGGAAAGTATTTCTGAACGTTGCAGGACACGCCCCCCCGGCCGGTGTTTCAGCGGAGGAGACTCTCCTCCAGCCTCCGCTTTCCTCGCTTCGCGCATTTCTCTGCAACGCAATTCCACATTTCCTCGTTCGTTGGTCAAATTCGTTGATGCGACACACTAACTCTCACCCGTGAAGTCGTGCCTCTGTGTTAAAGTTCGGCCCGGTCGTCTGTCAATCAACTGCGCAGACATATTGACCCCTAAATCTCTCCCTCCCCCCCACCCAACCTGCTCTTATAGCTCAGAGACAGGCGGAGGAAATGTTGTTTTAAGCGCGTACGGTGATGGGGTGTGTGTTCAGATGCCGCCCCTCCCCTTTCTGTGGATTTCGCACTAAACTTAACGCAAAAACAGCTTTTCGTCGCTGCCTTCTTTCTGTTTTAGTTGCATAACCTCTTTCAGAACAAAGTGCCCATGCTTAGTTTATAGTCTCATTTTATTCCCCCCCCCCCCCCCCCCCCCAAAAAAAAAAACCCAACCGCATGATGTGTGAAGCTGCAACCGCGAGCGCGTTATTTCCGTGCAAACGCGACTTCTGCGAGCGGCTTATGAATGTGCGTTTCCATAGTCATTCACAACACGCGTCCCGTGCTTTATTATTCGGGATGAGGAGCGTTTAAACAAAGCAGAAGCCATAACCTCGCCGGCGAGCTCGAGGGGGGGGAGTTTCGGATACTTCATCATAACCTACATTCAAATTCTGCTTTGATGACGAGGCTTCTTGCAGGCACTCGCGTCTGATTGGTTTGGAACCCACGGCTGACGCTTTGCGCGCAGCGATTGGACGCTGGAGGTGTCAATCAAAGCAATGACCCGCAGTGGGAGAGAAAGCCTGGAAGTGGATTCGGCCTGGAGGGGGATTTATGAGCAGGTCAGGGGATTGTTAATTGGGGTAGTCGATCAGATTGCTAAAAAACAAACAAAAACTCAACACTTCTGACCTGACAATGAAGAAGAGGACCTTATTTTTGAACAAATAGTTAAGAAAAATTCAGAAAAATTAAGTTGACCTGTTTTTTTTTCACTGCAATAATATGTGCAATTTGTTGTTGTTTTTAGTGCAATCACTGCACTGTAATCCTTGATACACTTTTCTTGTTTTGTATATGCTGTCTATATATATATATATATATATATATATATATATATATATATATATATATATATATATATTATGCTGTATATTATTTATATTTGTAACATATTGTAAAAATTGCTGCTGGATCAGAGAAATTTACCCATAGTGGAACGAATAAAGGTTTATCTTATTTTATCTTGTACAAAGACTATACAGATTCTCATCACCAAACATGATTAGCCTGTCTTGACTAATATTAATCAATCACATGATGGATTACTGTCATAGTCGTTAAATGATATCTTCTTTAGGTGTTATGGTATGAATGCATATCTAACTTGTTATAATAGATGAAAATGTTACTCTTACCTTCAAGACGAGCCTAAAAATTAATCAGAATCTGAACACTTATTCTTCATACCATTAATGCTCCACTTTAATTCTAGCATCAGGCCAAATTTCCTGCTTCTCAAGCTGATCTCCCCTGAGGCAGAGTATATATTGCAGTGCAGGATAAGAGACACAGAGAAACACTTCCTCGTGAGTAGGCAGTGAAAACTGTGCATGCGTGGACCTGCCAGGGAGATGTGGAGGAGGAAAGCACTGCTGTGAAAGAACTAACTCAGACTGCTTCTCGCTCTCTGAGGTTCAGACAGGTGTGCTCTTCTGACAGACACCGGCCCTTAGTGCCTTAGAAAACATCCCAGCTATCAATGTGCATTCCTTCGCCATGAGGTTCTTCTGCTAAAGCAAACAAGACATGGTCCTCATCAAATAAGGCTGTTAATTTCCCTCTATTTTTTCTCCTCATAAAAAGTGTCTCGCTCGGAGACAGGAATGTCTTCCCTCTAGTGGGAAGCACATATTATAGCAGCTACTGACATGCTCTCCTTGTATGTAATCGGTGATTACAATGTTAATACCTCGTTTGTTTTATGGTGAGCCTCCTTTGATTCAACTCTGTCCTCGCTTGATGTTTGGAAATAATTTATTCTTTGCTTCCCTGGAAGACTCGGAGAGACATGATGAACTTCCTCTTTAGGAATGTTTGGGAGCTGAGATGCCGTGTCCACAAGGAGGAAGACTGGCATGGTGTATTTAAAGGATAATGAGAGCAAGTGCATTCTAGTTATCCAATTTGATGTTAGAGGCTCAAAATACCTCCTAAGAGGAGACATTAAAAAAACGTACATGCAATTTTATTTGATGTTAGTGATTTTGGGTGTAAGTCACATGCAATCAAATATTCAGAGCGAGTAGTAAGGGAAATTGTCCATTTAATAAAAGTTAATGCTGTCCAATGAACATTTGGCCCTGTTCACCTGATATGAGTTTTGGTAGCTCGTATCACAAGCGGACGGTGATAAACACAGGTGGAAATGGGATAAAAAACGTTTTGAGCTTGTTCACTTTCGACCACTTCTAGAGGTTGTCGAAAACACATTAGATAAAAAAAAATTCATAGTGTAGACATTTATGTGGTCAAATGCGTTCGAACAGCCACAAAAGACTGTCTACTGACCTAATGCATAAACATTTTATGAGACGGGTGAATCTCAAGTTTGGTTTGAAGGTGAAAAACGAACGAAGCACAGTGTTCTTTCTTTCATCATTCTTGATTTCTAACGGGCTCACAGCGTACGACGTGGTCTTGTGGATGTCAGAAAGAGAAAAAAAACATGCATTGCCACGAAAAAATCAGGACAGAAGTACAGTGGAGTTCGGTTATGTCGACGGTCTCGGGAGTTGCAAAAAAGCATCGAGATAACCAATTCGCGAGATAACCCATATAACATATATTAACATATATTTTCCCACATACAACCCGCAGACGCAGATAATCCACACGCTCATATAGCCAGTGGGTTTTGGGTTTTGTGTAAAAAATCGTTGGCATAACCCACACCCATAGATCGATGTACTTTTTTGTGTAAGATCAAAGTTCGAATTTCGAATGTTGCTCGCATGACGTCAATTATCCATAACTGTTCAGGCTCGGTACACAGTGCTTGTGCACAACATTCACACAATAAAAAAACAAACACAAGTCAGAATCAGAACAGAAAAGCAATCTCTCCCGCTGCGCTCGTCCCTTTAAGATTGTTGTCTTTATCATCGGATGAGATGAGAAGAGCCCGCCTTCATGGCAGCACAGCCAATCACGTCTTCTTGCATGATTGACAGGTCAGACAGCCTATTAGCGGCAGCTGTCAGAGTGATAGTACAAGCACCAGAGACAACAACCCTCGCAAGAACGAAAAATGAACATTTATTGATGTACATGATGTGAGTTATTAAATGAGAATGTACATGCTCATGTTTTTGGTGTCTTTTTACACAATAGTGTTGCCGCAATTTGTTTGATGATTCGATCTGCATTCATCTAAAAAAATGTACATATACACAGTACAGTGTTTGTTTGCTAACAACAAAAGGCATATGGAAAACAACCACAATAAAAAACACCTTCGATTCTTGATACAAATCTTTAATTATATTCTCCAACAATGCAAACACAAAGATTGCTCACAAAATCACAAAAAAACGTGCGGGATGCTACAGCGTGTTTTCCCTCAGACGAGATCAACAACGGTGCCGTGAGCGGACCGCGATCCACGTGCAAGGCAAACTCAGCGCATGCGCAGTGAACTAGGTACGCAAATTAGTCACGAGATAACCATGTGAAGTGACGATTTTGTCCCTCTTTTGTGCTCGAGATATTAGATTTCGGCAACATAAAATAATCAACATAACCCACAAGAAAATAATAAGACAAATAGGGAGTTTGGCGGTTCCACTTCAAAAACGTCGACATAATAGTATTGGCGAGTTAACCGAGGTCGAGATAAGTGAACTCCACTGTAGTTAAAAGTGGACAAAAGAGACGGATTAAATGCATCACAACACATCTAAATACCAGGTGTAAACAGGGCATCAGATGCCTGCAAACAAACATGGCACAGTACGATAAATGTACACATACAGAGAAAATTTGGACTTGAATGGTTTGGACAAAGCGAGGTGAAACCCAATTCTTCCTGCCCTTCCCACAAGAGTGTGAAGTCATAAATTAGGCATGGTGTCCTTGGTGAAATGATCAATAACAAGAGGAGAGAGGATGCGAGAGACACCGCCTATGCATGCCAGTTATTTTTAAATAAAATAATAGCCCACAGAACGTGAACAGGTAAGACTAAACGGTCAGAAAAACATGTAACTATCGTAGTCACTCATTGCTAATAATAGTTAATTTGCTTGATGAAAACAGGCCTCACTTACCCTTATCTCAAAGACATCCCAATTTGTGTACTTGCACTATTCTATGAGGTAAACACAGTGTGCACTGAATAATCCAAATAGAAAAAGTACACTTTAAATACCCGGATGTTGCACTTAATTACCAGAAAAAATGTTACGATGTTGCACACGTCATGCATGCAATTATCGCAGCTTTAAATACATTAGCAGGGAGGGAGGGTCTATCAAATTCATGCACTACACAGAGTACATAAGTGTGAAGTGGACAGTATAGTGCTTCATATAGTCAGTTCTGTCTGATGCAAACTAGGCCTGATTGAACTGTTCTGGAGCCATAATGATTTACAAACTACTAGTGCATTTAGATAGGAGTAAAATTGTTTGTGTCTGAAATCGCATACTCTCTTGAGTAGGTAATGGTTTTAAATTAGTAATTACCGGTACTTTACAACCCCTAAAAAAGTATGTTCTATCCATGTTGTCATTCTCACCATGTTGTCATTGTCATGTGACCTACAGCATGTGTTGTGCCACTTCACCTCTATTCATAAATCTTCTCCCGTGGTCTCATGGGATAGTGAAGTGTCAATCAGATGCACACTTCAGAATCTCACCGGAAGTAAATGGTCATCCGTGAACTGGGACATGCTTCTTTTGTCACAGACTGTTTTGCATCTACTATACAGCACGGAAGGGTGCGAATTTGGATGCATGTCATATCTTGATACCTTCTTATTCTACTGTACATATCTGGATTAAAGTGAGCAAATATGCAGATGGAGACAATGTATGTCTAAACAGCTGGAGGCGCAGACAGCCCCTCAGGTGCGATTCTCTTTGATCCTCTGAATTATTTGTTAGCAGTTACATTAGCTTTTCTGTAGCTCAAACAGTACAAGAGTGTGGCGCTTGTAACGCTAAGGTCATGGGTTCAATTCTCAGGGAAAGATTCAAGATTCAAGAGTTTTATTTGTCACACAGTTATATACAGAATATACAACCGGTAGTGAAATTTAAACAGGTCCGCTCCATGGATAGAGCAAATAACAATTACAAAAAACACAAGAAATTAAAATAGAAATAGAATAAAAGTACTATATATACATATGTAGAATTATGAATAAATCAAGTAAAAAATAAGAGATTGTGAAGTAAACTGTAGACTATAAAAATAAATACGTGGTTAACAGAAGTATAATGTGCAAACAGGATTATAACGAGTTGTTACATAGTAACAACGAGACCTTAAAGTGCAGTGCAATATCAGTATGTGATGTTATACTGAAGTCAAGTCAAGTGAAGTCATGTGTTGTTTAGTGACAGCGTTCAGGAGTCTGATGGCCTGTGGGAAGAAACTCCTCCTGAGTCTCTCAGTTTTGACCATCAGGCTTTCGGAAGCGCTTACCAGATGGCAGATGAGTGAAGTGAGGGTTTGCAGGGTGATTAGTGCCCTTAATTATTTTAGTAGCTCTACTTCTGCAGTGTTTGTTGTAGACGTCCTGCAGAGACGGGAGAGCTGACCCAGAGATGCGCTCGGACAAGCGCACAACTCTTTGCAGGGCTTTGAAATCGTGACTGGTGCTGTTCCCGTACCATGCTGTTAAGCAAGAATATCAATGCATTCCTTGAATACAAAGGAAGTTGTTTTGGATAAAAGTGTCTGCCAAATGCAGAAATGTAAATAGTATGTAAAAAAAAATTATACTAATAGATTTCCTGTATCTCAATCAGGAGAGTAGTGGTGTTTACAACACCAAGGTCATGGGTTCGATGCCAGGGAAAGCAAGAACTGATTCAATGTGTTCCTTGAATGCAATGTAAGTCACTTTGGATAAAAGCATCTGCCAAATGCATAAATATAATATAAATATAATGATGATGGTTATTATTTCTGAATTCACATGGTGGTCAACATTTCATTTAAGGAAGATGCAATATATCATACACAAAGTATGTAGGTAGGCAAAGTATTTATAGAGCACATTTAAATTCTTCACTGACTAAAGTGCTGTACAAAAACAATCACAAAATACAGTAAAAATATAAGTAAAATAGAGTAAATTGCAGTTATTCATACATATGTTAATAATCAGGAAAGGCTAGAGATTAAAGATGCAAATGTATATGCAAAGGTTCATGAAACTTTCCTGTCGTTGTTGTTATTTTTTAAAGAGCACCTTTGTGCCTTTTGACAGTGAAATTATCTTGAAAATGGAGTTGTGGGAATGATGTAATAGTAGCAATTGATATATCTCAAATGTAGGACTTCAGGCAGATCTTTTTGTACAATAAGACCGGCTCAATGCATTTTTCCCCTGCCTGTTTTCATGTCACCTCAGTACTCTGGTAACACATGTATCATCTAAATTTACACTGCTTTGTTTTCCATTCTTCTATATGTTTGAAGAAAAGAAAGCCTTTCACACAGTGTAGCGCAGAGGAATGAAAAGGAACGAATACTGTCTTGAGAACAGTTTTGGGGAAACGTAAAGGCCTTTTCACAGCAAAAGTGAAATGAATAAACTTCAGGTGGAAGGAAATACAAATGCACACCTGTACAGTAGAGGGCGCAACTCAAAACTTTCAGCTGTGATGTTAAAAAAGTGAGATTAAATCCAATAAATCCATAAAGTGTCTTATTTAATTATTGCAGGTTTGCGTAATATTCAGAGTTTGCATTTCACTGCTTTTATTCATTTTGAGGAATACACTTGTGTAAGTGAGATGAGTAAACGCATGCTCACATTTAGCCTAGAACTAAAATAAACACACAAAGTCTCTGCAAACGCTCCTGATTTCTCTCAATATGAGGACAGGAGAGCCGTCAGTCAATAAATGGGAAAACACTGCATTACTTATTTGAAAAAAATCACTGGTTTATTCTTTTTAAATGTATAAGCAATGCATTACTTTACTAAAGTAATCTGACAGCATAGCTAGTGTTACCCCAACACTGATCAAGATGTGCTTTTAGTTGAACTTTAATTTGACATAACTTTTTAAAACACAGCTCTAGTGTGATGCTGAAAGGAGCAGCAAAACCGTGTCTGGCCTAAACTACTGTGTTTATATGCAAAAATTACCGGTAACACTTTACAATAAGGTCTAACATTAAGAAAGATTCATAAACGCTGTAAGAAATCTATCTAATTAATGTATTAACATAAGCCAATGATGGGCAATATATTTGTTACAGTATTTATGAATCTTTTTTAATGTTAGACCTTATTGTAAAGTGTTACCTGTAATTTTTGTAGTAGTTTACGCCAGACACGGTGACATTACGATTATTAAATGCTGTAGAAGTAGTGTAATAGTAAGTATTCTTAGTAAACTAATAAAATTTTATTGTAAAATGTTACTAAACTATTTAAAAGCAACACAGTGGAACTGATAAATGGTCAACATCTAGTGTCTACAATTACTTAGATATTCAAATCATAATTGGGCAACTTATTATAGGGATAGTTCCCCCAAAAATAAAAATTCTGTCATCATTTACAGTTCATTGATATTTACAAACAGTTGATTGACTTCTTTAAGAATTGTTTTCCATACTAAGTCAATGAGGCCATCAACTGTCTGGCTACCATCATTCTTCAAAATATCATCCTTTGTGTTCAGCAGGAGAAAAGAACAACAAATTGTGACAGAATTTTCATTTTTGTGTGAACTCTCCCTTTATTGGTGGATAATTTTCTTAAATTGTGAAAAAAAACATAGGCCTATTTTACATTCATGCATTTAGCAGACACTTTTATCCAAAGTGACTTGCATTGCATTCAAGAAACACATCGTCATTCTAATCAGTTCTTGCTTTACCTGGAAATCGAACCCATGACCTTGATGTTGCAAGCACCACGCTCTACTATTTGAGCTGCAGGAAAGCTTAAGTACTACACTATTTAAGTTTGAGCTACAGGATAGTTTAAAACAAAACATGGTAAAAGTGAAAGTGAAAACATTTGCCCTAGATATTAGCTAAAGGCTTATATGAAGAGAATATAGACATTCTATATCTATAATTTGTGGGAAAATGCTCGCTCACACATTTCTGATTTTGGTGTGTATACCTTTTTTTAATCTCTTTGAAGTGGTTCAGCTCGAATTACTTTACGATCTAACATACATTAAATGTGCACTAAAGGATTTGGAGTATGCAGCAGAAAGTGCCTGAAGCTAGGGAGTTTTTAAATAGATGATCAGTGAAGTGCAATAACTTACAGTATAAGTTTAAAGTGCTACAACTCATGTAAGCGTATCGTACAGGAGAGATGATCAAGAAAACAGTGAGCAACAGAAAGTGTGAGCACAATATTGTATTAACATAAGAACTTTGTAGACTGAAAAGTGGAACCAAAAGGATACAATTTATGAATGTTCCACAAAAATAAAACTACAAATGTAATACACTTATCTCGACTCACGGTTAATTCGCCAATCCTATTATGTCAACATTTTTGAAGTGGAACCGCCAAACTCCCTATTTGTCTTATCATTTTCTTCTGGGTTATGTCGATTCTTTTATGTTGCCGAAATCTAATATCTTGAGCACAAAAAAGTGACAAATTCGCCACTTCACATGGTTATTTCATGTCTAATTTGCACACCTAGTTCACTGTGCATGCGCTGAGTTTGCGTTGGTCTTGGGCGGGTATTTTTGTAAATGGGCGGGTTTTTTGCTGTAGTTGGGCTGGAAATCGTCAGTCCAATCTGGCAACACTGGTTGCACGTGGATCGCGGTCCGCTCACTCCAATGACGGTTCACTCCCTGTCGTTGATCTGGTCTGAGGGATAACACGCTGTAGCATCCCGCAAGTTTTTTTGTGATTTTGTGAGCAATCTTTGTGTTTGCATTGTTTGAGAATATAATTAAAGGTTTGCACCAAGAATCGAAGGTGTTTTTTAGTGTGGTGGTTTTATATGCCTCTTGTTGTTAGCAAACATATACACAGTATATACTACAGTGTATGTACACATTTTAGATGAACGCTGATCGCTTCATCAAACAAATCGCAGCAACTCTGTTGTGTAAAAAGACACCAAAAACATGAGCATGTACATTCTCGTTTAATAACTCACGTCATGTACATCAATAAATGTTCATTTTTCTTTCTTGCGAGGGTTGTTGTCTCTGGCGCTTCCACTATCACTCTGACAGCTGCGCTGATAGGCTGTCTGACCTGTCAATCATGCAAGAAGACGTGATTGGCTGTGCTGCCATGAGGGCGGGCTCTTCTCATCTCATCTGATGATGGGTCAACACGCTTCTTAAAGGGACAAGCGCAGTGGGAGAGACTGCTTTTTTCTTTTTCTTCTGATTCTGACTTGTGTTTGTTTTCTTATTGTATGAATTTCGCCCACAAGCACTGTGTACCGAGCCTGAACAGTTATGAATAATTGACGTCATGCGAGCACATTTGAAATTCGAAATGTGAACTTATACAAAAAAGTTCATCAATCTATGTGTGCGGGTCATGCCAACGATTTTTTACGGGTTATATGTGTTAAAATCGGTAATATATGTTATATGGGTTATCTCGATAAACGGTTATCTCAAAGTTTTTTTTTGCAACCCCCGAGGCCGTTGACATAACCAAACTCTTGATTGAGTTTGAATCTTGATAAAACCTACTCAAATAGTTAAACACTTTTCCTCAAATGTGAGAACTTTTTTGTGATGTGACACATGACTATAGCAGCTTCCTCTTCCTCTCATGGCTTTTGCAGATAAATCCTGTTTCATATATTTGCCCCCTTCTCTCAATTTACCCTCAGCATTTGCAAATGTTCATCTGCAGGTTATCAGTCAGATCATTGCGGACTGTTATTCTAATATTGCAAATAGTTTTGTACATAGCTCAGAAAAAGTTTCCTGAGATCATTGTCTATCAGAGACACAACAAATAGAATCAAATATGAAACATTTCCCTCGACTCGACAAGGTTATTTTCATTCACATGACATTGAAGAAGTCCTCTCTTCAGCTCCAACAGACATTGTGTGATGAAACTATAGGAATGTCTCCGGCATAATGGCTGCATTGTGAATTGCGTTCATTAGCTTTAATAAGAAGCATTCACAGTCACATAGAATACAAAAATAATAGAGAGTAACAGCGACTGGGCATTAGAAACAAGAACTGAGCTTATTATACACAAGTCCTTAGAGCAGCCATTGTGACTATTTCTTCCAGTACATTTTTCACAGAGCTGTCAATAAAGAGGGAGATCAGCCTCGTTCTGCCCGTCCAGCGCATTAGAGCGTTAATTGGTGGCTTAGTGTGCGTTATGATGAATGGTGGGTGGGATATCAGAAAGGTTCAGGAAAACAAAGCGTCTGAGAGCACGTTGAAGAATTGGATCAAAGGTATTCCTTTAGTTAATATTATTCTAACATAGACACTGACACCGTTTTCTACCGTAACTGAGGAGTAAAAGACTTTCCCATGGACTCAATTACTGCAGTCTTTCCTTTCAGATTAAAAATTAATGTTGTCTCAGCATTTCTCCATGGCTCTCGCACATAGGGGAAACGATACAGCATTTCTCTTTATTGTCATTCAGGATGAACAGTCAGAACATCAAAAGAACTGTAGTGTTTGATGAACCTCATAGCCACCGTACTAGAGTTTTACCGAGTGTTAAACATATGCTAGACACTGTTGCACACTTGGGTGGGAAAAGGACTTCATCCAGCATACTTTGGTCAAACTGGAGCAACCAGACCACGTTTGGCGCCCATTCAAGTGGGCAGGACTGGACTTTGTTCTTAGTAGTTTATTCATAGTCATTACATGCATAAAGTCCCCACTTTGGGCTGAAATGTAAGAGTTTCTTGATAGACCCTGTAATCGAATTCCGTCAAAAACTATCCAATATTTGACCAGGTGCTTTGACTTTTCACACAATGATTAAACATGAGAACAAATGACCAGTGACTGGACAATTAAACTGCTATTCCCTCCCACTAACTCCTACTCTCAAGTCTGAGCCCATAAATCAAGCTGGCACAGAAAGAGCAGTAACGACTTCAAAAGATGTCTTTTTTTATATGTTTAGTGTCATCTAAAGGGCCCAAAAGTCACTCCGTCCGTGTGTCTGTGATCTTGGTACTCTAGCCTCCTCTTGTGGCCAGACACAGCAACTCATAGGGAACAAGGAACAAACCAAACTTCTCACTTGTACCATGAACTGAAACTGGCCATGATAAAACCGCACAAAACAAATAGTATGACACTATGAGGCGGGTTGAAATAGTCCCTGCACTACACTTGAACTTTGGCAATGACGACATCAAGAAAAGAAAAAGCCCAATGAGTTTAAGTAGGGTTGATTTTTTTCATAAATGCATTACCGAACAAGGAGTATGCAATATCGAGTGTCTACAGCGATCAAGCAAATCATGAAAAACTGAACATTTCCAGACTTTGTGCTAATTAGTATTACAATTTTACAATGCGTAAGCAATGCAGCGCATTATTCTTAGTCAATAAGTGAATATAAAATAAGAAATACTGTGTATTCTCAAAGAAGGGAAAATAGGGATTCATTTTATATTGAATTCAATCATGATGGCCCAAACCTTGACTATTCACATTTAATTTATAATGAAGATTTATAATGAATTGCTAAAAATGATAGCTGGCATTAAATGAGATTTACAGTTGGCTTTCCTGTGTCTCAAACAGTAGAGTGTGGCGCTTGCAACGCCAAGGTCATGGGTTTGATTCCCAGGTAAAGCAAGAACTGATTAGAATGTCAATGTGTTTCTTGAATGCAATGCAAGTCACTTTGGATAAAAGCGTCTGATAAATGCATAAATGGGCTTGTTTTATTATTTATTTCTCTGTACAGTCTTTTATCCAAAATGACATGCAAACCCATCAGTCCTCCATAACCTACAAGCAAAAAGACTAAACTAAACATTTTAGTTCCATCTAGTGTCGTCTCTGTGACACTACATGAAATGACTTTACACAGAAAGAATTACAGAAGACTAAATGGAAACTTGGTCAGATAAATCCCAGTCTATTCATTTTTGAAGACAGATGTAAGGGCAGAAACTGGTGTAAGAACGAGTGCACAGATAAAGAGAAGGAGCCGCCCAGTTCCACCATATAAGTAACCGTGGTTTACTGGAGCTTTTCTAACATATTCAGAAAGTGTAAAGGATTATAGGAGCCAACAGAGACGTGGTGTGCTCTAATGGCAATCGAGAAAAGTCTCTGAATATTCATTCTATTCATGTGCTTTGCTCAACGCCACTAAAGCAATCACCTTAGAATTGGGTCTGGCTGTCTATCTTCCCATTTAAACACATCCATGTCAAATGCAAAGCAGAAAGACAACCCTTCCCTTGCTTTTGTAATGCATTAGGGTCAGAGCTTAAGACACAACGGTTTTAAAAGCCTGACTAAATAATTGTTACTCCACCCAAATGTCAATCTCAAGTGCCTGAACAAGATTCTGCAAATGCAGAGCATTACTAGCAAAAAATAAAAGTGTTCATTTACACCATTTCATGACAGGAACACTGGATGATTAAAGGTGAGTTAAAGGCCAAACTTAGGCCTATATGGGCCGTGTAAAATTTTCATATTTCCCAACAAACTGGCATGACCTTTATAGATTCCCTGTAGTTCAACCAGTCGAGCATTGGTGTTTACAATGCCAAGGTCATGGGTTCGATCCCAGGGAAATCAAGAACTGATTTAATGTGTTCTTTGAATGCAAAGAACAATGCAAGACATTTGGATAAACGCATCTGCCAAATGCATAAATGTGAATAGATTAAATTACCCTTGTGTTTATTCAAACAGCCTGAATCTCACAATCTTGTCAAAAAGGCATATCGTATCTGGTATTATGGTGGGGAACTGCTCATTTTATTGTTTCTTGCATAATAATATAGCATATATGCAAATAAAAATGGCTTTCTCTGTTCATTTCCGGTACTGCCTACATTCTGAAGAGGGGAGTATGTGGTGCAAAAGTCAAACGACACAGAATAAAGTGAGAAAACACTGATATTATTCTCATTTGATCGACACGCGGCGTGTGAGGGGCATGTCGGGGGTGTTTTGTGAGTTCATTAGATCTCGCACTGCCTCTTCAGCGTTTGCACGCGTCGGATGCGCTGAAACAAAGACGCTTCATTGTTCTTCCATGACGCGACTTGCGAGGAGCCCTGCGGATCAGCGCGAAATGGCGGACAGACGCGGGCGAGAGGACGGCGAAACCCGAGCCGGAGACGGGCGGCGCGCGCGAACACCCGCAGCGGAGCGCAGCGGCCCTGGATCCGGATCCGCGGAAGCCACAGGACTAGCTGAACATTCACGAAAAGCTGTTTTATTTAATTAATCTCCTCAGAAACTTGCCTGCACGTGTTTTAACACTTTAAATAATTAAATCAGTTTTACACCCCCAGCAGGAAAAGCAGTTCACCTGTGGGGTGAAAGGAATGTTACAGGTGCAGTCGGTCATGTTCTTACATGCAATCCTGGAAAAAAATAACATGCATGTTTCTTGAGCAATCCTGTACAAATCATTTTCCATCTTTCCCCATATTTCTGTGCTTTAATAACATTCTATTATTTATCTTATTCAACATAAAGTACCCCACATATGGTTCGCTGTGCCTTGCGTTCTATTACAGGTGTTCTTCATCTTGCAAAATTGCTTCTTTCCATCTTTACTAACAAAAGCAGGCACTATAAGGCTGTCGGACATATAGTAATGGTAATTAATAATATATGTATAGACAATATCCTCTGAGTGCGAAGGTCGGGTCCCGAAAGACGTTTTCAAGACTTTTAATGTGGCATTTAGAGAGACACCAAGGATCTGCATTATCATCGGCATTAGAAATCATTTTAGGAAGACCTTAAGCTTTCTCTAGACAAAGAGAAGTTATTAGGGATCAAATGTAATGATAGTATTTCACTTGAGAAAGAAAATATGTAATTATGATAATTGTGATTATTTCAGAATTTGTATAAATACATGTGCCACACTCTGCATGATACTTTCTTGAGTTGGTATAGAAAAAAGGAGGGAAAATGAGCTCTCTTTCTGCGGCCCCACCTCCTCTTGTTGTAACCTGAAACCCTCGGGGGCCAGCAACAGAAGCACGGGAGTGTCCCGCTGATCTGCTCATTAAATATTCATTAGAAGTGAGAGTTGAGGTGATAGTTCATCATCAGAGCACGGCTGGAATTACAGCAATATTTATTGGCTGAATGTGTTTATCATAGTCGAGTTTATGAATAAACCGAGAGCTGATTTTGAGGACATTGATTTAAAGAAAATGCGTCCCTTAACAGATGTAGATCTACATTGCAATTATGGATGGTATACAATTATTCATCTAATTAGAGCAATTGGTTTTAACGACAACTAAATGTTTCCAGTTTAATGGTAAAGTAAGTCATCTTAAGGAAAGTCCTCCATATTGGCTTTGGGCCCTGTAATCACAGAGGAGAAGAGGCCCGAGAGACTCCGTTAATCAGGCCTGACTCAGTGTGTCAAAGCCTGGAGACCCTCAGCGCTCGCCATCTGTGCCAAACACAGACTCATTAGGGGGAGCAGACCTGGTAAACACACAGCGGTCTGTTGAACCCAAGCAGGAGGGAGGTAAGATGCCACAGATCCTGTGACGTGTAACAGAGGCCTGTACCGTCCCAGCCCACGACATGTCATGTGACGCACATCTATGCAGATTCAGGGGAGGAGGCTGTTTCCTTTGGTTATTTAACAAAAAAACATTTCCTGTTGTTGAACTGATCCCAATGGAAAATCTGCATTGGGGAAACTTTTCGCCGTCGAGCGAAATTCCAGATTGTACGGAAGCTCGTTTTCGCCACGGAATAAAAAATAAAAAAGTTATTTGCAATTCTGACTTTTATCAGACAAATTTCTTACCTTGTGCTTTAATCACAGTTTACATTTCACCATTCTGACTTTCTTTTAATAAATAAAGCGAGTTATAAAGTCAGAATTGTGAGATTTATTCTTGCAGTTGTGTTATAATCAGAATTGCGTGACAAATTCGCAATTGTGTTATAAAATCAGAATTGTGTGACTTCAACTGGCTATTGCTTGTTGTAAAGTCAGAATTGCAAGGTAAACGCTTTTTATACGTTTATATAACGTTTTCTGACTTTGTAACTTGCAATTGTTAGTTTATATCACAGAATTCTGAGAAGGAAGTCAGAAGTGTGAGATAAAAAGTAAATTATCTTTTAAATTGCGCTATTCAGTGGCGGAAACAAGCTTCTGCAAGATTGTGTGGATTCCTAGCGAAATTATTCTATTTGGAAATTCTATTATGGAAATATTATATTATATATAAAATATTCTATTATGGATCTCGCTGTAAAAACAGACAGGTTCATGCCATAATCACAGCAATTTCGTGATCTAATTGTAAATTGATAAATTGTAAAAGCGTTCACATACTCGTAATTACAACTTGTAAGATGGGAATTGTCTGTTCTCCAATCACTTTGTCTGCATAAACCCTGCAGCCTTCTTACAATGATCTGCAAGCTTGCATATGAATTCACTCAATCCATTTAACAACCAATGAGAAGAGCCATTTTTAGTGCATGTACATCTCAGATGGAAGAAAGGATCTGTCGCTACTTCTATCAAGGAACTTTGATATCGTTCAACAGGAGAATGATTTTGCGGAGTTAAATTTGCCTGAATGGGAAACCAGACTCAAAATATCACCATTTTAGCTGAACAGGGCTATATCTCAAGCTGACTGACACAGAAGGACCATTGTGCTAATAATCACAGTAACAACTGAAAAGTTGCAACTATTAGGCGTCCACGTGCTCTGAGGCTGAAGTGCACCTGACTATGGGAACCGGCTTGGAGGGTTTCCTGACACACAATGAAAGAGGAAACTGCTGCTGCTTCTTTGGACAAATACGATAAAACCCACAAGCTGTTCTCCAAAGTGAAAGCAGGTCGCGAGATGACTTTATTTGAACAAGAAAGATTGCAGACTTCCTCTTAAATGGCTTTTCAATAATCGGATATGTGTAGCTCTCTATTTAGCTTGAGGATCAACATTTTCTTTAATAAGCATGTGGCTTAAGAATTAAAAATAAAAGGTTTACGCTGTGATGCCACAGAACCACCACGATTGGTTCCAGAACAAACCTTTTGGTAAATAGTGCTTTTAATGGTCTAAAAAACCTTTTGTGTAACGAACCATAGATGTTAAGGGCTCTTAATGGAAACACAGACACCAAGAAAGTACTTTTACTTTTATAAGAGTTTCATTATTATTCATGAAGAGAACATTTCAGTTACAATGTCATAATATCAGACTGTAATTCAGTAGAAAATGCTGGGTTAAAATGATTTCTGTGCTATTTGGCAACCCAGCACTGAGTAAATATTGGACTGAACACATGCTGGGTTATTTTGACCAAGCATGTAATACATTAACCCATTTCTTAGGTTGGTTTTTGTCATGATGTTGGGTCAGTCAACCTGATATTGAAGGTTTTTTGTTGTTGTAAATAAGAAAAATGCACTCTAAATTAGGCCACATATAGACAACATTTGTGTCGTGAGTACTAGTGCTTCTATTGTAGTTGCTGAACTGAGCGCACGAAAACTTGACGTGTCGATGCTTCAGCCCAGGTCGAGCATTTGTTTGGCGGAAGGCGAAGCTTCCATGGTGGCGGCGACAGCGCGTCCTTCGCTTCGAGTGTAAATCGGTAAATAAAGCCGCGTTTGTGGAAGGATAGCGTTCCAAGCACATGGTATAGTCTACATGTAAACCGCAAAGGACAAACGTGAGACTAAAGATTAACAATTTGATAGGAATACTTTATTAAATAAGCCTTCCTTTCATTCAGGAAGTTTTCTTAGAGAATAGAACACAAAATGGCCGTTGAGAAATATACCCAATTGACAAAAACACCCAACATTGGTATTGGGTATACCAATATACAGTGGTACCTCAAGATACAAAGTTTTTCGTATCTTGGAACACATTTTACATGTAAAATGGCTAATCCGTTCCAAGCCCTCCAAAAACACCCCATTAAATTTCATAATAAAGCTAAATTGACCTATAAACAATGAAATGACATAAAATGTCGAAGCTTACCTTTCGAGTGAGGCTATCTCCGAAAGTGGCGGCAGAGGAGGAGGACAAACGGCAGATAACGTACGTACGTACACTTTTACGAAAACACATAATAAATGTAAAGTTTCGGGTGCGGAGTGGCTGAGCTAAAGCACGCCAGCACGTACGTATAGAAGATGCATGATGGGAGGGATGCTGTCCAATTAGAGAGAAGGATCTCATGGCTTGGCTAGCATCAGGAACCAATGGGAGAGCAGGAGGATGGTGGCGAGTCTACTATAACTAAGATGGCGGCGTGCGGGGCGAGTTTCAAAATTGTTATGGGGCGAATCTCGGACTTTCAGAAACCTTTCGTATCTTGAAAACTTTTCGTATGTAGAGCAGTAAAATGTTTCGTCTTTGCTTTCGTAACTTGGATTTTTCGTAAATTGAGCCTTTCGTATCTTGAGGTACTACTGTATACCCAATATACTGCATATTGACCCAGCGTTGGGTATGGATGTGATTTGCATTGAGAGTAAAAATAACCCAGCATCCAAGTTACAGAAAAAATAACCAGGGTAAATATATTAAAAATACCCCAATAGGTTGAACCCAGCACTTCCAAACTTGAATGACCTACGCAGACATATAAGCTTGTTGCATAACATCCCTGTCCATGATGAGTGAAAATCATTGCTCTTCGCACAAAGAGGCACGACTCGAATGTTGTACCTACTTGTGAACCAGAGGCTAAAGTTAACACACTTCCAATATTCCTCTTAGCATTCCTGTTCCTCTAGCCAGAAACAAAGACACAAGTGTTTTCACAGGTAGCAGGAAGCAAAATGAAAATATTAAAATAAAACCAGGCCCCTTTTTCTGAACATGAGTTTATGGATGTGCAATTACAGCACACTTTTAAAGAAAGGGGGGGGGGGGGGGGGGGGGCTGTCAATGCACCAGAGAATTCAGAAACCTCCGAACACCAAAGCCAAGCTGGATCTCTGCATAAGTTTGCCTCGAATGTGACCTAAACAAAGGCAAATGGAAGAAAAAAGGTAGACAAAAAAGGAGCAATATTAACCAAACTAGGGCAAGCTTTCCAAATCCCTTTTGACACCATAATGAGGGAGCCGTAAAAAAGAAACAGGTTAATTAAATCCACTCAGTAAATTAATGTGGAGGCCTTCTCTGACTACGGATGGCACCAATTCATCAATTCATCTCTAGGGGAGCGAATTCAACCTGGAAACGAGGAACCTGCAGCTTCTGTATCACCAAGCATTACCTAACTTGCATTCAATCTGTAGCTGACTGTGAAAATCACCTACACTAGCTGGTGCTACGTTTAAAAAAAGGCATCCATTCAATGCATTTTTTGTTCCTTTACAATTAGATGTTTCCTTCAACTAAGGCCAGAATCTTCATTTTCTTCTTATTAAAACAAGCCAATCTTAACTAGGAGGTTGCAATGCTCAATTAAACAAAATCATTTTTGGCGTATGAGGTTCACATATACTTGCTGGAGGTTATGATGATCCTGAATGCTATTTGTACACTGAACGTATGAAATGTTAATACAAATGACTAAGCAAATACTTCAGTGTGCATTTCTGTAGAGCAGATTCTGATGCAAGGACACCGCAGACAAACCGCAGAGCATCACGACTTTGAAGTGAGATGTAGGTCACGCATCTAGCATGAGCGCACAGTTAGCAAGCGCTAACACGGTTCTTGAGCTGCAGCGTAGCAAATCATTATCTGCAGCGCTACAGTGCATGATGGGGGGGGGGGGGGGGGGGGAGCAGCGTGATTGGGAACGTTGCGCTGTTGACCTCCAGAAATAGCAGCAAAGCCCCTATTAGGTGCACTGTGCTATAGGTAAGGGAGATCAAGTCTAGTATCCTGGCGAACAGCCATGGTGACTGGCCCAGATCTCTCGTCCCAGCATGAGGTCAGCGTTTCCATGGAGATGGACCAGCTGAGTGCTAATCTGCTGTTGTTTATGCATTGGCAGGGAGGGGAGGTGCAAGAGAGCGGATTGAAGAAGGGGAGGGTGGGGGTGATGGGCACGTGACAGACACATTCGCACACTAGAGCGTTCAAACCGGAACCAATGTAGGATTGCACAAGCAAAACGAGGCCAAAAGAGCAGCGGTACCAGATCCCTCTCGTGTAAGACTTTACAGATGCTGTAAGATAAATGCAGCCACTCACTCGTCAAGGTTCTCCGTCTTCAAAAAACACCAATGAATCCTAAAGGCTGAGGGGGAAAGGGGTGTGGCCTCATGCAGCACTTCACTGGCTCCGCCCCTTCCTCCTCCTCCAGCACGGGATAATGCACTAAAGCTCTTCAAACCCCTCCTGAAGAGCGCTCGCTCTAATCCAGTGAGACTTTAACAGTCACAAGAGACCCTGTTTCTGAGGATCACGTTGAAACGCGCTCTCGAGCGTTCGGGAAATCTGTGGGTCATTGATGTGTACAACATTCACACAAGCAGAAAAGTCTTTCGCTACACTAAGACTCTTCTTTATCTCCATGGTTTCAGAACATGAAAAGGACAAGGAACTGCTGGCTTTGTGTTTAGCGCCACCCACTGACTAAACATCCTCTTTGCTGAAATCAATGTCTTTTCACAGCATGTCCCTGTTACTCATAATCCTATTTATAGGTTTCTTTTTCAAACATTGCTCAGTTACAACCTCAAAAAGTCCCCAAATTGAAAAAAACAAACAAAACTAATCTATAAAGCGGAAAACAAACGTCTGAGACACTTTGTACATTTAAAACTGGAAAATACACATTTAACGTCATTCAATTTTTTAATGGCAGAACTTAACTAGAGCTAAAACGTAGCAACCGTGTATGAAAGCACACGTGTCATTTTAACAGAACAAGACTGGTGTTGGTGCTTGAGAATACAGTTTTCTCAGTAGGTGTGTAATTGATTGGATTTACTTTAATTTGGATTAAAGTAGATAAAGATAAATAATGGATTTGAGACTTTAATTCTGCATGATATCCAGTATTATATGAGACAACAGGACAACGTACATAGTTTGCCGTTGATAAAGTGTACACGAGTCTTACTGATGTTAAATGGGAAATTAAGGACGATCGAATACTCACATCAGGCTAGCGCTCATATACATTTTATTAGGGCACACACACACACATTTATTTGGAGCATTGTTGTCAACACTAGTCCTAGTCATTGAATGACAGCTAGGAAGGCTACAAATCAATCAAGTCGTCAAATAAAATTCAAAGCCTCACAGAAGAAAAAGCTAAACGTATTGAATAAAACAATTAGTACACACTAGCATAGGTTGTCCTTTTTATGCCCATAATAACTCAGATGATTTTTCATATTACACAAGCTAGGCATTGATTTGAAAATGCGAGCGGTTGCGTTACACCGAAACTTCATTACTTTTCGAAATAATCCATTAAACATTTTCAGCTGTTGATGAGCGAGCACTTTTCAGTTCCAGTCGTTTGAGCCGTAAATGATATATTGAAAAGTGTACACCGTTATTAAACACGGTATTAATTTCACTGAACACTTATTACATTATCAGCCCTTTAAATCCAATAATGGTTTATTGAAACTTGTTAATGTACAGTCCCATAGACGTACAGTAATACCTCGGCTTACGAGTTTAATTCGTTCCAAGAGCTCGTAACCCAAAATTCTCGTACACCAAAACAATTTTCCCCATAAGAATGCATTAAAAATCACTCGATTCGTTCTACACGACCATAAATGCCCATTTTAAATACTTTTTTGGTTTTACCCTATTAATTACAGCTAAAATAATAACCATTAAGATCTTAGAGGGGGGGATTTCGTACCTTCTTTCTATATGCTGTACTGTACGTTTATATTTCACTGCATGAAGAATAGTGATCACAATTAATGCAGCAACACGAAGTAAAACCGCTGTAAATCACTTATGTAGATCATTGTGACTAATGATCTGTCCAGAGTTATAACTGTGTTATAGTTTGCTGTTCTCTAAGGCACATTATTATTATTAGGTTTTTAACGACTTTATTTCAGAAAATAACAGTAAAATCATTAGGAAATCCTTTGGGGGTCAAAGCACATTCCCCACTGGTGCTTAAAGACCCGTTTACTCTGTGCACTTTACAGATCACTTGATGGGGAGTGAAAATCTCAAGTTCAGGACGAGTGAAGGAGAGAAAATAAATCTGTGCTAAATGTATACTGAGACTCGAACTCACTAGCGAGAGAAATCTAATCAATCATTAGCCATTGGCCAATTATAGGCAATACTTTTTGCACTATTTTTGAAACGCATACCAAATCATTCTGGAAATTCAAAGAAGTTTCAATACAACTTTAAACTCCAGTTACGCTGATAATATAAATGTTTGTTATAACAAATCAATTTTTCCAAAGAAATAAATGTCCCCAACAAATAATCCAGAAAACAAATGATTTAATCAAAATGGCTGCAAGTCCTTTACTATCAGTCAACAAACACTTTATAAAGTTAAATCCAACATGTATAACTATTAAACAGGTATGATAATAATAAAATAAAACCTGGGGCAATTATTCAACTGATCGAGTCTGATCAGCAACTTATCTGAGAGACTTCATTGCGACATTCAGGGATGAATGAACAAGTAACCATTTATTGTTTGTAATGTATATTTTTTGCAATCACCATTAGTATTTCAATCCAATTCTTGAGCTGAATTAGAGCTGAAAATAGCCCGGAAGAGCTGCTGAATGACAAACGGCTGTGTATAAATGGATATGTACGTGTGAATCTGTGAGTATGCCAGTCCTGTGTGTAAAGCGAGCCTGAGCAGAACTGCACTGAGAGAGAGAGAGAGAGAGAGGGGCTCGGCTCACAGTCACGTTTATGAGGACGACATAAATATTGAGGCTCAGCAAACACTGCTTACATATGGAATGCATATGCTGTTCATGGATGACGCTCCTCATTTCCCCAGTGACAGCCTGCAGGAGAAGACGAATGCACAGATTAGCGCTGAGGGAAGCATGCGGACATATGGGCATCAGTGTAAACAGAAAACAATACTCGGGGCAAAACGTAATGTCAGCAGTGCATTGAGGAAAGGTCTAATATTGAGGCCCATTCACATCAAGAATGATAACTATAATGAATTTGGATTGGCAATGTTTTTAATCGCTCATCTACTGGGAAAAAACAGACACTGCATTTCAATGTTAAGACAATTCAATTTATACAGTGCTTTATACCAGTGTTTTTCAACCTTTTTTGAGCCACAGTACATTTTTTTCCATTGAAGAAAAAAAAACAAGGCACACCAACAACGTTACAAAAAATGAACCGCTGTAGCCTACCGGTATATTAACAATATATAGTCATTCTTATCAAAGTATTGAATGGGAATCAAATAAACAAAGAATATAAAGTATTTTAGGATTAATTGGTTTAAAAAAATTTTTTTTAGACCAATTAGTTGAAATCGAATCATTTTCCACGGCACACCTGACGATCTCTCACGGCACACTAGTGTTCCACGGCACAGTGGTTAAAAAACAGTGCTTTATACAATACAAATGGTCTCAAAGCAGCTTTATTGTTTTCATCGATACAAACAGAGTTCAATACCGCAGTAAAGCAGCTCTGAAGACAACAGGAAACGACGACATGCGGTTCAAATCAGTTCAGTGTTGATTCAGTTGTGTTCAATAACTGTGCCAAGTTCATCAATTATGAAGCGGGTTTAATTCATCTATAATGCGGCAGTGATGTCATTGTCCAGCTCTCATGCCATAGCGTCAGATCAATAAGTGAAAGTGAAATCTGCTATTATTTAACATAAGGAATGATTTCTAGAACCATCTTTATTGTTTTCACTGTAGTTACGGTGCTCTGTGTGAAAGGGCCTTTAGAGTCAGTCAGGTCAAGCTGTGCTGCGCTCAGATCATATTTCATGAGGGGATTTTTCCCTTTCATAACTATAGCTGAGGATGTATCAGTTAGTTTTGAAGATCATGCTTGACTGAGCAAATGAGACAAATGTACATTGTTATAGTATGTTCAGTATGTGAGGAGCACTGGGATCTTACTTGTCAAAGTAGTCGTCCTGAAGGTTCAAAACGAGGCTGTCTGCACTCAGATACACCTTGTTCTGAGAAGTTGCCACCTAGTGATAACAAGATTATGAGACACAGTGAAAAAGGAGGATCCCCCTCTTTGAATTCCATGGTTTTACATATCAGGACATATAAAAGGAAGTCTTAAAATGGAACAGATGATGATGCTTTCACAAAAATAAAGTCAAAATGCAGGCCATGTGAGAAAATAAGAGACCCTATGACATAATTGCTTGTAAAAGCACCGCAGCAATGACTTTCAGTATGACTGCATCAGTGTCTCGCATCATTGTGGAGGAATTTTGTCCCTCTATCCTTCACAATGTTGCTTCAGTTCATTGAGGTTTGTGGTCATCTGTTCATACACCATCTTGCTGGAGTTTATTTCTAAATTATGCCATTTTTCTACCAGGTGTCTGTTAGATCACAACGCTCGAGTTGACAGCACTATGAATTGTTCTTCACGTGGACAGTAGCTGAAATTTGAAACCGTTAAACAGAAAAAAAAAATATATAATACACTAGGCGTCAATATCTCTTCACAGTGAAGAATTATTGCACACTCACTATTTTTATAGAGTAGCTTTAGCTGCTGGGTTACCCACTAAAAGCATTTATGTCAGGTAATTACATTTTTTTTTTCATTGTTCTTTAGAATGAAGTCATCTGTATTTAGTAGACAGGTTTAACAGAGGTATAGAAATTCTAAATTAGAAAAAAAATCAGTATTGTTCAATACAGTAGAACCCCGACTTACGAAACGCTCTATGATAAACATACGATAAAAGATTTTGGGTTTTTTTTCGCCCGAGCAACGACAAAATGATCGAGATGCGAAAAAACATTTCCGAGTTTTGTTTACAAATTCGCGCTGATTTTGGTTCGGGTTGAATGAAGGCTACAGTTTGTCCGGTCAGAACAATGATGTCTCACTCAGGGAATAATCCAAAACTGGTATTTATTAAAGGTGCATAGATGTGTGGTTACGCATGATCGATAAAACTTCAACGATTGGCACTAATTCCCTGTATTTCACTCAAACTATATATACAATCTTCAGCCGATCTCTTTTACCTTAATCATCCGTCAGCTCTCTCAGATGGAAAGTTTTGGAATAGTCCATTCCGCACTGAATGACAGGGATGGCTGGAATAGTCCATGTAAGAAGGGGAACACTTTTTACAATCCTGCTCTCCTATTGGTCAGCATTGTGCCTAGTTAACATAAACCTTATTCTGTTGCTGAAGTGAAAAGGAAGAAGAGGCTGCTTTGCATTGCGTTGAAAAAGGAGATAATTGAGAAGTATGAAGCTGGGATGTGCTTCATCCCATGCTAAATGTGGTATTATTGTAAGACTTGGAAGGGATTAGGCAATTTACATGTAAAAGTCTGACCGACATACGAAAAGATCGACTTGCGAAGCCAACCTCGGAACGGATTAATTTCTTAATTCGGGGTTCTACTGTACTCAGAATATTTGGTATTGGATTAGTTCAGTTCTGAAAAACATGGGGGCCGAACGCACGACTGACTCGCATTATGAGTTGCCGTGATGAACTTCATGAGCTGTATCAGCCTGTAACTTAGATTTTTGGTATGATTTTGATCATTCTGGTTCCCACTGATTGTTGAGACAATTTTGTTCCTAAAATTATAGAATGTATAAAAAAAACTCCCCCCCCCATTTGAATATTGAGATCCAATGTGTGATTTAAGCGTTCTCTTAATGTTTTTTGACTGTCCAGTACCAGTTAGGAAACATTAAGATGTTTCATGTTTCAGAAAGATGTCTCTTCTGGTCACTAAGGCTGTATTTATTCGATCAAAAAATTAAAAACAGTAATATCGTGAAATATAATTTTCTGTTTTAAAATGTGAATGTCACCTATGATGGTAAAGCTGTATTTTCAGCATCATTACTCAAGTATTTAGTGTCACATGATCCTTAAAAAATCAGTCTAATATGATGATTTGATGCACAAGAAACATTTATTATTACTATCAATAGTGAAAACATCTGTGCGGCTTAATTTTTTTAGCTATAGTTCAAGAAAATAGTAAATCTTTAAAATAGTAATCTAGTACTACATTTAGCTACGCCTTTACTATAAATTTTAATCAATTTAATGAATCCTTGCTAAAGTAAAAGCATTCAGTTTAATATTTTACAGTTTTGATTTGTTAATGTGAATCAATGAAACTTAAGTGATTTCTTGTTTTAAGTGCGTCTTACCGTTTTGGCGATATTCTGGGCTGCTCTGATGCGTCTTAGTTTTAGGTATCCAGGGTTCTTCAAAACAGCTTGACCCAACTGGAGTGCACAAACACACAAACACAAAAACAAATTACTCTGTACCCTTGGTTGAGCCTTTGTTTACCGTCAGCAGACAGCCATTGACCTGCAACCCGTTTTAGAAACACAATTGCATCATATCAGCAGGAAAGAGTGCAAAAGCAAAGTCATTTCTGAAGACATCAAGACTGCAAACGCTGAAACACGACAAACAAATCGACCGAGAAATGTCCATAATGCACAAACAAAAGAGAACAAATGCCTTCAAACGTGTTTTGATTGTTGAAAACGAAGGGCAACAGTTCAAAATCGCCCAGATGAATGACAAGTGGTTTAAGTAGCATTCATTAATTACATCTGATAATTACAGTCATTTACCACTCAAAGACCTAGAACACAATAATAGGGAATAATCATATGAAACGAGGTGCTTGTGGATGCAAACAGTTCACAAAAACCCCTATAATTCGGAATAAAGCAGATTTTGTTTCAACGATCGTCAATGTTTGTGCGTGTCAAAGTGGACTGGAGAAAGCTGCGGCGGTTTACCAGTTTAGCAGCCTCGGCTTCACCCTCAGCCTGGATGATCTTCTGTCTCTGGTCCTGTTTGGCTTTCTCCACGTAGAACTGAGCCCTCTGGGCTTCCTGCTGGGCTGCGCGCGAGAACAAACACACAAAGCTCATTTAACAGACAAACGGCTCACGCATCAATATTCTCCCTTTCCAGCCCAACCTACGTACACCTTTGATCATTTTCAAGTCATAATAAACACTTCAGTGCTTTCAGAGACGTTTTATGGAAGTTGTGTATTGTTGTTTGGTCAGCAGGGAATACTGGTGAAATATCTAGAGCGGAGGGCCCTCTAGCGGAGAGCATTAAGACAAGCACAGATCAGTCGTAACCAGTGTCAAAACATCACATCTGGACTGTCATGTCAAATCATATTGGTGTATTTTAAATATTTATATGTTTTTATTAAATAAATGCATCCTTGGTGAGCATGAGACTTTTCAAAATCATAAAATCTTACTCCAAACATTTGAATGGTAGTGTATATTGCATTACTACCTTATACAGAATTAAGAGCATTTCTCCATGTCACATACAAAAAACAAAACAAATGATATATCAAGAACTGCCTTGTCTCAGTGCTTTTCCATGTGAATATGACTTCTGTAAAGCGCATTAGTGCTGCACGATTGATCCCTTTAGCAGTGATATCGCCGTGTGCGGATCCACCGGTCATATCGCAGGATTAATTGCAGTTTAACCATCACAGAGTGAAAATTTATTATTAGCATGCGTTTTAAGTCAGTTTTAACATCAAGAACAGACGACTGTACCTCACGCAATGCTTTCTTTCAGCCACACATGTATAACGAGAATAACAAATTCAGTTTTCTTGTTCTTTTAAGCTTGAACAAACGCATGCACGTAAAATAGTCAAAACGCTCGTCTCGGCAAGTATCGTCTACTTGTATAAACAGTCGTCAAAGAAAACAGATGTCATTTTAGTGGATTCGTCTTAAAGTCTTAAACAACAGAAGAGAAATCACTTCTGTAGCTTTAACAAAGATAAATTGCATTCATTAATTATATTTAATTTCTGTACCTGAACAATGTTAGATTTACTTGAAAACAAAGCACTGCTTATTTCATTTGTATCTTTGTTTATTGTATTAATCTATGCTAGTATTTGTTATTTTCCATGTATACGCACTACGCAGTGATTCTTTACAAATTTAGCTATTCAAAACATCTGATGAAATGGTTTTCATATCACAATATTGCAGAACAAAGTATCGCAATGTCGGTTTGATCAAACATCGTGCAGCCCTGATGCGCATGATCACACCAGGATGCGAATACAGTGTCTCATTATCTCACGTCACACTCAATCAGTGATTTGTGTTCAGTGTTTTCAACAGCACTAGTAAAAGCATTTAGTGTAGAAAACAGAACTGATATTAGACTGAATACCTTGACTAACATTTGTTTATATGCTGATTGGTGTAGCCAATGTCTACATTGTGTTTATGCGCACGTGTGTATGTATACATGTACAGTAATACCTCGGTTTACCAGTGACTTAGTATACGAGCAAATCGGTGTACGAGCATTGTATCGGTGTACGAGAAAAATATTCCCTCGCCCACGCGCATTTTTGTGTGGAAGAGATCTAACGCTCAGCATCGTCGGGAGCATTTTTACTGGAAATATCCTAAACACAGCCTTTCATAACACAGTCACGCGGTTCCAACCCCTTTATCACCCCTTCACTCGTTCATTCTCTCAGCGTCGCTCGGTTTGGTTGCATCATTCACCACAGTGATACTTTTATTAGTGATTTACAGCGGTTTCACCTCATGTTGTTAACATTGTGATTGCTATTGTTCACGTAGTGAAATATATACGTACAGCATATAGAAAGAAGGTAGGAAGTTCTCCCTCTAAGCAGTAACAACGCCCCCCTCCCCCTCCTCGTCTCCATCACACCAGCAGGGACGCTACTCAAAGCTAAAATGCGCGTTACAGTAAATTGTCAAGTATTTTTTTCGTTTAATTATTAATTAGTATTTATATGAGATTATGGTTATAATTTTAACTAATTAATAGGGTAAAACCAAAAAAATATTTTAAATGGGCATTAATGGTCATGTGGAACGAATCGAGTGACTTTTAGTGCATTCTTATGGAGAAAATTGTTTTGGTGTACGAGCATTTTGGGTTACGAGCTCTTGGAAAGAATTAAACTCGTAAACGGAGGTATTACTGTATATGTATATACACATATGCAAACACACGAGTACTGTTGGAACAAAGACACAAAACGTGGCATTTAGACAGGTAAATATAAGGCATTGTGTGAAACTGACTTTGTGAAGAGACATCTCATGTAAACAAACCAAATGATTAGATAACTAGGTCAAATATAACTTTTTGTTAGTTTAGGAAGTCTAGGCATGCTTAGTAATCATGTTAAGGAGCAAAGAGGAGATGTATTTTGGTACTAACCAACTTGCTTTGCCTCCACAGCAGCGGTGTACTCTTTGCTGAAGCTGAGCTCTGTGATGGCCACGTCATCCAGGATGATGTTAAAGTCTTTAGCCCTCTCGATTAGATCTCTCCTTATGAGTAGTGACACCTGATCACCAAAATAAAATGACACAAATAACGGCTAAGCTGATTTCCTCAGTAACTGATTATCTTATTTAAACCATCAACAGGCATCCAGACACAATGAGGTCCAAAAGTGAAACTACTTAGACTTTAAAGTTGTATTATTTTATACAAAGTATGAATGGCCCAGTATTTGCCATGATCTTCTTTTGATTTATTGACGGCAGCATTTGAGCGGACGTGAACTCCACATGTTTGTGTAAACTTGTGTTACACAACACGATTTGGTAAATGTTCCAGAGCATCTCGTACTTCACTGGAATCCCAGATTTTCAATGTGGACTTTTAAACCCCATTGTGTAAAAGGCATGTAATATAACTAGAATAGAATTTAGTTACAAGTTAATACAAATTATTTCATTAAGTGTGTATCAGCTGTCGTCCAGAGTCATTAGGTGAGTGTGTGAAATAAATAGCTTAAATAGCTCTGCAACTAAACAAATAATTCCTGCCTCACACCAGGATTAGATCAGAGAAGCTGCTGATGGTGTTTAAGTCAAATGTCTGGGGCAGACGGTGAATGTAGGCGTTGGTACTGAATCTCATAAGTTAAAATAGTTAAAATCCTCGTTAAGATAAACACTTGGTGATATTGATATTATTCATTGGAGAATGTAGTTTCAGGCATCAGGTTATCCCTCTATGAGCATGTCTTTCCAAACCTGTATATGACTTTCTTCCAATCAAAACAAAAGGAGACTTTCTGAAGAATGTTCATACTGCTTCATGTGCATATTCAAACTTGGTTCATCAAGTCAATAACACCAAATACTGTTTTGTTTTCACTATAACTCGAACTTAAGGTCATTTTATTCAATAATACAGACCTGCAAAAAATAAACATGGCCCAATTTTAATTTCAGAACAGCGCTTTTCACCAAAAGGAAAAGAGTTGGCAAGCAAGCTAAAAGTCTGTAGCCTTAATGTTCCAACACAAACCAACATCAAGAAAGTAGCAGTGTCAAAACTCAACGGTCGTGTCGTCCGAAATTGAAATTGAACGCAGAGACTTCCGCTAGTGGCTCAATAGCATGTGGCAGAAGTCCGTATTGATCATTCAAATAGGAAAACCAAAAGATCTAAGATTATAAAATTAGGGCTGTCAGAATAATTAAATTTGTTTGTCTATTAACTGTATAAGAAAAGATTGCGATTATGTCAATGAACTGTCAATTCTATAGCGGTCATACATGTTTTGTGTGTGCTTTGTTCATTAAATAATTGTCAAAAACTTTTGCGATTAATTGAATACTTTGTAAGTTGTCACTTTGCAGTGACAAATTAATAGAGAATAAATATTAAACTGGGAACACAAATGAAGATCTGACGAAATTTGACAGAATTCAGATCCTCCATTAAGTCTAAATAACTTTGACACTTCAAACGGTTCATGAAGAGATTGTAACATGAATGTATATGCATTCAACGGTTTGGTCAGGAATGAACCTCATTGGTTCTCGCTGAAGCTCAGACGTCCTGTGTTTCATGTCAAGTGAACATGCTTGAGCATTTATCATATCTGATGTGTTGATTGATACTTATATGTGAATAAAAATCCTAAATTAACTGTTCATTAAATAAAGTGATCGAGTAACTTCAGAAAATTTGGGCTCAATCTCTTGAATTATACGGATTTTTTTAACGATCTTGCATTCTAATCAGTTCTTACTTTCCATGGGAATCGAACTCATGACCTTGGCGTTGCAAGCGTCACGCTCTACTGTTTGAGCTACAGGAAAGATGCCCGAAAGTCTTATGGGTTGAAATGAACTTTTTCAAAACAAAAAATATAAGAAATAAACCAATTATCAAGCCAAACCCTAGTCACAGCTTAGATTAAAAAAATATTTATTAAAAATGATTCTGTATCATTCACTGCTTGCAGATACCATTGGTGATTGATATGATTCGCCTTTTGCTTGGCTATGTTATCAAACAACTAATAATGTGTTGCTAATGTTCCCGTTCGCAGTCTCAGTTTGTCTTCTAAAAATCAACACGCCTTAGAAAAACTTTGAACATCATAGCGAGCCAGTGGATAAAGACATATAGTACATCATAACATCACAATAGGCATCATACACATAATTTACCCTCCATAAATGCACACGATTTTTAGTTTCAAAAGAAAACGTGATTGGTTGGTTGGTGACGTGATTGGTTACAAGGTGACGTAAACAAGTGATTTCAAAATGATGAGACAAACTGCAGTTTTAAGGAGCAAATACACAGAAATGGTGTTTATCATAAAGCATATTTAAAAACACCATAAACAACTTTAAAAACTTGATTTTCACCACAAGGAGTCTTTAAATTGATAAAAAAATTATTGTGACTTCTCTTAATATTGCCATGAGTTTAGCTGCACATAGCAATAGGGCGCTCTTTGCCCACAAGTCTTTGACTTGGCATTTATATGGCCTCTTAATTATCTCCTAGCGTTAACCGTCACAGAGCAGACGGGAAGTGCTGCGGCACGGACATCTCTGGAAGGCTTATCGCACACCGGTTGAGTAATCTTCTTTTCACAAGACACAAATTACTTTGGAGTAATGAATGCATCAAGCGCATCGTCGCAAGAAGAGAAAGACGGTATTCTTGAAAAACAAAGTACAATTAAGTATTGAGTAACCAGCATGTTAAAATGTATTAAGCGCCATTTGTTGCGCATGGAGGCGCCACTTTGCTAAGCCAAGTTATCATTTGATTGTGGATCAGTGCTTAATAAAAATGTGTTTTTATTTTGTTAGTAATGCATTTGCACTTGGCATTCATTTTGCATCGCGGGCAGTTGGGGGAGGGAAGCTGCTGCCTTCACTGAAGCTCACATATTAAAGTCAAATTTTCACCACCAATGAAAGCAATTTTGAATAAGTGGGGAATTCGTGTCTATATCTTCTGGTATGTCTCTCCATGTGCCTATGAAAAGAGTGCAATAATCCTGGTTGTCTGAAATAATTGGGAGGTTATTTAATGATTGTGACAAGCCTGTAGAGAATGTGAAGAACCTTCTTGAACTAGTTTGATTGCTTTCGTCACTTGCATGTTCTGGATCACCTGAAAGCTGACTGTTGGCTTGGTCCTCATACTGTACCTGGGCTCTCTGTGTGATCAGCTGGGAGGCATTGAACTTTGCCACCACGCTCTTGAGCACCTCGTTGACGATAGAAGGAAGCACACGCTCATCATAGTCTTTTCCCAACTGCTGGTACAAGACTGGCAAGCTGGAGGCAACCGGCCGAGAGAGGACGCGAAGACCGATGTTCACCATCTGAAGATCTGTGAAGGACAGCGTCACATGAAGTCAGAAGAAGCAGGCAACATCTTTCAGGGTTTTATCACGCAAATATTTAATGTTTCTTGCATTTATGACAAGAAAACATCTGGTTCAAGGTCACCTTTGCTGCCAGTGAGAGAAGAAATCTTCCTTGGCCTGGCTCGAATATCATAGATGATGGGGTACTGGAACCACGGTATCCTAAAAGAGAGTAAGAGACTTATTAAAGGTACAGTTTACCTCAAAATAAACCTTTTGGCAAAATTTGCTTATAAAGATGCTAAAGTTCCTTTTTTCTATAGAAGAAAAATAGATTTAAAGTGTCATAAAAGTCTTCTAAAGTCATTCAATAATTATGTGTAAGCACGTTTTGAGAGTTGTGAGATGATGGGAAGAAAAACTACAATGCAAGTAAAGCTTTCCTGTAGCTCAGTCAGTGGAGCATTGGTGTTTACAACGCCAAGGTCGTGGGTTCGATCCCAGGGAAAGCCAGAACTGATGCAATGTGTATCTTGAATGCAAGTCGCTTTGGATAAAAGCGTCTGCCAAATTCATAAATGTAAAGTAAATGCACATGTGCCACCAAATGGCAAGTAAATTGTATGATTACAGTCACCTGTAATTGAGTTAGATGGAAAAAATAAGTTTTGCGCAGATTTAATTTTACTGTCTGCTCGGCTTTACGCACCATTAGAATCCATTCAGTTATGTCTTCAGTGAATGTAAATAGTAGAGAAATAAAATGCGTGTTTAGTATCAGTATATTGGATTCATACCTTAGGTCTCAAAAGTTAGAACGAGATGCGACCGCTCTATTGCTTCCCTGGAGCCCATTAACTTAAGTTCCCATAAAGCGTGCAGAGGGTTTGTTGGGAATAACTGAGAACGAATGGCGAAGTGTCACATGAGAGAAGGCAATGCCTCCATCACGCTGTGACTGGATATGATTAGGACTTTTTCATCAATTACCTGATATTCCAATTCTCAAATATGCGGAAGTGAATGCATTTTGTCTTAAAATCCTTTTATAATGATCATGTCAGCTGATCTATAATGCGCGACAAGCGCCGCAGTTCAGAGAATTGGCTTTACAACACGTAAGTTCAGTCACTTCGCTCGAAATGATAGTAAGTGTCCAGTGAAGTGGGAGAAGAATATGAAGTTTATATTAACCTATGCAATGTGTATCTGATATGAATAAAACACCTTGTCAGTTTATAATTGAACGGATTGTTATTTCCGCTTTTATAGACATCGGTGTGTATTTTTCAAACTATAAATTTATTTTTTTGCCAGTACTTATGAGTATTTAAACGTCTGAAACCTAAAATAAAGGTACGTGGTTAAACTGAATAGCTGTGATATGACAAACACTGCGACCACTGCACCAGCCAACGCGCGAAAACACATTTGAATTTAGCAATTGATCACGAGATGCACGGATCGTTCTAATCCCACGTGCGATTGTGCGCATCAGAGGGTTACATGTAAGATTAAAACGTAATTTAAACAATAAAATCTCGTGGGGTTTTTTTTCCTCGTGTAGTCGACTAGTGTTTTCGGTGTCGACTAGTGGCACCCTGTACTGTGTAGTCGACTACACTCACACATCCCTTGATATGATTGCTTATGATTAGATATGGTTGGTTTGTTCAATAAATCCCACCTCTCGTTTTTGTGCGTGAATCAGTCTGAATGAACTAAGCAATGGCGTTAATAGGAAGACAATTTAAAAAATAAACAACAAACCCACTTAGATATCATTGCTTTGCCACGTCAAAATCGAACTTGAAATGGCCTGAAAACAAGACTGCGGCTGGTTTTAGTGATGAAATTAAGGGTGTATCTTGTGACCTGCGTTTACCGCGCATGACTGATGATCCGAAATTAAGTTGACTTAACAACTAGAACAATTGAACATCAGTTCACAAATAAAACATTGTTTAAATGTCTTTATTTATTAGTTTGAAATAAATGTAAAAGTGCTTAGTAAAACTAATTTGTTGAGATTTGTACTTGGTTTTAATAAATAAAGCATTAATTAAGATTGTTAATGTAAAAATACAAAATAGAATTTGCGGCAATGAGCACCGTCATTCGGATGAGACGATAAACCGAGGTCCTGACTCTCTGTGGTCATTAAAAATCCCAGGATGTCTTTCGCAAGAGTAGGGGTGTAACCCCGGCATCCTGGCCAAATATGTCCATCATGGCTTCCTAACCATCCCCTTTCTCTGATTGGCTGCATCATCACTCTGTCTTCCAATAAAGCTAGTTTGTGGTGAGTGTTCTGGCGCAATATGGCTGCCGTCGCATCATCCAGGTGGATGCTGCACTCTAGTGGCGGTTGAGGAGACTCCCCCTTCCATGTAAAGCGACTTTGAGAGACTTTGATAAAGCGATTTATAAATGTAATGAATTATTATTATCATTATTATTTGCTTTCTCTTATTTTAAATGTAAAGCTTAAATAACCAAAAATATGCAACAACATTAAGTGTAAATGGGACGTGAATTTACATTGGATAATATGGTAGACTTTGCTGCCTCATTTCAAACACCACTGCACTTCACTGACTTATAATAATCAGAAATATTTCTGAAAGATCATGTGACACTGAAGAGATACAGCTGTTGATAATTCAGCTTGTATGACCATACACAAGTCAAAAGAACGAGACTTTGGGAGTCACTCGGTGGTTCAGATGGCCTGGTGTGAAGACAGCCATAACATAATGAAAGCTCATGGCTTGAATGACAGCCGTAGTGTGTGAAGTACCTGATGTGCAATCCTTCCGTAAGCACAGTGTCCATCTGCATCCCTCCAATTCTGTTGAAGATAATGGCTCTCTGGCCACCCTCCACTACACACACACACACACACAGCAAAACACTATTAGTTACTAAACTCGCAATAAAGCATGTATGAGTTTAGAACATGCGAGCGGGTAAATAATGGCAGAAGAATTATTATTTTTGGGTGAACTTTTTCAGTGTGTTTTACCCGTGTATGTGGCTTCTTTGACCCCGTAGGCAAGGGCTCCGGCTCCTATGAGCAGCTTCACGCCCAGCCCGAGCCCTCGAGGGCCAGACCCCATCCTGCCAGCAATCTGCCTCAGCTGCTGCAAAAAATTCTGAAACAAACACACACACCTTTCAAATACACAACCAAATAATTATTTATATTATACAAACAATGTTGTCAATCTAGACAGCATTATATCACAAATTCAACATGCTTTGATCCTCCTCCTACTAATACATAAGGCGGCATTGTGTTTCAAGAGACATACAGCAAATACTTCTGATCCATAAAGCTGATCTCAAGCCAATTTGATTCAACTCAAATTAGAAAGACCAGCAGAAAAGACATGAATATTGATCAAATCCAATAAGGACTCTAAAATATGTTATTAGTGTTTTTTGAGCGAGACACCAGTGTCCTGCTGAGGACTCACAGTCAGTGGATATATGGAAATGCAATTCAAGTGTGCCAAAAACTGACCTTGTCTAGGACAAATGAGGGCCAACTTTAAAATAATGCTATATATTCAACATATAACGGACACAATTGTGATTTTAGAGCGAGCTGTATCCTAAAAGTGATATTTCATTGAAGGTCACACACATGAAGTTGAATAAGGTGCGTCATAGTGTCATAACTGAACCCTGCAGAGCTAACACACACTAGCATAGCTTCTTAAAGACACAATTACACCTACACGATAAAATACAAATGACCAGAGGTCAGTTAGTTAAAATGCATTTAACACCTGCGAAAAAAATGTCTACATGCATCCGCAATACCTTCTTTATATTTTTCAATATTGAGCAACTTACCCCGGGATCTTTATTCGCCATGCTGCTCTCCTGCTCTCCTGCTCTCGGCTGTACGTCAACTATGACAGTTTGACCACGTGATGCTGCGCTTCCGGGCTTACCCCATTGCATCATGGGAGTTGTTGTCCACGACCGGAGCTGTAGTTCAGCAGCGAAATGAACGCGATTAAACCGCGAGGATCTATAGAGATCCTTTTTTTTTTTTTTTTTTTTTTGGTAGTTGGATCAAACATTAAGGGACTTTGGTTTGACTGAACTTTAATCTCATGTCCGGGTGTGTTTGTGGGAACATGAGAAGACTTGAACATGCCAGGAGGTGGCAGTGCAGAACACAGATACACATGGCACTCCAGACAGACATGGAGCTTTATATTTTCTTTATAATGAGCAACAATCTGTATGTAGATCTTTATGTATTAAGTGTTTGTAAGTGTTGTTGTAAGTGTTTGTTACATTTATTATGTACTTTCTTATATTCACTTATATTTATAACATACATTTGTTCATAAAAAAAGTTATGATAAAAAACAGGCATATGTGCTCAAATCTATTCTTCATCGAACACATTTTTGTTGATTCTCAGGTGAATCTCATGAAAACACCTCTAAAGCTCAATCTGTTCATCATCATAATACAAAAGTTTTTATTTAATTTAATGTGATTTTATTTAAAGAAGAAAAAAGGAAGTTTGCAATTACTACCTTTTACTAACGCTTTTCCCCCATGTTTATTGAAATCAACAAAGTCAGTACTGCAATATAAATACTTCTCATAGTAACAATATATATATATATATATCCTATGATATGTATAATGTCTATTAACCTTGGCCCTAATATATATATATATATATATATATATATATATATATATGATATAGTAATATATAGCGACTTTGTATACGAGCAAATCGGTGTACGAGCATTGTATCGGTGTGCGAAAAAAATTTTTCCCTCACCCATGCGCATTTTTGTGTGGAAAAGTCCTAATGCTCAGCATCGTCATGCACATTTTTACTGGAAATATCCTAAACACAGCCTCTCATAAAACAGTCACACGGTTTCCAACCCCTTTATCACCCCTTCACTCGTTCATTCTCTCAGCGTTGCTCGGTTTGGCTGCATCATTCACCACCGTGATACTTTTATAAGTGATTTACAGCGGTTTTACCTCGTGTTGTTAACATTAATTAATTGTGATGGCTTTTGTTCACGTAGTGAAATATACACGTACAGTACCTCCAAGCAGTAACTGTCATGGTTCATGAATTCATTGTCTCCTAGTTCCTAGTGTGTGTGTGTGTGTGTGTGTGAAAGGGGCTGTGGTCACTGATCACTGACACACCTGATTCTCATATCATCTGCCTATTTAGTTCACTCTCTCCACTCTTGTGTCGTCGAGTCGTTCGTTCGCAGTTCCCGTGTGTTCCATGTTCCACACCCTTCACTCTGGATTATCACTTTGTTTGTTTTCTGCACTATTATAATAAATTCACTCATTTGCACTTGAATCCGGGTTTTGTGTTTTCCCTTGCTTTGCCCGCTCCCCCTCCTCCCTCCTCCCTCCTCTCTCTCCTCCATGCAGGCTGCTCAAAGATAAAGTGCGCATTACAGTAAATTGTCAAGTATTTTTAGAGTTTAATTGTCAATTATTAATTAGTATTTATATGAGATCTTAATGTTATAATTTTAACTGTAATTAATAGGGTAAAACCCAAGAAATAAACAAATGGGCATTTATGGTCATGTGGAACGAATCAATTTATTTTTAGTGCATTCTTATGGGGGGAATTGTTTTGGTGTACGAGCATTATGGTTTATGAGCTCTTGGAACGAATTAAACTCGTAAACCGAGGTATTACTGTATATATATGGGCATAATTAATTATATTACTTAAAATATGATATATATGTATATGTATACATATACAATTTAAAAAATTAAATATTATTCTTGTGGTGAAATGCATGTGAACTTTGCACAACTGCAGGATTAATTGCAGTAGCTTGTTTTTCTGAATCGCAGTGTGTGACATATTGGCCCTTACGTTTCTATCGCTCACTTCCTGGACTGGGCAAAGAGAGATCGCCGAAATTATACATCACACTCTCTCTCACTCACGCCAGTGCCATCATAGCTGAATAAACTATTTAATTGCTTGAAAATGCTGGAACATTTACGCAAAGAAGACTTTTGGTCTCAACCCACAGTTCATGAAAATCAATTCCATTAAACATGCAATGAGTCAGAAATAAGTACAATACATTATGATGCAAAGCTGCATGTCTGCTTCCAACCATCCTCATTTACCCCTTAAAGTTATTTCGGTGTGTCCTAATCATTGATGCAAAGGGAATCAATTACTGTCCTTTTTTACAGAATTCTTTTACACAAGCCATTTGGACTAATAGGTTTCCTACAGCATTTGTGGCACACAGTGTATTTGTTTCTATGTGTCAGAGAGACCTGACGTGATTGACTTTCCTGAATCTGGCACTTTTTATTCCTGCTTATCACAATGGGAGACGGTGGATGAATGAATTTCACACCGTGACAATAACAGTCTGAACACCCATGTGATGCTCACTGTGCTGTCATTGTGCGACCTTTGACTAGTTTGACATCAGCCCATCTGGCATCTCCCGGGCTGAGACATTCATTCATTGGCATTCACTTCAATGCATCCGTGTCCTGGCCTGTTCACCAGAGTCTAAGCGACCTCAGGTCAAGCGGATCAAACAATAAGAAGAGCCAATAAGATCAGCCGGCACTTTAAAGGACATCATGTCAGTGTGGTTTTACTTTCAGAACAGTCAGTAGTAATAGTGTTTTCTCAGGTCACAAAAATCTGACGTTTTTAGGTTGGATCAGTTAGAAATAGCGCTCTACGGTAAGAAAGGGGATTTTTACTTTGTAGAGTATTCAAAATGAACCACGAAACCAGTTAGTTCTGGACCTCAAATTTAAACAGTGCTGGGTTCCTGAAACATTTGTGTATTTATATTTTTTATTAGTAAATTTTTCTTACCATGTTTCTTGTTATTGTATTTGTATGTGCGCACTATAAGCTTCAGTACCAAGAAAAATCGCTAGTGTATCCAAGCATTCTTGGCAATAAAGCTCTGATTCTGATATTTGCTGTGTCCTGTCCTGTCTTTGTAGTCCACTGTAGTTTTTCCTGATTGTTTCCAAGTGTATCTTGTCAGCCAAAGTGTATCTATAGCCCTCGTGTTTCCCTTGTACTTTGTCAGTCATTAAATGTATATAGAAGGTGATGACGTCTGTAATTTTAGTAACTTACATTTTTATTATTTTGCATCAATTTTCCAGGAAGTGACGATTTTGTTCTCTTGAACACAGGATGGAAATGCAACTTCATTCACAATAAAGTATGTTTTATGCGATATTCCAATTTTTTTTTGCATAGGTTAAATTCGCAACATTTTTAGGAAACGCAGCTACTGACAGTCTATGCATGTTATGAATATGAGCTCTGCGCTCCCCTCCATGGCCACCAGATGGAGCTCACACTTATACTGACACTTCACTACACACTACATTTCCCAGGAACCATCACACTGCACTGATTAAACATACACAGCTGAACGTAATGATGACTGTTTGTCTCACCACCTGTCATCAATCTCATGTACTATAAAGGACTGCTTCACACTAGGGATGTGGAAATGAGGCTTCATGAAGCACTGAGGCGTCACTCTGACTGTTTCGGGAAAAGCGTCGAGGCTTCGCGAGTGTCATGAACAGCGCCATCTGGTGCTTATTTAAAATAAAGCAGGCAGAAGCCTGTGAAAGAAGCTCTGTCAGATGAAGCAATCACAACACACTCCATCGTTTCAATGCTATGTATACAAATTAAAGCTTTATATGTTTGTTTAATGTATCCAGAAAAATAATAATAATTTACCCATAAAGTGTGAAAATAAAATATAATATGAATTTATATGATTCAATAAGATCTAACGTAGGCCAACTCTCTCTCTCTGTCTCACACACACACACACACACACACACACACACACACACACATACACACACACACACACACACAAACACATTAAGGACATTATGTGATAGGATCATTGTGGATAAATATGTCCGTGTATCCGCGTGAGAGATCTATCTCTCACCAATGATCGCAGTACATCTACGATATCATCCTAAAGCAGAAGGATGTTATCAAGAACGTAAATCCTTCCAAGGGCGTGACGATTATATCGAAGTTATGTTCGAATATGAATGATGAGATGGAGAGACTTCTGTTGTTGTGGATAAAACAGAAGCAGATTTCCCATGACAGGTATTTCGTTAAAAGCTCTGCGTCAAGTGAAAGTGAAAGTGGGGGTAGTCAGGCGAAAAAAGGTAAGAAAAGTGATAAAAAGAATACAAATCGAAAAAAATCAAAACAATAATATACAATAGAAAATTTTAAAAAGAAATACGTAAGCTAAGTTATGTTCATTTAAGTTATGTAGTGTTCGTGCAAGGTACGATACAGAATCAAGTGTCTCCATAGAACCGCCCCCCCCCCCCTTCTCCGCACCTGCTTCTACTGTCTGTAAAAACTTATAATCAAAACCACATTTTACTTGATATCACACATGTATCCCACTGTATACATGTACTATAATTGTGTGTGTCTATACCAATAAAAAAATCTTTTTTTAATATATATATATATATATATATATATATATATATATATATATATATATATATATATATATATATATGTATATATGTATGTATGTATGTTTTACATATATTGACTCTCCTCACAAAACCATCAACCAGACTGAGTCAACGGACTCGTTAAAGAAGAATTGGGGGTTCGAAGCTTCTGACACGCAAAGTGAAACGCGCACGTGATTTGACAGAAAGTGAGGCTTCATTTGTCATCGATCACGTGACTCGGAGAAACCAATACACACCCCGATACAGCGCTTCATTTCAAATTGTGTCACATGAGCGATACGCGCATCGAAGCTTCAGTGTCATACGTAACATCACTACTTCACACACACACTCACGGCGAGGTCTTGACTATCTCCGGTTGTCATTTCTAAGCGTTTATAATTCCTGTCTGTCTGTTACCAGTTTTGCCTGTTTGCCCGTTTCTGATCCTTCTCTGCCTGCCCCGACCTGTACCTGGAATAAACGCTTGAGGTTGTCTGCTGCCTGTCTTGACCACCGCCTGTACCACGTTTCTGCTACTGTCTGCCTGCCCTTGTGACCCCTGCCTGGATTATTGACCATTCTTAATAAAGACATTGCAATTGGATCCCTGCCTGTGAGTCCTTTGTTACAGAAGACTTCGCCACAACAAGATCCAGCTGTCTTCAAACATGTCTCAGTCAGTCACCCAAGAAGGACGTTGTGGCACCTTAGAAAATCTGGGGAAGATCCTCCAGATAGCAAGGGAGAACCCAGACTTTCATGACTTTGCCACCAAGTTCAGGATGTTTGCCATCTTCTCGTCCCTAGATGATGAGATGCTGAAAATGCTGTTTCGGTTCGGGGCTAACCATCTCCAGTTTATAGACCTCCCTGACACTACCAGCATGAGTTGGCAGCAAGCCGTTCATGAGTGTCAGGTGAGTGTCCTGCTCCGAACCAGCCAGCCAGCGCCGCCAGAACCTGCCACGACCAGTCAGCCAGCGCCGCCAGAACCTGCCACGACCAGTCAGCCAGCGCCGCCAGAACCTGCCACGACCAGTCAGCCAGCGCCGCCAGAACCTGCCACGACCCGTCAGCCAGCGCCGCCAGAGCCTGCCACGACCCGTCAACCAGAGCCAGAGCCTGCAACGACCCGTCAACCAGAGCCAGAGCCTGCCACGACCCGTCAACCAGAGCCAGAGCCTGCAACGACCCGTCAACCAGAGCCAGAGCCTGCAACGACCCGTCAACCAGAGCCAGAGCCTGCAACGACCCGTCAACCAGAGCCAGAGCCTGCAACGACCCGTCAACCAGAGCCAGAGCCTGCAACGACCCGTCAACCAGAGCCAGAGCCTGCAACGACCCGTCAACCAGAGCCAGAGCCTGCAACGACCCGTCAACCAGAGCCAGAGCCTGCAACGACCCGTCAACCAGAGCCAGAGCCTGCAACGACCCGTCAACCAGAGCCAGAGCCTGCAACGACCCGTCAACCAGAGCCAGAGCCTGCAACGACCCGTCATCCAGAGCCAGAGCCTGCAACGACCCGTCATCCAGAGCCAGAGCCTGCAACGACCCGTCATCCAGAGCCAGAGCCTGCAACGACCCGTCAACCAGAGCCAGAGCCTGCAACGACCCGTCAACCAGAGCCAGAGCCTGCAACGACCCGTCAACCAGAGCCAGAGCCTGCAACGACCCGTCAACCAGAGCCAGAGCCTGCAACGACCCGTCAACCAGAGCCAGAGCCTGCAACGACCCGTCATCCAGAGCCAGAGCCTGCAACGACCCGTCATCCAGAGCCAGAGCCTGCAACGACCCGTCATCCAGAGCCAGAGCCTGCAACGACCCGTCAGCTAGAGCCTGAGGTACCGTTTCCCACCCTATCCCACCCATTATCACCTCTGTCCCTGTTTGTGTCTGCCAGCCCTCCTGCCCTGTCTCTGCCAGAGATCGTCAGTCCTGCACCGCCACTGCATGTGCTCAGCTGGATGGTCCCGCCGCAGATCCTGCCGACTCCAGCCTCTACGGCAGTCGGGGAATGCCTGACTCCGCCTCCAGCCTCAGACCCCTTCTCTCCACCTCGGTCCGTCAACACTTCGGCACAGCCTGGCTTCTCACTCCCTCAGCTTCACCAAAGTCCCTCGACCATCATCTCCATCGGGTTCCCTCGTCCTCCAGGCTCCACCTTGGTCGTGCGTCGCCTTGCCTACACCTGCGGCTCCAGCTGGCTCCTTCCTCCCTCCGGTTTACACCTTTTGTCCTCTGTCACTCCGTCTCCGACTCTGCTCTCGGTCCGTTGGATTCCGCCTCGGTCGTTCGTCGCTGCGGCTGGCCTTCGGTCTCCGGAACCAGCGGTGTCGATCGGGTCCTTCGGCTGGTCAGCTACGTCCTGGGACCTTACGGACCTGCCAGACCTCCCAGACCCACCAGCCTTGCCTGAACCAGCCCGGTCTGTTCCCCCAGCACCACCCTGGATCTTTGAACTTTGGGTGCCGCCATGGTGGTGCGCGGCACCTTTTAGCAGCCTCACGCCAAGAGGCGCTCGTAGGGGGGGGGCTCTGTTATGAATATGAGCTCTGCGCTCCCCTCCCTGGCCACCAGAGGGAGCTCACACATTTATACTGACACCTCACACACTACATTTCCCAGCAACCATCACACCGGACTAATCACACACATACACAGCTGAATTCCATCAGGACTGCTTGCTTCTCCACCTGTTACCCATTCTCAGAGACTATTTAAACCCGGTCACCCCACAGCTCAGAGCGAAGTCTTGTTGTACCCCGGTTAGCATTTCTGAGCGTTATTTCATCTGACTGTTTACCTGTTGCCATCACTGCTGTTTACCCGTTTCTGAACCTGTCTGCCTGCCTTTTGACCTCTGCCTGGATTCTCTACCTGTGATCGTTATCTGCCTACCCTGACCTGTTTGCCTGTGACACCGTCTCTGATTCTGCCTGCCCTTCTGTTCCTGTTTGCCCCTGTTTAACCCTGCCTGTACGACCACCTCTGTTATCTTCATTAAAAGACATTGCGTTTGGATCCCTGCCTGTGAGTCCTGTTGTTACAATGCATTAGTGGTGGGGATTTTTCTGTGACTCTTTCTGCAGATTACATTATTTTGGCATATCAGTGGTCCCCTACCCCCGGGCCGTGGATTGGATTGCGGATCAAATGGTACTGGGCCGCGGATCGGATCGCGGACCAGTCCGTTGATCAAATGGTATTGGCCCGCCAGGAGTTAAGTGGCTGCAAGCGGCTGTGGCGCTGTAGCTTTGGTGGTGAGGAGGTGTATGTCGCCCCCCGTCAGAAACTGAGGTGAGTATCGCTCATCTCCTCCGTCAGAAGTTCAGCTGAGCATCGCTGAGTATCGCTAAACCCCCCACACCACCCCCGCTCTCCCCACACGGTCTGCAGCGCAAAAAAAGGTTGAGGACCACTGCTCTATATGAATGAGTCATTGAATTACTAACTCAACTGATTTCAATTGGGGAATAGAAATACACAAAATAACTGGCAATGTATAAAATGTAAATTACTCTACATTAACGTCTTGTTTATTGAACAGTTTTATTTTACACTATCACCTGTGCTTTAGTACTGAATGTAAGCATGCCTAGCTCATATGATGCTGCTTAATCCTTGACTCTGATTGGCTTGTCGCATGCTTTAACGACCACGTGCTCTAGAACAAATTTACATTTCAAATAGTGAAATCTCAAGGCAAACACGCTCAAAGAGATGCATTAATTAAGGTTCTTCAGTCTGTTCTGGGACAGAGGCTTCATATATATAATCTTTTCATTTCCAGCTTTAGTCTTGACTCAACTCGCACACAGGAGAACATAAGGACATCTGTGCCAAGAGTGCAGAGAGTTCAGGTTTGACTTTGATGACAAATATTCTCCATCTTTGCGGTTGGTCACTTGAGAGTGGGTTGTGAAAAAGCAAAAGATGTTAGGGTCAAGTTAGCATTTGAATGTCTGTCCCTATAGGACATGGAGATGTGTGGGCTAAATTTAACTTAGCCCAAGCTGGTTTTTTTTTGGGGGGGGGGGGGGGGGTTGCATGATGGTTTTATAGATAGATAGATAGATAGATAGATAGACGGATGGATGGATGAGAGAGAGAGAGAGAGAGAGGTCTGATGAAACAAGTGACTCTTATACAAGTGACTCTTACTCTTAAAAAAAAAAACTTGAGCAATGAAAAGATAGCTGTCATGATAGTTAAGAATTTAATGAGGTTCACCAACTGCAGGTGTGCACTTTCTTCACACAGTGTGGTTAAGCAGCCCCTCAATATTTTATATTAAGAAATGTATGTAGCAATATTGGTGCCTTTTGAACTAAATGGAAAAGCAAATATATCAGGTTAAACAGTCCCAAATATGCTTATGTGTTGTAATTACTTTAAATATATATTTTGGTTATGGAAAACAAACAAATACATAAACAATGTTAAGTTTACACATCTTGCAAATAATATTTTTATCTTATTTGTTTAGCATAATGTGCAATGATCTGCAATTTTTTCATTGTCTGCATATACAATGGTCAAATGCATTAAATTTAGATTAGATTAGATTAGATTCAACTTTATTGTCATTACACAAGTACAGGTACATGGCAACGAAATGCAATATATATTGTAAAAAGCAATACTATGCATTGGTCTGGTATGGATAAACAGTTCAAACAGCATATCCAGAATTCCCTCTGCTAATATCAGAGCACACATGAGTAGCCACTGCGAGGTCAAATCAGCCAGTGCAGAAAACGACTGACCTGAACCGCTCAGTCGGGGAAATGAGACCAGTGCAAATGAGCAAATGCTTAATGATATTGAATAATGTCATAAAAAGATTATTTTCTCATGCAGAAATAGTTCTGTGCCTACAATAAAAGACAGGAATACATTTCCAAAGAATTAAAAAATTAAAAAAGGGATATTCACACTCTAAAAAACCCAAATCAATCACTGCTTAACTACATTACTATCATTAAAGAAATCAATTAGCTTGTCATGTTTGTTTACCAAAACTGTGTTGTCGCAGATTTGTCATTCAACCACGTTGGTTAATGATGTCACACACATGGAGCAATAACTTACTTTAATGAATCCGTTTGAGATCTAATTAATGATATTTTTGGCATCTGAGGACAAATTCTCTTTTTTCTCTCTGTTATTTTGTCTTATCCCCAGATCCAATGAAATGCTCAATCTTGCATACTAGAGCACGTATATGCATATCTCTCGACAAACTAAAGCCTGGTTTCACAGACTGGGCTTAGATTAAGCCAGGATTAGGCCTTAGTTCAATTTGGACATTTATGTAGCTGTTATAGTTAGAAATGTGTCTTAGAAAACCGCCTCACTGGTGTTCATCTTGAGACAATGGCATTGACATATTTTAAGATATTTAGTAAAGGCAACTCAAACATGCATTTAGCTTAAGCTTCATCTGTGAAACTGACCATAAAAGACATAAATTACATTTATATTGAAAGTAAAAGATATATATTGTACCGAATCCACATACAAGCCGCCTCATTTATGGGGATAATTGCATATGATCTCCACTGGAGCCACCTTGGTTTTACAGCGGGGGTTACCGGGGGCGACGAGTGATTCAGTGTATTAACCTGAGAGCAGCACGAGTTATGTGTGTTCAATAATAATAATAATTATGTTATAAACTTGTTATTTCTTATGGGGGAAAATGATTTGAGAAACGAGCAATTCGAGTAACGAGCTAGTCCTGAAACGGATTATGCTCGTATGTCAAGGTATCACTGTATAATTGTGTAATTTAACATTTAATTATTGCTGGTTTGAGTCATATTCAGTTTATATTTCACTATTTTTATTCATTTTGAGGAATGCTGAATCGGTTTTGTGCAAAAAAGATGAGTAAATGCTCAAATTTAGTCTAATAACCATCATGATTCCACAGCGCATTTATCCCAACATGTGGACAGGAGAGCTGTTAGTCAATATATGAGAAAACAAAGTAACTTGCATTACTTATTCAAAAAAGTTACTGAGATATTTAGTTGTAAATTTTAAAGTAATACGTTACTTTACTCATTATTTAAAAGGTAATATGATTACATAATTCAAGTTACTTGTAATGTGTTTAAACCAACACTGGTAAAAATGTTACGTTGTGCACAGTGTATTGTACTTTATTACTGATTTATTAATTATTCTTACAAACTGTCACCTTTTAGCTACTGAATAAATTTCAGTCAACCCTTGGGACAATGTTCCTGGATGAGAAGTAGCTTTTGTCTCTCCTAAATACTTGAATACTTGAGGAACAGTTGAAGGCTAATGAAAAGCTTATATTGTATTGCACATTGAGCACTTAAAGTGCACTCTGACACTGCCCCTTTGTTGAGTTGTGTCATTGTGTAACCTCGCCCACCATGTTCCCTCGTTTCCCTTGAGTGTTGTCAGCCGTTCTCTGCTCGTTACCTTTCCTCATGTGCTCCCTATTTAGTCCCGGTGTGTTTGCTGTCCTGTGTTGTGTCGTTGTCATTCCTGGATGTTCTATGTTGTGTTCCAGAGCCGTGTTCCCTGCCTTGCCTCCCGGTTTGTTTGTGTTTATGTCAAGTATCTGGTTATCGTGTTTAGTTAATGTTTTTCCCCCTCTTAGGCAGTTTTGGTTTGTGTGTTTGTTTGTTTATTTATTTTAATAAATCCTCTCCACGTGCATTACTGAGTCTGCATTACATTCGTTTAGTGTATCCATGACAGTATCTTTCCGTGCCCTTCCTGCACCTGTTTCCCATCTCCTCTTGGTTCAAAACCCTCCTGTGTTGTCCTTTTTTTTTTTTTTTTTTTTACTTATATAGCGCTTTTTATAATACAGATTGTTTCAAAGCAGCTTTACAGTAGTCACCTGAAAACATTATAAACAAAGTTTGTTTGGCTGAACGGCAGCCTTAAAAGAGCAGGCGAATTAATACAATTGATGAGTATTAAGTGTTAAGTTATGATTGATTGATTGATTTGATTGATTGATAGTTTGATTATTAGATTGATAATTCAAGTCTAATATTAAGTCTCTTGTCTTTATCGGTTGTTGATGTTGTTGTATTCCTGTGTGTGGATGCTGTTCCCTGTTCTATAATGTTTAGCATAAGAGTGCGTTTTGTTTTGAAGTCTTTTGTGTTTCGTGTTTTTTGAAACAGAAAGTTTCTGCAAGAAACCTGTATCTCCGTGTTTCTCTGCATCGCACACAAGCCTCCTTGTGTAACAGTATGATCATATGATTTAAAAAAAATGTTTTTGTCTCATAATACTCAATAGGATGTAGATTTATTAAAAACATTTCCAGAAATTCATGACAAAATCAGAAAGGAGACTAGGGGTTTGCAGTTATTGAGGATTTCTATGTCCTGACCTTATTTGCTAGTCATGACTCAGGGAGGAGAAATATTTGACTACTTGTCAACTCATTAATTTGACGCTGACACACAGAGTAGAGTGGATGACTGCGAGTGAATAGGTCGCTGTGTTTCTCACTTCTGATTAAGCTCGGACTGCTGCACTGAACAAGAGACAATCAATCATAATGAATGCTTCCAGTGAGACAGTGATGGAAGGAACAGGGCACTAATGCTTTCCAAAAAACAAATCCATCAATGTATTACTGTATTAATCTGAAGGAATTTTCTGTATTTATTTATAGTTTTACACCACATTGGGTGTTGTAGAGTTACTGGAATTTTTTGTAAATTAATGGATAATGTCCCAGTTATACTTTCTCACCAGTACTTTTTTCCAGTTTTTCTTTTTCTTTTAATGGGTGTATTTCTTATATGGTGTGCTAATAGTTCCAAGCAAGGAAATTATATCCTATACATTCTTATAATATCTATCAAAAACTCAAAGAAGAATAAATCAAACCCTGTTCAAAAGCAGAATTACCTCAAGGTGTCAACACTGGGGAAGATTTCTCAGTCAGCCACCAGATCTCTCACTTGCCTGAGAACTAGCATTGTATTAATATTATTATTATAGAAATGTTGCCTGTGTTGTTCTGCCCATGATTGACTCTACATTGGATTTTCTTGCATGATTCATTGCTGCCTGCCACTTGTGTTTTCCTGGACGTCTTCTATTGCTGTTTGCTGCCTGCCCTGATCCTCTGCCTGTTATGAACACATTCACTGCTCTGCCTCTGATATTGTTGTTTGCCCCGGTATTCTGATCCACGCCTGTTTAAATCCCTGAACTTGCTTTGTTTTAATAAACCACAAATGGATCTCACTCAGGCCTAAGTCCTTGTTACACAAGGTGTTTAGCTCTGTTTGATATAAAAAAGGTATTACTGTAATGCAAAATAATTGATTGAATGAATGAATAAATGAATGAATGAATTAATAAAATTATAAAAATGTCTCAGTCTCTCTCCAATTATGATATAGTTTACTGTTCGTTGAACTAATTTAAATAAAAATATGTATAGAGAATCAGTAAAAACAATGCAGATTAATAATAATAATAATAAAAATGAACAACATGATATTAATAACAACAAATATCCATTTAATTCAAGAGGAACTGTGGCCTGGAAATGTTTTTGTGAGGTTTGCCTTCAGCCACAAAGCATTTTTAGAGATTAGTTCGGTGTTGTTACTGTGTGATTTACAGTATTGCAACATTTACTTTACTAAAAAAAATACTTTGTTAATATCAATATTTATTTTGTTGACCCAATTGTAAATACTCTTTGTTAGCATGTACATGTAAAAAAAAGAAGAAAGAAATAGGCTATTTTTGGAGCATTCCTATATTTGTTTCCATCAGATGATCTCGTATCACTCAGAGGTGTAAATTACAGTAATAAAAGTGTACCGACGTCCAGCTCCATCCTCCTCTTCCTCCTCCTCCTCATCATCAGCAGCTGCAGCGCATCTCGAGAGCTGGATGTTGTTCGTGGGAGGTGGCATTCTGCTCAACAAGGCGTTTCCGCGCTCAAGTGGGCAGGAACTCGAAGGTTTCCTCTGAGGAGTGTGGAATAACCCGAGGGGAAAGAAGAGGAAGATACGCTGCTTCAGCCGAAGCCTCTACCTCGAGTTCACGGCGTGATATGAGCGTCAGAAACTGGGATGCATGCGCGGTCTCGTGAAAGGTCCTGTAAGAGGAGCATGAAAACACCTCAACACCCGAGACTCGGGGATAGCTCCGCTCCTCTCTCTCCTCCTCATTGAGCATTTACAGTAGTGGGTACCAACACACGGCGGGGGATTTCAGCACTTGGACTGAACATGTACCAGGGACATTCACAGGTAAGCTCTTTTATCTGTTATTGCCCAACGGCGCGTGAAGCATCTCATCTACCGGCACGTGCGCGCGTGAACACCAAATCATCCTCAAATTGAGGAGTTTATCCCATTCTCAAGGGTCAAATCTCACTCTTTAAGCTCTATTTTAGCATGTGAGCAGTGGGCAAACACATTTCACGCATGAGGAGGACGTTAACTCTGAAGAAAAGAGGCATTTTTGTCCCATTGAAACGTTTAAATGTCTGAACACTGTGTTCTGGTTGTATTTGTCTCATGCAGTGAATAAAACACCAAAACAACGTTGTTGTAAAGGGTCGTAAAAGGTCCCTGTGAAGTTTTATTTTATGTTATATTAGTGCAAAATAACTTTATACTATATAGTACAATATGCTTCCTTTTACTATAATATTATTATTATATTTACATGGTTTGAAGAACTTTAAGCAGTTTAAAATGCATTTATTTCATTTTTCCTTAAAATAAAAAATAAAAATTACAAATGGATTAAAATAAATAAGCATTGATGTAATTGTCCCTCCATGGATCCACATGCGTGTTTTGGACTTTGAAGGCATTTTTGACCTTCATGGAGTCAGATGAACTTAGATATCGCCTGCTGCCGTTCACATGACTGATGATGCTGCGTTTGCACTTCAGGGAACTGCCATCAAGAGTGGTTTACTTCCGAGTCCTCAAGATAAATGTGTCTTCCATCTCACCAAGCTGTAAATCTGAGCAGTATGGCTTTAGAGCACATGTCTGTCACATTTCTCATGATCGCACAAGGGTAAATCCGTGTAAAATTGAGTTTTGAATGTTTGCAAGTAATTTGCTGCATCACAATCTGTGGCTGCTTTTTTCCTAATCGGTTTTCTGTCTGATATTGTAGATGCACAAGAGGAGGAACAGTGTGATGTTTTAAAATATCAAGTTGAGTATAAAGGCTCGACTGGTGCTACTGGTTTATGGATGTTACTCAAGCTTCCCACTGATCTCCGTTACTCACAAAACTGCATGCTCCGAATCTGCATGTAAGACTCTGAGAGTGCGAGTGATCGATGCTTTCAATCATCCGACTATTTTGGTTGTCACTGATATAAGGAAGAACTTTCTTAGAAGAGAGAGAATAATGTTTAAGAGGATGCCTTTATGCCTACCTAAATCTCTGTTGATAAAGCTATTCCCATGTACGCATAGCTTAGGCTCTGCCTTCTGAAGATGCATTAGTTGTGGGAGACTAAAAAAGAGGTGAGGGTGAGAAAGCCCTTTGATGTGTTTTATCATAAGAATTCACCTCCACTAAATCATTATGTTGAGACTTTTGGTTTTGGAATACTGATGTTGTCCCATTTTGGTTAGCAAGCTGAGATGTGCAACAATAAAGCTTTTGAGAGGAGTAGAAATCAAGTAAAATAAATGTTTCTTATTTTTAGATATTCAGTACATTGAGTTAGGGCTGAGAGTAATATATCGTTAGAGGTTTTATTATATAATTTATTTTGCAGCATGTAAACATATATCTGCATAGCACAGTACTGTAAACCCATGATGCTCAAAATAAGCAATTAATTTGAGTAAACACCCATATAATTAAATAAATTATTTCAATCAAATGAACTTTTATGAGAATTTTGAACTTTCTTTTTCTTTTGAGTTCACAAAAACTGACACATTTTAAGTTGTCTTTTAGTTTTATGAACTAAATGAATGGAACTTTTATGAATTTAAATGTAACTCAAACGGGCTGTACTTTCTATTTCCCAGCATGCTTTGCCATGACACATGAAAAGGGAGAGTAAATGCTAAAATTAAGTGTTAAATTATGATTTTTGTGCAAGATTAATGTTAAGTGGGAGATTTAGTTCTGTTTAATATTTTGCTATGCTAATTTAAAGTGTTTCTGTTACCATCATGATGACAAGCTTGGTTTGAGAACAGCAATATGTTAAATGTTCAATATATTGTCATACTCTCTCAGTAATTGCTATAATATTCTATGCTAAAGCTATAGAAGCATTGTGTTAGCAATTAGCAAGTTAGCATTTACTGAATTAGCTACCAAGTTTCCACTACTAAAAATATTGTATTTAAGATTACTTGAGAATTTGAAGATGTATGAATTAGCTTACTCAAATATTTCAAGCTAAGAGCAATTAAAATGTAGTACAAAAAATGTGCTTACTTAAATTTTGCGCTGACATTTTTTTAGCTTTGCTAGCTTATTAGCATCATGAAAACCACAACAAATGCATGAATGAGAAAATAAAGAGTGGGACGTGATTGATGTTGAGCGGAATAAGAAGTCAGTGTAAAATAAGAACTGCGTAAATAAAAAATAAGCAGAATAAGCTGTGTAAATGAACTGTAATTGGTGTTCACGCTGACTGACACACAGTTGAAGCGTGCGCAGAGAAAGCCGCCTCTCTTAGACAGCATGCAATCAAGAATTCTGTTCTCTTGCACGTCTGACTGTGCTTGAATAGTCAGATTGATGAACGATATTGTAAATGCCTGTCGTGTGGAGTATTCACGTAAACACTGTTATGTCTTAAATGAATGTGAACATTTGGGTGAAAACTGGATTTGTGTCAGTAAATTGGATCTGTGCATTTGGTCTTAAAGGGACAGCAGCATGATAAACTGCTCTCTGTCTCTTTAATGTTAATCGAGCAACAAAAGGCAAAGAGGAAATCCCTCACTGCTCTTGATTGAATCACTTTTATATCGTTAATAAGAATCGGTTCATATTTAATTAATGCAATGAGGACTATGCTATGTTTTAAACCTACTGTAACCTAGTGCTCTACTATATTTGTCCTACTGTTTGTAATTTTCTTTATTCATATTTTTTAAAATAAAACATAAAATAAAAATAAATTAAAGCTAAATCGAGATATATATCATGATCAGAAGTTCTCCCAAATAAAGTTTAATTATAATAATTATATCAGTAAGTATGTCATGTTAACATGGTTAACATGTTAATGGATTTGTACTTTAATTAGTGTGAAATAAATGTATGTTCATTTTGGTATAGTTTTTCCCCCACTTGGGTCGTACCAACAAGAATCTCTGCTTCTAACCATAGGTTGAGGGCTGTTCAAACCACAGCAGTTTTTGCGATGCTGTTTGTGGTTTGTGATTGTAAATCGTTGAACTATTACGGTAACAATGGAACCCATGACCATAGCTGGCTAATAAGAGTTAGGGAAAACGCAACCCATAATAGCTCAAATGGAAATCTAATGCTGAACAGTAACATGAATGAATTCTGAATGGTTTTTGCCAGGCACATTATCAGTTTGCAGACTTTTGCTAAATGTCTCCATAAAGTATCTCAAAAGAAACCAATTATTTAGTGTTACAAAAGCCACTTAAGGACCCATGAATGGAGCCATAGTTAATGAAAGAACATATTGTGTTTAAAAAAAGAGTTCTTGACTCGCAACTGCCAATTTTACCTTGACAAGTGATATAACAATGAATAGTAGCCAGAGAATAATCAATTTCTTGAGTTAAAGAAAATAACTTGCATGGAAAAAACAACTAACCACAACAATGGGACAAAACATTTGAGATAAGCTCAAATCTGAACATGAACACAGGAAATGAGTACTGTTGCCTTGGAGAACATCACAAATGGACCTGAAGCTAAAAAAAACGGATTGTAAGACAATAGGAGCACATAATGTAACAATAAAAACAGCGATATTCTTCCACATAACAATATCTGTTATCAAATCCACTGGAAATGTGGCGTATTGATGCCCTCCGGATCTGTGAGGTCTGAACATTGGAAATTAGACGACTGCTTTTGAAAGTCAATGAAAGTTGAACCGCACCATAACTCATTGATCAACGGCCATTGCTCACTCGTTTAGCTCACAATGTTCCAGTAACCTGAGAGATTTGCAAACTGTCAATAATACTGATCTCTATAGATAGAGCACTAGATTGTGATGCTATGTAAGCAAATGGATCAGTCCCATTCATGAATTCAACACAGTTTTCTTAAATGCCGTTGAATCCTGGGAGGGCTAAAGGCAGGCCACATGTGGAATTCATCCTCTCCTGCCTTCAAGAAATGGGTCAGATGTGAACCCCGAGGCAGGTTGTTCTTCACTGCAGCTTAAACTGCTAATCACTTTAAGCATCTGGATTTGGCTGATGACACTGCAGCTGTTGTGCCACTTTTTCCTGAACCGGATCACACGCCACAGACCACATAACCGCCATCTGACACACTAGCGACACACATATTCCTGGGTGAAAGTAGGTGCAAAACGCAGAGGATTATTTGTAAATTAAAAACAGCACAGTGCAAATAGCACAGGATTTGTCTCTCTGATCTATAAGCGTGGCGCACATGTGCGGATTAAACGCACATCCTTGTAGGCCTTCAAATAATGTCTACTGTCTCACGGTTTGTGTAAATTTGCTCCAGTCAAACATTTTCCACTTGCCATGTGAAGACACAATTGCATGGAAACATATAAAACTGGGGCTTTTGTCTAACTTTCAGTAGAGTATGGTTGCTGAAGGTATGATTAATGCTAATAAGCCTGTGTTGGGCCGCAGCGGAGCTGACACTGACCTCGGATATAAGCAAAGATTGATGTAGCCTTGGGCTGCTTCATTCTCCGAGGCATTGCATGGAGGATTTTCAAGGTAACAGAATATTTCTGTTCTTACCAGAAGCTGTGATCTTTGCTTGACGTGTGTGTAGTAACTAGAAGTTTGGAATTGTGCTTTTCGTCTGGTTGTGCAAGTTTAGCATGAAGGTGTATAACCTGTATGATACGAACGAGTCATAAGTTTGACAAAAGAGAATGCATGAGTCTGCGATAACAATGGCATTACAGGATGCCGTTGTGAAGTGGGCATTTGTATGTGGAGAGGGCAACTATTCAGAGAGGAAATGAGAAGAAATGAAATAAAAAAAAAAGGTTCCCAAGAAGATTTACTTTGTCGTTTTGAATGTTGAAAACACTACTTTAACAGTCCACTTAGTTCACTTGAATCACTTTGCATGGTCTCCTTGTTGACCTGTACGTGTTAAATACTAACTCCTACATATAAATACATTTTGTTTGGGTAGATACAGAAATGGATGGATGTATTGATGACAAAAACCTTCTTTTTTTCAATATTAATGAACATTTTTGAGTCACTGATTCCAGTCCTATTTCTAAACCTAAACCTAACCATTAAAAAAAAGAAGACAGTGGGTTATTTGTTGATTTCCAAACGCTACGTTGACCCTGTTAGGTAATCTTTTGGGATTATTATTTTCCATGGTTGGATAGTTTTTTTGCAAGTTAGTGGCTGGGCCAATTTTACTGATATTCACACATACAATAGAAAGAATGGATAAGAAAGAACAGTTGATTACACTTGTTATTTTTTTAATGTTTAAATCTAAATGGTTTGTTAAATTAGTTTAAATGTAGGCAATATTGACTACATAAATGAACTGTATTCATCCAAAATAAAGGCCTTATCATGTATACACAGTGGTTGTGTATTGCACTTTCCAAACTTTTACAGCATTTAAATTAATCTGGAAATATTAATCCACATATGAGGTAAAAATAAGCGTGTATTCTGGTAAAATGAAATGGCAGAACTCAAACAATTATGCCAAGTTAAATGAACCACCCAACATGCTGTTATAAGGAAGGTGGTGTGTGATGCGGAAACACGGGAGGAGCCACAAGAGATGCTGCTCAAAGGATTTATTTACGAAAACCAAAACACTTTAAATATAACTCAAAAGGCACGCGAGGGAGCAAAACGTGACAACGACCATCTAGCACGGACAACTACCGACAAAGACATGGGAACACAGGAAGGAATTTATAATTTATAAAAACACTGAAGGATCAACATCTGACGAAACTAACGATCAGTGATTAGACACAGACAGGTGCAGCAAGGACACATAGAAGGGACCTGGGGCCTCATGTATCAACACTACTTACGCACAAAAACGTTGCGTTCGCCAGCTTTCACGCTCACGGTGGGATGTACTAAAAGTGAAACTAACATGACAATGTGCGTTTCTCCACGGCAAGTTCATGGCTGGCGTAAGTTCATTTCTCATAGTTTTGTCCGTTGGCGACTCCTACAGGCAATGAAGTGAAGCTGCAAACATTATACAACGAATTGTTCCTCAAGTCTGTGGGAAGCATTGCTATTAATTTGCAATGTATAAAATAATTGATACCGTATATATTGTCACACAAGCCTTATGGGAATATTCTATAAATTATGCAATTAAGTAAGAACATATAAAAGCAAGTGCAAATTGACACAACCCTTAGTCTGGCAATGGCAGCTTTGGCAATATTAGAGGACACTGCTAATGGCAGAATCCGAAGAGAACGAGTTTTTAGGGACCACAATGATTTTCTGGCCCAGGAGGATGACTGGCTAATCAGCCATGTCAGATTTACAAGGGCTATCCTCCGAATCTAATTGGGTCCGAATCTAGAGAGAGAGACAGCGAGGAAACACGCAATACCCATTCCGTTACAGGTGCTGACAACGCTTAGTTTCCTGGCAAATGATTATTTCCAAAGAGAACTGGAAGACCGCTCAGAAATAAGCGAGTCGTCTTTGAGCCGCGCAATGCCCAATTGATGGTTCATATATGATGCAGTTGACCAGCCAAACATTAAAATGCAATTTGCAACGACAGCCGGTTTCCCTAATGTAAACGGAGCGATCGACTGCATACACATATAAGGCACCATCTGAAGATGAATTTGCATATGTGAATCGGAAACATTTCTATTCAATAAATGTGCAGATTATATGTGATGCGCAAATACGCATAACAAATATTGTAGCAAGATCAAACAGCATGGTTGAGTGCGCGATGGGTGGCTTCTTGGTGAGTGATGCATTTAAAGTTATGGTTCTATCTAATGGAGGAGCGTGGGGCACAACGTAACACTTTTTGGTTTTAGCCAAATAATGAACAAAGTAATAGGGTTAGACAAACCATATTTTTATACAAACAACATACAAGCCTCTCCTATAAATGAGCACTGTTTTCATGTTCGTTGGACCTACCGTTTCTGTGCAGTATCGGCAATAGCGCAAGGAGTAAAATGTTACTTCTTACCCGTGAGCGGGGCTCGTTGTAACAGACAGCGGGTTAGTTTTAACACCATGTTATCCAATGCATGTTCATTCACGTATTTTTATTTGTTTAAAAAAGTTACGTCTTGATGATCATAAGAATAACTTATGAATTAAATATATTTTTCCCTTTATTTTTTATATTTGTTATGCTTTGAACAATGTAATGACATGAATGACATGAATGACATGACGTTTTAATAAGTTAATACAATGCAAAATATATGATTAATGATGCAGCCTATTCAATGTGGCTTAGTTGTAACATAGTGTTAAAACTGACCCCGCGCTGTCTTGTTTACCTCAGGACGGGCTAGCAGTCGCTATGTGTTTTTCACGTCTTTCAAAATGGTACCATCATTTAGCCAAGAAGATGGTAATCATAACAATATAAGATTGGACTAACATACTTTCACACATTCTTTGAAAATCGAAAAATAACTACTAGCCTATATCAAAAAATATTTACATGCTGCCAAAAGAGTTTTTCCTGTGGTTCTCATCCAAACTTCGCTGCAATTTCTCGAAAGCTGGCCAGAAGACGTGTGAAAACAGTGTGATGAAAAGCCCGTTAGCACGTCACATTTAAGACCGTGCAACTACCGGTATCTAAAAAGTCTATGTTACTATTTACCCCGCGTTACTTTGTGCCCCGCGCTCCCCTAGTACTTTTTATTGTTATTTATTTGCATTTAATTATACAACAACCCTTCAGGAGACCGCGGTTATCCACTAAAGACAATTGCAAGACAATTTACAGTGCGACTTTCAGATCCAAACGCACTGACAGCACTCATATTTTTTTTCCTTTTGTTTTTAATAATTCCGGAGAAAAAAATTCCAAATATATATTTTTTCTAATTTCTACCTCCGATAGTAGCACCTCCAATTCACTTTCTGTAAAGTTTCGTTTTCATGCCGCTTGCTTTAGCCATTTTCTTACTGCTTTCTTTTGCCCATGTGGAATCATTACCATATTTAAATGAGTTTAATGAAGGGAGGAGACTGGGTGGAGTGTTGTGCTCGTGCATGTGCGCTCAATTTCACGTTAATCGGGATGTACAAAGAGAATATGCGCGGGATCCTTCGAACGCAGAGATTGATACATCTGGATTTTTTTGTGCGTTCGCACATTCACAGCTTTGTCCGTACGTAATGTGTCAGTATGAATTCAACGCAAGTGTTAGTACATGAGGCCCCTGGATGTGAAAGACGTGACAAGACTGACACATGCATGAATAACAGCTAAAATTAAAGTAATTCAAATAACCATGTGCTGCATTTACAGGTGGTATACAATCATTTTGTGTGAGGTGCGGAGTAAAATATAGCCTAAGTTAATCAGAGTAATCAAAATTATTATAAATAATGGTAAAAAATAATTACCATTTTTCAAAAAGGTTTAACAGTGTGTGGAAAAACATTATAAATGTTTCCAGCCAAATAACACCACTCCTACAGTCACACTACATGTCAGATCCATGTACTTATGATCAGGGTTTGAAAGAATTTGTCTACTAAATTTTAAGTTACCAGCCATTCAGAACTACTAGCTAAAACAAAAATATAATAAATAAACCAGATCATCAAAACCACTGCTTATATTTAAATAGTTATTAAAAGTGATTTTTAAACATTGAATGGTTTTCAGTTTTACAGCAGTCAATCATTATTTGCATATTCCATAAAAAAAGGATTTTAAAAAGGTCACCACTGACAGATGCCAATCATAGAAAACAATGTATTGGAAGACATGATGACTCAAATCCAGTGCGTGACCTTCTTTGTTTAGCTCCTTGTTGAAGAATATAATTTATGAATCATAACTGGACAAATTGACTAGTAAGTTGAGATGTGTTTCCAGCACAGTTTAATGACGAAAACACAGAAGACAGGGATCAACGTAAAACTCTTTAATAAACGAAAAACGAAAACACTTTAATTGCGAATAGAAAACGGCACACTTGTGCATAAACAAACGGAAACTCGGAATAACAAGGAAACACGGAGAGAGACACATACTTTGACATGGGAACGTTAACAATGACAAGGCATTACATGAGGGCTTAAATACACACAGGAAACAAGGAACAATGGAAAACACCTGACATGGAACCAACAAGTAACCGACGGGAGTAACCGACGGAAACGCCAAAGGATCAGCTGTCACATGCTGGTTGCAGGCAGAGATGAAACTGGATCAGAGTGCAGTAGTCTTTATTGATAACAACATTTAACTACTAAAAATAATCAGGCTTCTAACCAGGCAGAGGACAGGGGGAAACCTAACCGTCACAGTAGCTTTATTATTAGCAGATTGTCAAAACCTTCAATGGTGTTTTGAACTGCTGTAGCAAAGTGGACAATTTGATTTGCAAATATATATCTTTACATAATTTAGTGCTGTAAATCGATAAAAAAAGTAACAAATTAATCGCACATTTTTCTGTAATCAATCGTTATTATACTGATGTCGCTATGTTTTTTTCTCATAATCGCCATTTAGTATTAAAGAATAATTTAACATAAATTAACATATATTATTCGTATTTTTTTAAATGTAACAACTTTTAATTTAAGTAAACAATCTTCACATAAACCCACTGTAATAAATGCCACATTCAGAACAGTTCAAGTTTTTACTTGCTCTATCAAAATGCACATTGTTTTCGTTGTTTTAATCTTGCTTTAAGATTTTTAGGTGCATCTAACAGGCAGGACATGTCAGGATTCGTGGAAGGATGAGCGAGGACCCAATCGCAGGGGGAAGGTTTCTTTATTGAAACATAAGAAACCAAAAAACAAGACTCAAACAAAACCAACCCGAGTGGGGGAAAACAGACTAGGACTCGACTAGGATTCAACTAGGACTCGACTAGACACCTGGATAGACGACAGTGGGCTCTGGGGCGGCGACATTACACAGACAAGAGTGCGCACACACACCAAACACGAGACATTACGGTAGTGTCAGGGCTCTACCACAACAACAAGAGATTACTAGACCGAACGTGGCAGAACCCTGACAGGATATATACAGAAAATGAACAAAGTTATCAAACTCTTCACTGCAGAAGTTATGGATTAAATATAGGTGAATCCTTTTTAAAGCTTCAAAAGTTATTAAGTGAGTGATTTTCTCTTTTTCTCTTATTCTTTGATTATCCTTAATGACAGGTTTATTGGGCTGCTGTCACTTTAAGACCTTTAAGACATATTTTTTTCTAAGACAACCCACATTCTTTACATACATTTAAGACTTAATTTAACTAATTTAAGACTGTACTTGCAAGGATACTCGACAAATCAGGTATTTTGGCATAATTTAGTGTTTTTGTCTTTAATTGCGTTAAATATTTTTTACGTTAAACTGAAAAAAATGTGCGCATATGTCAATGCATTAATTTTGACAGCTCTTGTGTAATTATATATATATATATATATATATATATATATATATATAATTATATAAATAACTTCTAGACAAGCCTTAGACAAAACAGAAGCTACAAGCTATGCTGTCAAGCAGTTCTTAAGACTATAAATATGCTGTTCTGAAATTACAATCATTTACAGCTTGTCCCAGCACTTCTTATAATTCCCGTGCTTGCAGATCCTTTCTTTGGTGCGATCGACTTTCACCCAGTCAACACAACCTGAGTCCATCACCATGTGTGAGAACTGAATTTATCACCTCCCAAAGCGGTTATTATTATAAAATGACATTGCATATTCTTGTGTATAGTCTGGATTTTTTTTTCACTGTTGCTAATAAAACTGTCAACACAAGGACATGATCTTGAATCCATCTGAACTATATTTAAATGTAATACTGTATATGAAAACATGCAACAACTTTGCCTCAAGCGTTAAGCAAAGTGTTTTTAAGATGCAGTGCCAGCAACTGTCACAAAATAACTGTCATGCATTTATTGTTATTACACATTTGTAATAATGAAGTTGCAATTTAGTTAAATTAAAATATAATAACTTTAGCGCAAAATAAAATAACACAGTTAAATTAGAATCATGTTCTGAACATGTGATTTAGTATGCTAGTCAACACATCAAACATTAGTGTAAATCATGACAAAAGATTATTTTATTATTTTAAAGTCCTTGTACGTGCATGGAAACAGCACAAAGACAAATAAATATGAAGATAATAGTCTTTTAATTACAATATGCAGGAGATATCATAACATCACACAACACAACTTAGCATGGCATTAAACTGATGAGAAGACAGTGTTACTCAGATGAGAATGGACAAAGAATGAGGGAAAACACAGGGTTTTATACATGGAGACTTATCAAAGAAACAAAACACAGCTGACAAGACTAAAGAGGTGATTCATGACAAAACAGGTGATAAGATGACAACAAAGGAGCACATTTAGAAACTGAATGAACATAAACGGAGGGTCAACACGAAAAAACAGAATCAAAACCCTGAGAGTAATCTACAACTACAGATTTAAAAAAATACATTCTACATAATGTCACGGTTATGTTAGTTTCGCCTTATTCTGGACTCTTAGTTTACCTTGTCTGTGTCACATGTTCCCCGTTCCTGATCTCACCGTCACCCAGTTCCCATCAGCACTTATCAGTCACAGGTGTTTTGTGTTTCTCTTAATCATAGTCAGTATTTTAGTTCTCCGTGTGCACTCCCCTGTGGTCGGTTATTTGGGTTTCATGGATGTCATGAGTGTGGATGCCATTTGTGGTTGTGTTTGCACCCTCGCGTGCTTCTTGTTTTCATTTCGTTAATAAAGTACTTTCTGTTTGATACTCGAGTTCTCCGCATCGCACTTCAGCTACATACACGTAACACATAAGTCAAGGGCATATTTAATACATATTTAATTTCTTTTCATAAAGGATATAAACCTTAATATTTTTTATATGCCACATAGCAGTGAATAAGGAGACATTTGAGTCTGTTCATTACGCAAGCTTTAATACAGCTTAAGGCGATTATCACCCACCCAATATGGACTAGTTTTTGTTGTTGTTGACGTTTTGGAGCCTGTTAGTGTGTGTCACTACTTTTATGATTCTAGCATTTAAAAAATGAACATCTTTTTTGGTTTTAATGAGGGAAAAATAAAAATAACACAAGTTCACCATATCATTAGAACTCATTAACACTAATTGCGGATCTATGCATTTATTCACTAATGCGAAGGGACTAACTCACATTGTATTATCGTGCATGTGAAGATGAAACTATCACATTAAGCATGAGTTCTATATTGATAAATTAATCTCAATTAACTATTGAAACTGATTTCTGGATAAAAGCTATCTAAAGCACAGCATTAATAATATTCCATGTTTTGTCTTTTAGAAATGCACATTTGACAGTAGCTGGAGTTCCCAGTAGTAGATGCATGAGTTTGGATGCACATTTATATTCATTAACAAAAACAGTAACTGTCAACATCATAACCAATTGAACTTTGAGCTGAGCGGATAAACAGTCTGTGTGGCGTGGTTCAAATGAATTGCTCTGTTTCGTTCTGTTTTTGGCATTATATCGAATATATCATAAACATTATATTGAACATTTACTCTTGTTATAATTTTTTTGAGGAAAATTATGTTGTGATAATTAATGTTATTCTTTCAACACCCAGCCGGCCCTATTTAGAAGTTAATCATTTATCATGAATGTTTCAGGTTTGCAGACAAAGTTAGAAGTTTAAGGTGTCATTGTTGCTGAGATTACATTATTTTGGGATTTTTAAATGTAATGGGGTGGTTTGTCCGACATGCAAGACCTTCTAAATGTCAAACATGAGCTTGATGGAGTAGTTGTCAGGATTCAAATGTCGCTCAGTGTGGGGTTTGTAGAAAGACTATGTTAATAAAGAGATGGATGGATGGATGATCACAGAGAGGCCTGAGAGGAACTTCAGAGCCAATGTAGTGTGCATAAATACCTGACATTTTCTGCCTAAATAAAGGCAATCTTTGCCATATGGCTTGTGTTATCTCCTTTAATGCCTAGCTCTCTATCAAACTGTCTTATTAAACTGCTAAATTGGAATATATTCCTCACCTCTCAAGATGAATAATGTAAGTGAAGGCCAATCTACCTGCAAAACAAAGTTAAATATTTACTACACAAGAAAAAACACAGTTCACATAATTCTTGATGTCTGATGCAAAAAGCACACAGAGTAAGATAACACAAGGGGAGATATGAGGACAGAACACAGCTGGTGATGGGCCTTTTTTGGGTGTGCTAATATTGGGTATATAAGAAAAACACAAATCTTCAAAACACTGTTACTGACTCAACATATTTAGCATTTTACTTAAACTCAAAGAGCATACATAAAATCCCTGTCTACACTCTCAGAAAAATAAGCTGTCACAAGGGCAGTACTCTTTCAAAAGGAACACCTTTGTACCTTATTTAACCTTAAAGGGTGCAAATTAGTGCTTGCTAACCTCTAGTTTATAACTAACTCTGTAATTTAGTTGCATTTATTCTTATTGCAGAACCTAGTAGGTCATAAACTCTCTGTAGTGGATGTATTACAGTTTGATTGTGTTCATTCAGTTTCCCCATGTGCTTCTTTGTTTTGAGGAGTTCTTTGTTTTCACATTCACCTGTGTCCTGTTAATCACCCTATTAGTTCCCTTTTGATTGGTCATGTATTTATACCCTGTGTTCTCCTTCCTTCTCTGTCCGTTTGCTGCAGTGCTGTCAGGAATCACGGTAAATAACAGGACCCAAGAGCAGAGATGAGCAGTGAATGGTGATTTATTAAAAAAGTGAAACAGTAGATTTGACAGGTGACTTGGGCACAGGATTGAACAGCCTGGAAACTAGTAGACATTGGAGTCTCAGGCAGAGCAGGACAGAACTCGAACATACAACACAACAGGGAAGAAACAGGACAAAAGAACAAAAATCAGGGAAAAGATAAAAAGAGAGAACTAAAGTAACAGAAGCTAAGTCTATAAATCTGAGATGCGAAACCCAAACATAAACTAGAATAGTTCAAGTAAAACAAGACAACTAAGAAGGCTAAATAATAGAGAGAAGTTAGTCCAAGAAAAACCTAATGCAAAAACTGCAAGGACACAAGAAGCTTTAGGGCAGGGGTGGCCAACCGGAGACGTTTTCCAACCGATCACTACATTACCAAACCTTATTCGCTGCTTACTTTTTATACTTCCGGTCACCGTCAATGAGATGAAATACCGTTTTTTCCCGCATATATACACAGACGCGTAGATTTTGCACTCTCATATAGCTCTCATATGTGATATGTAAAATGTATACATTTTTTGGTGTGATATATGTGTGAGACATTTCTAATGTCAAAACCCCATCAACAATTGCGAATTCAACAGTCTTTTATGCGGCTCTCTGCAGTCATGAGCTTTATTTTGTGGCTCATCATGCTGAACAGGTTGGCCACCCCTGCTTTAGGGAGAACTCTGGACAACCCTGGCAAGAGCACAATGCAAGACTAAGACATAAACACACAACATTCCAGCAAAGACATTGAAGCAAGGAAGCACAATGAGGAACAGGTGAACACAATCAAGCAAACAAAGACTAAACCAACGGCGCATGGGAAGTGGAAGTGAGGCGGGACAAGAGGGGCACATGGCAAACACAAACACAAACAGAAGCCATGTCAAAGACAGAGCCATGTCCTCAAGCACAAGATAAACATGGAAACATTAAACAAAGACAAAACAGACAAGACTGTCAGGGTAGGATCCTGCCTCAAGTTATGTGTGTTCCTATATCTCCCATGTCTCCTGAGTTTCTCTTAAAAGACCTTTGTCTTTGTGCTGTTTCTACACATGCACAAAGAACAGAAGAATGTGACAGAAGAACAGATCCCAAATTGAGACAAAGAATGCTTGAAAAGCAACTCTTCTCCCTCCGACAGAACAAATGTCCAATAGAGCCTTACAATGGGGGAATTCCTGGAGCTGTCCCAACTGGTGAGCTGGAGTGATGCTATCGTCAATTCATGCTTTTGGATGGGATGAGCTCTTTTTGGTTGTTAAATACCCTTAGTTGATTTCATTAATCATACCGTCTATCTAAATTATTCTGATTTCATTATTGAGGAAGTAGAGGAGATTGCCTGCTGTCAATATCCCGAAAACAGTTGGGTGCTCCAGCTCAACCCCGACCTTCCACCCAGTCTGCTCCGGTGAGACTAGTTCCTCAGTCTGCTCCTGGGAGGGACACCCAAAAGACAGCCCAATGCAGACAGCGTGAGCCCACATCTCCAGTGCTCAGCCAAGAGCCCGCTCACCTCACAGAGCTCAGCCAGGAGTCTGCTCCTGAATGTTCTCCAGGGTTCAGCCAGGAGTCCACTCCAGAATGCTCTCCAGAGCTCAGCCAAGACTTCGCTCCTGAATGTTCTCCAGGGTTCAGCCAGGAGTCCACTCCAGAATGCTCTCCAGTTGTGAATGTTGAATGCTCTCCATACCCATGTTGTGTTGGACCACCCCATGTCAGCCTTCAGGGCACAAACTCTCTCAGCCTTATGGATGTATTGCAGCACGAGTTTGCGCTGTTTCGGATGCGGGGAGTACTGTTACAGTCTGTTTGTGTTCATTCAGTTTCCCTATGTGCTTCTTTGTTTTGATCACAGTCACCTGTGTCCTGTCACCATCACCTTCACCTGTCCCTCATTAATCACTTCCTTGGTTCCCTTTTGATTGATCATTTATTAATACCCTGTGTTCTCCTTCATTTTCTGTCTGTTCTCGTCCTTGTAAAGTTGTGTGTGTGTGTGTGTTCCTATATCCCCCAAGCCTCCTGAATTTTGTCATTAAAAGACATTCATCTTGAGTTACCCTCATCTTCTTGCTGTTTCTACACATGACAGTAGAGTCACACAATATGATGTAGCGATAGTTACATCCAAAAATTATAATTCTGTCATTCATTCATTATTCCACTCTCATGTCACTCCAAAGCCATAAGTTCATCTTCAAAGCACAAATATCCTTTTTTTGATGGAACCTTTCCTGTCCCTCCACTGACAAACCCATTCCACCAAAACTTTCAAACTGAAATGAATGTATTGACTCTACGTCTAAACTAGGGATTGAAGTCTGCCAGATAAAACATGAGCTCATTGATGATTTAATCAGTCTGCTATTTTATTCCAAGCAATTCTGGTTGAGTGTAGTTACTTTTCCAACAAAGTCTAATTAAAATATTTAAATTGTTTCCCATTTATACCACAAATAGGGTAAATTTCAACATGGCACAACTGGCCCTAAATTTTTATCACAGAGACTTATAGGGTTAGTTCACTCAAAAATGAAAATGATCCCATTCATTTCACGTACATCCATTACTGGAAGCCAGTTATTACATTTTACATTTATAAATATCAATATTTTTCTTACAAAAACGACTGGAGTTGTATGGATTACTGGATTCTAGGTGTATATTACTTTCTTCTTGCAGCCATGCACTTTTTGGGCTTCAAAAAAAGGTACCATTCACTCCCATTATAAAGCTTGGGAGAGCCAGGATATGTTTAATATTAACTGTGTTTGGCTGCAAGAAGTAAGTAATATACACCTAGAATGGCTTGAGGGTGAGTAAAGTTTGGGATAATTTTAATTTTGGGGTGAACTAACCCTTTAAGGTGGGCTTTTTAGATTGGAATAGATTAGATTCAAGTTTATTGTCATTACACATGTACAAGTACAGTATAACGAAATGACGTATGGAGCAAGCCTCCGAGCCGCAGCCTTTACCAGGCGCCGCCACGCGCTCTTCAGAAAGAAATGCATGAAAAACAAGAATGCAGTTTAGCAAGCCTTACATGGCAACACAAACAAGATAACAGGACAAGTCACAGTACACGTGGGCGCATGTTGGAATTTTTTGTCTGGTGAGAGAGGGGGGTAGGTAGAAATAGAAAGACCGATAGGCAGACGGTTCTCTGGGGTGAAGCCATAACAACAGATGTTTTTAGTTCAGTTTCTATGGTTTTGTCCTTGAAGATAAGGCAGTTCCCAGGGAAGGAGAGAGATAGTAATAGCAACCAAGCTGTCAGCTGGCTTCCCAAACCGAGAGACGGGGGGCGAATACAGTTTTTAATCCATTTGATGATCTTCGGAATTTGTCCGGATCATAAACAATCAATCAGTTCTTGTCCTCAGCGTTCGCGCTCGATCCTCATCTAACCTTATGGCCAGACCAGTTATAGTTTGTGAGAGTTCACCGATCTGACTCACTGTTCGGACTGCGTTGTTACGATTTAGTTTGCATAAATTGCGATTCAGTTCCTCAATCTGTGTCATTCTCTGATCTAGTTCCTTCAGACGGTCACACACAGCCTCGTGGCATTGTTTAATTTCTACAGACAGCGGCACAGTGAATTTGCTCGCAGCTGTTTTACCAATTTTCCGATAAGTCAGGGCAATCCCAAAGCCAAAGAGTAGAAACCCCGCTATCAGTAATCCAATCATATATACATCTTCTGCATCTTCTATGGACAGTACTTCCAGGCACAGGACCCGCCAGCTGTTCCACGAGTCCATCGCATACCCAGCAGCGTAAGTCCCGTCCGGGCAGTTTGGATCTCCCGGGGCAGCCTTCCTTTGTGAAAAAATCTTATCAATCGCGCTGATTGACCAGTTAATCAATTCCATTTCAGTATTTCAGGAGTCCAGCGAGCAGCGGGTCAGAGAAAAAAAGACAAATACAAAGTCGACAAAGTCGAAATACCGAAGCGCTAGGGCAGAGCAGGGCAGAGAGGGCAGAGAAGATAAAGACACGTCCGCACCGGTCGAGATCAGGAAGTAGGAGCAGTTAACTAGAAATCACCCTGAACAATACTTAGCAAGAATTTGGTAAACGTCTTGAACATCCCACCATCATAGGCTTTTTTATAAGGTTAAATATGTTAAAACAGAGAAAAAAACAGAAGTGTATTGATAGCACTTGTTTTCAAAGTTTGTTTTGTTTCTTATGTGTCTCTAGAGGTTAAAAATATTTATTTAATGTGTTGTTCTGTTGCTGGACCACTGAGTGTTGCATTAGCGGTTCACTTCAATGGTCAGTATAAAACAGCACAGTTAGATTATCTTGGATTGCAATATGGGGCCAACAGTGAAGTTGTTCAGCTAAGCTAAGCACTGGGGTTTAAATGACAGTTTGCAGTGTTAAACATTGCCAGTGAATTGTTTCCACTCCAGCTCTCATTGTCCCAGTGGTGGCTTAAGTGCTTAGATCTGTTTGAGTGGTGTGGAGACTGTTAAAAGCACAGTTGTATGCCCCGTGTTTTCGGATGGTTTTCTAAACAGTCACTGTATCTCTGAATAGAGCAATACTTTGAAATGGTCTATTACTACATGTATTGTTGCATGTCTTTGCTGATGGGTCATGGGTCGTTTTTTGTTGTGGCACACTTTTAGCAATGCTAACGTATCAAATATAACTTAATTATGGGGATGCGCTGAAATTATCAATATGTCAATAATTATTGACTTGTTCTGGTTGACAGCTTATAAATGGCCAATGTTAAATTATGTACTAAATTTAAATTTAGTCTAAATAAAAATAAATAAATAAATAAATAAAAAAACCACTGAAATCTAATCAACCATTGCACGCCACAAGGGAATTTATGTTTTAAGGTCCAAGATTTGAAAAGGTTACTTTTAACTCTTTCCCCGCCATTGGTGGAAGTTTCATTTTATTGTGTTTTCACTGTTATATGTTAGGGGGGGCTATGACACTGATATTCTGAAAGAGTACAAAATCTCCATGTGAAGAAGAAGCAGAAACAAGCGGTAACATATGCAAAATAAAAGCATTAAATGGCACACATAAAAAAAACTGTCAATGTTACTGAATGAAATGTAAAAAAAGTTAAACGTAAAAAGAAAAAAAAGAAAAAAAAGAAAAGACCGAATAAGGCTAGAATAAATATTTGTTGTTGTTGTTGTTATTTAAAAGCAGGTGCTCTTATCTTTCTTTTGATATATTGCACGTTCAGATATTCTTACAAAATATATTCTTGGGACATTAATGAATTAATGATTTTTTTTAAAAAATAAACCTGCCAGAGAAAGAATTAACATTGTTATAAAAGGGGTCATGATCTGTATTTTTTCCTGAAACGGATGTAACCTTAGTTCCCTGAAGAGGGAACGAGACGCTTTGTTAAACGCTAGGGGAATACTTATATAAACGATCGATCGACCGAGTGTGAGTGACTGTCACAAGTCGTGACGTCACGAACCAGGGTGATAAATATGCGCCGGAAACCAGTGGTTTCTTAGACAGCTTACAGTAGTGTCTGAAGCAAGCCCGGACGACGCGAGAAGCTGAGGCTAAAGACGCAGTGTCTAGTTCTCTCTTCAGGGAACTATGGTTACATACGTAACTTGAGACATTCCCTTTCAAGGGAACTCGTGCTGCGTCGAACGCTAGGGAAACGATATATCAATGCCACCTCAGTCAAGTCACCTTTATTTATATAGCGCTTTTTACAATGTAGATTGTTTCACAGCAGCTTTACAGTGGTCACAGGAAAAACAATATAAACAAAGTTTGTTTGGCTGAACAGCAGCCCCAAAAAAGCAGGTGAATCAATACAATTGATGAATTTTAAGTGTTAAGTTTCCCCAACTGAGCAAGCCATAGGCGACAGCGGCAAGAAACCAAAACTCCAGCAGGTGACGGAATGAATGAAGAACAGAATGGAGAAAAAACCTTGGGAGAAACCTTCATCAGTGATGAAGGCTGACGAGTGTCTCGTAGCTCACTACTAGAGGATACCAGTTATATACCAGTTATATTTCTTAGTAGAGATGGGGATCTGGCCGACTCATAAACCAGAGAAAAACTATCCATCTGCTTAAGGTTGGTTTGGGTGCTGGGGCCCCCTTAGAGGTCCCGAAGCAAACAAACAGTTGGTCAATTTTAAGCCAAGGGGGCGACTTGTGGACATAAGTGTCCAGTGCTCACATTGGACAGACCTTGTTTTTAAATTCCTGGTCCTGGTCACCGAGGGGGGAAGAAGGCCTGCGGCACTTTAGATTGAGCCACGTGAGTGGGTACTTTAGGCACATAGCCTGGCTTGGGATGGAGGAAGGCTTTTGCCATCCCAGGCGCAAACTCAAGACAAGAGGGAGCTACAGATAGCACCTGTTGGTCCCCAATTGTTTTTAGCAAAGTGATGGCTAATAGAAAGAGAGTCTTTAGAGAGAGGAACTGAAGGGGAACCTCCTCCAGGGGTTCAAAGGGTGCCTGCGACAAAACCTGGTGGACCAGGGATAAATTCCAGGTAGGAACCTTAGTCTGTACTGCAGGCCTCAGCCTGATGTTGAAGTGGGTCCCTGCCAATGGACATGCCACCCAAGGGTACGTGGTAAGCAGCTATGGCAGCCATGTAAACCTTCAGGGTGGACGGAGACAGCCCTGCAATAAATCTTTCTTGCAGGAACTCCAGCATGTTGCCAATCTGACAGGTAACTGGGTTTATCTGCTTCTTGCTACACTAAGACGTGGAGAGTCTCCACTTCAGGGTGTACAGCTTCCTCGTGCAGGCCAATCCCACAGTTTCCACATTTCTGGGCAGGGGTGATGTATCAAGCCCGCTGCCTGGGACAGAAGGTCATCCCTGACTGGGATCTCCCAAGGGACTCCGTCCAGGAGAGACATTAGATCCGCGAACCACACTCTGCCTGGCCAACGCAGAGCAATAAGTGTGAGATGAACCTTGTCCGGCGAACTCTCTCCAAAACTCGACCGAGTTTGTCGTCAGGTGACGTCACGAACCAGGGTGATAAATATGCGCCAGAAACCGGTGATGACAGCTTAGAGCGCACTGGTGCTGCAATTGTTTCTAGCTCTGGCCACGTTGAATATTGATTGGCCAGCAGAAGAAAGATCAGTTCGTCCAAAGAAAAGCAAACTGGATGAATGCTATCTGCCAGCGCGGGTCCATCCCCTGTGTCGGGACTTGGCTTCTTTCTTTCATCCTGGAGAAGGCCCGCCACCCACAGAGTTTTCACCCTGCAAAATAATATGTTTGCAGCTCTAGTGGGTGCGCGTGACTTTGGTTATGGTGCAATGCCGAAAGTGGAAGAGGCGATCGGTCGATCGATCATTCGATCATGTACATAAGTGCTTCATGAGACTATCGTCCAAGCATTTCCCCTAGCGTTCGACGCAGCGCGAGTTCCCTTAAAAGGGAATTATATTTAGATCTATTCCCATCCCATGAAAGGTTGCAGTGATGAGCAATGAGCAGATGACAGACATGTTGATTGTGTGAATGCAGTGATATCATCATCACAACGAGATTCCTACACTCTCATATATGTTTTCACCATAAATATCAATGCAAACATGATGTAAATTCAGTAGGAGCTTTGTTGTGCAGTGTAACAGCGTCATTGATTACATAACAGGAGTGTTGGCAAGCGTCCAGATAAACTGACGCTGTGTGATGGACAGTTTCAGCGATTGTAAAGTTTTTTACATAAAATAACTGAATCTAATTCAAACGAAGGTTTTTACAGCTTAATTATATAAGTGTTTTTTTTATTGATCACAAGGATGTTTGAAGTTATGGAACTTGCTGGATGTGTTAATGATACAAAGACCTCTTATAAAAAAGAAAGGAAAATTTGATTTTTCATGCCATGACCCCGTTGTTAAATGGTTATTGTTATTAATTCAATCTTTCTAAAGAAAAACTCAATCACCGATAAAAAAAAACAAAAAAACTATTTGACCAAAAACATTACTACATTATACAAACCAATTCATAGGGCACCACTATTCATTTATTTTGTGCTGTAGAGCTGACAGATGAGTGCATGCTAATCACGCACATTGTTTTGTGTCAGTTGGGTGAACTGTCCTTTTATCAATCAACAAAAAGTGGCTTAAAAAGTCAAGAAAGAGGGATTTCATTTGAATTGGTAATGCTTTATTTAGTGTTTTTCAAGGAACCCACATAATCGCTGCAAGAATTTGAACACAAACTGACTGACTGACACAACTCACTGTTGATTTCACTGTTGTAGGAGAAAGACTCTAGGGCGGTTGCTATGGTGCTGAAGGAGCTACCAAGTAAGGCATCCTCAGATGGAAAACCCCTGCTCACCGTGACAACCAAGGTGGGCTGAGCACATACACCCACCAACAGGGAGCACAAAGCGTTAGTGTGACTGTGTGTATAAGTCAAGTGAACCCAAGAGCTTGGTGCACCCTGTTTTGAATATCAGTTAGTGTTTCGTGACACACATGAGCCATGTGTGTGGAAGTGCTAAAGTTGCTTCTTGTTGCCAAAAGCAAGCTGGTCTATGGGGTTCACACTAAATGATGTCATCAAGACCCATGGCAATGGGATGGTCCTTTGGGACCACTCAGAATTTCACGACTCAAACAAGAGTGGCATTTGCTTTACACGAGCGCTACTCTCCCCATAAACAGCAGCCGAATGTTTTGTTGCTTGAATTTTATTTCTGTTGTTGTCTTGGCTTTGATTCGCATGTGCGTGACCTGTTTTTTTACTGAAGCCCGAGCTGCATGTTGATGTTATTTGCTGTTTGTTCTCACATTGGGAATAATTTGTTTGTAGGAAGCAAATTAAATGTGGATTTTGGGGATGTAGATTCTTGCTGCAGTGTGGGGTGGTTTATGTTATTTATTATACCACCTTTCTGTAATTCAATAAGTCAATAAATGTCATTTTTGGCTGTCTATGAAAGGTTTTCCCAAATGGTGAAGGATTGTGTGATTTTGAGAGCTTGGGTCTATTTCATTGAGGATGTGGCAGAGAGCCATGGATTTCTCAGTACATGGGGATGAACTGCTCAATGGGGAATTCACTGCCAATTACTGCTGAGATTGTGTATTGTGAAAATGTGCTGAAAAACACTTGCCATCTCATCCTTTAAAAAGGACAAAGTAAAATTGAAAGTAATTGGTGAAGTCTTGTATAGATCATTTTGACAAATCAATTTTAATTATAAAACAGTGCAGAAGTTGAAGACAGTTGGGTAATATGACGATTCAGAATGGAGACTAACTAAAAATGTAAATTGCTGTTTTCACGTAAGGAACTATGAAGACAAATCTTTCATGCATTACCACAGTCTGACAAACTTTACTGGAACTCCAACACTGCAGTTCAGGTACCTGAATTTCTCTTTATAATGCCGAAAGTTTACTTGATTGCATCACACATCTGGATATACAGTATATGTATGTACAAAATACACCCTTCTCTTTGGGTGAGTTACTGCTACTGTTATCTATATAAAGGTGCACAAAAAACCTCTTTAGCACAATTGCAGGATGTTCTAACAAAGGGATCAGGCTCTTCCTCAAACAAAGGACGTACATCTTAAATACACAGTCCTCAGTTTAGAACAGGTGTGGATCCGTAGCTGGTAGCCTGTAGAAACAATGAAAACAAAAATCGAAAAAAACAAAAAAAAACACTGCGCCGTGACAGTTGTAGGGGAAATACAGTTAAGACCTGAGGACCAGATATGTTGAATGAAGACCAGGAGTCAGAAGTGAAGTCAACAGAAGACATTTTAGTGAAGTTTAGTTCGCAGTTTCATCACCAGAAGCTTCAAGTCTCACAAGGAGTTCGTAGGCCGCCCCACATACAATAACATTGTTTCAGCAATTATACTCTAACAGAGGGTGCTAACTACGTCAATGATGACGTTTAAATGATTCTGATTGGTTAAGAAAGAAAGAAAGATAAACAAAACAACAAGTCATTCCGTCTCCTTATGGAGCCAGTTAATCACCTCACAAATACAGACCATATTAACACACACTCAGATACACAGCTTCTCCAAGGCTGAACTCGGCTTAGGCTCCAACTCTCAACAGAAACAGTACTCAAAACATTCGGATGACATGTTCTATCTCTTGAGAAGTGCTGACAATATTCATCCTTACTCTTTGGAAAAATACAGAAAAGTAAAGAAAGCCTTTAACTAATAAAAATCTCTAACTTGATTGTAAATCACTCTTTACAAATCATTCAAATAAGAAAAAGCAAAAGAACATACGAAAATAAGACAAAGAAAAGAAAATAGGTACAAATAAGAAAAATAAAAGATACATTTTAGGAATTACGAATCGTCTCTTTCACAGTGGTCCTAGCACAATTGCAATATGCCAGACAAATAGCATTGGGTTTTAGGAATAAAGCCCAATCTATAATGAGCCTAATTTGCTTTGAAAAGAGGTTTGATTGTCTGTACATTTAGTTAAACTGGATTGCCTATGGTTAATCAATAAATCACTGAAATACTAATTAAGAAACACCTAAAAGCAGAAGTGGTGCAACATTTTAGTGAATTCAACCTAAAGTGTTAAAAGGTTTGTTGTGTTTGGTGCCTGGAGGATCCCAAGATGGACGTCATGTGTTTCTTTACACGTTACCATGAGGCCGTTGCCAAGGCTGATGAATGGATTCGCTTGTGTGACCCCTACATATCATTGTTTTGTGACCTCTGTTGTGAAGTGAGGGACAATAGTGCGGACCTGTGTCGAGGGCAATGGTTTTCTTAGCAATTTAGCATTTCTTGACAACCAAAGATTTTACCATTGTATTATTTCTGATGAAATGGTACTGTCACAATTTGCGTCATAGCCTGCTAGACTAAAGATTCATTCATTATTATATGTATTACATGTAAAGGTTTCTTTGAAATCAATATGTCTATGAAAGTATATTTCTTAAAAGTCAATATGTGACTATCTCTGAGACGCAGTATGCCTGATTGTTTGCTATAAAGGATAGAAATATATTTAATTATTGAATATTCTCACTGCAACAAGTATTTAATAGGATGATGTACATTTATGGCGATAACTAGTTTCAGCAGTTATTGAATTGGAAACATGAAGGTGACTAAAACTACTTTAGGAATTTAAATGTAAGAGTCTTTCAACTTGTGTGGATGGAAATATTCTTTACCAGTTAGCGCTTTGCTAAGGCATTAAATGAAGCTGTTATACAACTAAAGTGCAGGATGAAATGCCTTCATCTGGAATACAGAATCCTTGTGAATATTCAAAAGACAGCTGAAAACGCCTCTCTTCTGTGAGCACCTAACATGACACACACACATACCACCTGACATTTAATAACAAAATAAATTAAAATTATCGCTTTCACCCTTTTTAGTCCCTCTATTCTCCAGGTTTACTCTACGTCAAGCAATGTTCGAAACTTTGTATTGTAAGCACTCTTGTGTACTTTTGCATCTTCTGGATGAATCGCTTTCTATATTCCTCAAGTTATAAGTCGCTTTGGATAAAAGCGTCTGCTAAATGAATGAATGTAAATGTAAATGCTGTCGTGATTTTACTATGGAGCCCCTAAAGGGACATGGTGGTGGAAAAAAATATTATATTTGAGGGAAAATAAGTCAAATGTTGCGTTTTCTGACAAAGATTTGTATTGAAATGCAAAAATTAATACCGGAATATTCAGCTTGAAGCCGAAAGATTTTTCTTTCGGAAAACAGGTTTAAATAGGTCACTCGAATTGCCGTTTTGACCAACAGAAAATGGCTTTACTTTTGTGTGCACTTCATACATAGCTTCACTATTGACAATTGACATTTTAGTCTGCAAAAATTTGCCAATTTTTTTCTAATGTGACCTTAACTGAAAACGTTTTCAAGGGGAGATGTTTAATTCGACCCTTTTGAATTGTGAATGTTGCCGTCTCCAGAGGGACAACCAGGATCATTGTGATGACTGGGATCCACTAAGGTCCTCTGTTGCATTGCTTACTCGTTGAGCCCAGGCGAGAGGGACCCATCTGTAAAAAACTGTTGTGGATTCTTTGAATTTTAGTGAAAGCCCTGACTGTGATTTTCAAAATGTAATTAAATTAATTAAATATGTAACAGTAATTAGATTAATTACATATGCTGGTTACAATTTATTTGAAAGTGTCCTTGCTACAGTGTAATTATATAAGTACTGAGTAATGTGAATTAATAATGTATACTTATTACGGGGTTAGGATTAGGGTTTTGCATATGATGTAATTTGTGTAACTCAATGTTAATGTTAGTAAGTTAAGACTTTAGTTTTAGTTTTTTTAAGATGTTATAGAGACTCTGCAAAAAAAAAAAAAAGTTAAATATTTGAATGATTAATAAAAAATACACAGTGAAGCGAATTTCTCTCACTAACAAAGGAACAAGAACTGGAAACAAGAACTTCAAAACAAAACTGAACTTGACCAGAAACATGAACCAGGAAACAAAATAAAGATCTATAAAAATATTACAAATGAGATGAATATTTTGTGGAAAGGGGTGCACTTAAAGTGAAATTTGTTTGTGTTGCAGTTGTGTAGTGAGCAGCAAGAGAGCCGTCCGTTACTGAGTCCTTCCATCGATGACTTCCAGAGTGAGAGCAAGAGTGATGGAGCCACACGGCCAGTCACCTCCAACACAGCAGGTTCCCTCATAATTACTGCTCTGTCATCTGTTCCTCCTCACTCATCTGTTCTTCTTCTTCTCCTCTATCCCATAGCATTTCTGTTCCAGATTGCAGTGCAACCTTGTTTACATAATTTAATTTTATAGTTAGTATTCCTTGGCATTTACTCAGTGTCCCAATAAATTAAATTTAAAACTATTAAAGGCAGGGTAGGCAATTTGTTCCAGAAATATGTTTTGCAATACTGCTGCAGTATTGAAAGTCTCTTCACATTTTAATCACCTCAATCAATATTTATTTATTTATGTGTGTATATATATATATATATATATATATATATATATATACACACACACATACATTCACCTAAAGGATTATTAGGAACACCTGTTCAATTCTCATTAATACAATTATCTAATCAACCAATCACATGGCAGTTGCTTCAATGCATTTAGGGGTTGGTTCTGGTCAAGACAATCCTGAACTCCAAACTGAATGTCAGAATGGGAAAGAAAGGTGATTTAAACAATTTTGAGCATGGCATGGTTGCCGGTCTGAATATTTCACAATCTGCTCAGTTACTGGAATTTTCACGCACAACCATTTCTGGTGTTTACAAAGAATGGTGTGAAAAGGGGAAAAACATCCAGTATGCGGCAGTCCTGTGGGAGAAAATGCCTTGTTGATGCTCGAGGTCAGAGGTCATGGGCCGACTGATTCAAGCTGCTAAAAGAGCAACTTTAGCTGAAATAACCACTCGTTACAACCGTGGTTTGCAGCAAAGCATTTGTGAAGCCACAACCTTGAGGCGGATGGGCAACAGAAGAACCCACCGGGTACCACTCATCTCCACTACAAATAGGAAAAAGAGGCTATAATTTGAACGAGCTCACCAAAATTGGACAGATGAAGACTGGAAAAATGTTGCTTGGTCTGATAAGTCTCGATTTCTGTTGAGACATTCAGATGGTAGAGTCAGAATTTGGCGTAAACAGAATGAGAACATGGATCCATCATGCCTTGTTACCACTGTGCAGGCTGGTGATGGTGGTGTAATGGTGTGGGGGACGTTTTCCTGGCAAACTTTAGGCCCTTTAGTGCCAGTTGGGCGTCCTACCTGAGCATTGTTTCTGACTATGTCCATCCCTTTATGACCACCATGTACCCATCCTCTGATGCTGCTTCCACCATGTCACAAAGCTTGAATCACAGGGTTCGTAGCTGTCATTGAAAACTGGAAAAGTCAGGGAATTTTTTAGTGTCTTGAAAAATCATTGAAATGTCATGGAAAATTGTAATTTGTCAAGAAAGTCATTGAAATGTCATTAAATTTGTCTTTCGTTTCTATTTATTTTTCACTTCGTCGTTTTTTCTTTTTTTCTTTACTTAAATCCATCCGAAACCTTTTTATTTCTCAACGGTCGGCACTTCCGCGTTTGTTAATTGACGAATGACAGTCAGCGCCGCCTGTGAGAAGCGCGGGGAACCTCATTCAGCAGTTGCAAATGCCGCATTTGACCGTTCCGTTCGACTATTGTCATTCAAATATAAGGACTTCACACGCTATGCCGGGGTGTCAGTGTTACACAAAGATCGGCTTCAGGCTGTGGATGGCGATCCTACATTGCTAGAGGTACGTCAACACCTTCGCCAGGTTTTTTAAGCTGGATGTTCCATCTTTGGCTTCTCAAGTGCTTTCGGCGGGTAATTGAATAAATTATTCCTGGGATGTTGCTACTTTTCCCATGATACAGTTGTTACCGCTTTTGCTGTTGACGCTGGGGTTTCTGTACAGTAGTTTGTGCTTATGTGCTCACTGTCGCCGCTTTGCCGTTGACGCTATTCTCTCACATTAGTTTTGCTTAAATGCTCTCTGAATAGTCGTGTCTAGTGATGTTACGTCTGACACCGACGCTCCGAAGCTTCAAACTCCACCTGTGAACCACCTGACTGCTCTGACAGCCCGATCCAGTGTTGACAGGTTTGAAACCGGGCGGCTGTATTTTTTATAAAAGTGAAACCAAACCATGGGTTGTAGTAGACGGTGTTTGCATTGGCGTTATTGTTGAGGAGAGTCAATTGAGTTTATTTTAGGGTTGTATATTCAAAGCAGGGGCGTAGCCAGAAATTTATTTTTGAGGGGGCCCAGCTTAACGTAGTCGGCGGATTCGAACCTGCGCGGGGACACACCAATGGATCTCTAGTCCATCGCCTTAACCTCTCAGCCAAGACTTGTTATGGTGTGACGCGCAGCGCGCTATTCTTGACTTTGGGGGTGCGTTGCGATCGTCTTGTGCGGCGATATGTGTTTTCACTTTAGTTTTCAGAGTCGCGATTTTAAACAATTGAAAATCTGAGGGGGCCGGACATGTAAATGAGGGGGCCCAGGCCCACCCAGGCCCCCCCGTGGCTACGCCACTGATTCAAAGCAATTTATCCTCATTTATATCAGCTTCCTAAACTGTTTTTGTGTACTCCTGCATCATCTGTTCCATGCGAGAGGATATTCTCTAAAGCTGCTGATTTTTTTTTTTAAGAAATCGCCTTTCACCAAAGACTGTGGAGAAAATAATATTTCTGAATAAAAACCATACCGTTTAATGAACACTTTGTCTAAGCCTTCTGAATGTACCCAAAGCACACCCTCTATAAGGTTTCAGAAATGACGTGAAGGGGAGGACTTCCCAAATGGGAATGTGCATTTTGATGCAAGCACATTTGATTTTTTCCACTTTTGACCCCACCAGATATGCAGCTTGGGATCATTTTGATGCAGGAGAATTTACTAAAAATGGTCAAATTTTGCAGGAACAAAGATAAATATTGTCAATTGTATTTTAAATATAAATTGGCTTTAACTTCATTTTAGTTTATTTTCAAGTGTCAAATAAGTATTTATTTTATAAGTACTAAAGTTCTCTGAATAAAAGATAGGACAATCTGATTATGACCCCTTGAAAATTGTCAACAAGGGTTAGATGACCCCTGGTTTTCAAAAGCTATTGAAATCCATGGATGGGACTTCTGACTGTTTTATATGTGTTACTAATTATTTGTATTGTAGTGTACACTATTTTTCAAGGGACTATCAGTCTGTTGTTTTGAATGTGTTTGTTCCTGTTCTGGTTTTTGCCACTTTATTGAATTGCAGTGTAATTCTATACACATTTTTATGGGACTTGGCAGACTGTTTTGCCCATTGCTGTAGACGGCTTTTGTTTTTAAATGCGTTTCTTCTGGTTTTGATACAGGTACGTGTATCATATTTTTTGACTGTACAAAATAAAGTACCAAAAATCATTAAAATGTCATTGAGAATTATAACTTTGTCATTGAAAAGTCATGGAAAAGTCATTGAATTTTTTTTAACTGATGTGCTATGAACCCTGGAATCATTTCAAATTGGTTTCTTGAACATGACAATGAGTTCACTGTACTAAAATGGCCCCACAGTCACCAGATCTCAACCCAATACAGCATCTTTGGGATGTGGTGGAACGGGAGCTTCGTGCCCTGGATGTGCATTCCACAAATCTCCATCAACTGCAAGATGCTCCTATCAATATGGGCCAACATTTCTAAAGAATGCTTTCAGCACCTTGTTGTATCAATGCCACGTAGAATTAAGGCAGTTCTGAAGGCAAAAGGGGGTCAAACACAATATTAGTATGGCGTTCCTAATAATCCTTTAGGTGAGTGTGTATCTGTATATATATATATATATATATATCCCTCGTTTGTGGGAGGTGTAGAACCATAAAATGTTCATCCAATCATTGCATTCGGTCCAAACGCAATGATATGATTTCTACCTGCCAGTCAACAGGCATGTATTTTCACACGTCACCAGCACATTTTATGTAATGCAGAGTTAGACAGACGTCAGCATGAGCAATGCAACTAAAACAGCAGCCAATCTTACAGTTCCCCCTGAACCAAAACAAGCAGCTTATGCTGCGTTCACACCATAACTACTGTCATTTGAATGGAAGAGATGGAAACCCATGACGTTATATAAGGGGCGGTTCGTTTTGTTAAATTCATGCGTTTCAAAGGCAACTATCAATGCTGAAATGAATCTGCAGCAGTCAGGTGGGACAGGTCAATGCTCTGTCAGTGGGCGTAGAGCTTGCGATGCGGAGAAACGAGGGAGAGACTGAAAACTGAGATTGAAAACAGAAAACACTTCAATCAAACACGAAAATAAACAACACTTCTTTGTGCAAAAACCCGGAAGGGAGAAGTCCTTGAATACATCCACACGAAACACACACTTATGACAACGTCAACAAGAGACAAAGACATGTGAACACAGGAGGGCATTTATACACGAGGGCAAATTAAGGACAGCTGACATAATTAACAGGGTATTCACTAACAAGACAGGAGTGGGAAGGATCTGGGAGACACAGAGGAACCTGGATGTGACAGACGCGACAAGACTGTGAAATGCTCTTTGAGTTGGTTATGTTCTTTATTTTTGTAATGTTATGTGTTTTCAGACATGAGGCAGTGACTTAGAAACACTTTTGTTCGCTCCCTGCTGTACGCGTTAATGTGTTTTGAAGGATGCCGTGGCTTAAGGAAGGTGGTCGGATCTCATTCATTCAAAGCTAGATTGCTATTGCTAGCGTCTTCAAAAATTGCCTACCCTACCTTTAATTCTTTTGGTATCAGTTTATTACCATTCATGTTTGGTAATCGCATATTACCTAATAATCAAAGTTTAAAATAATATTTTATCTATATGAATGTGTTCCCAGCCAATAAAAGAAGAGCATACAGGTGTTCATTTTAGGTGACTTTTTTTTGGTAATGTTTTGTTCCACACACTCTAGTCTTGTCCACAGCACTAGACCTGGTGGACTTGAGTGAACCATGTGAGAGAAGGTGGAGCTGGGACAGACGGAGTCCTCGTGGGTCTTGTAAAAATGGCTTCTCTAAGAGTAGCCTTCGCAAGAAGAAGACGGAAGAGACGGAGCTGATCCAGGTGGAGACAGAGCCATTATCCCCCAGCCGCTCTAACCCTGAAAGAGCCTCATTAGATTCAGGTATTTTGCATGTTAAATAAAGACTTTTATAATGTTGTTCAAATTCACCAATTTAGTTGTCAATTATGGCATCTTTTAAAAGGTTCCTAGGACCTCTTTTTGTTGTATGTACATTATTGGCCAGATTTACTAAACCGTGTGAGTGCAATTCCTCCCCAAAAAGGTTCTGCGAACTTATTGTGCAAACCTTAGAAAATCACTTTGTATGAATAATTTAAATTCTCTTCTTCCATAAATTTTGTTTTGTGCCTTTTCAATGCAATTTTTTTACTGCATGTCTTTGGTAAATCCTGATTAAATCCCTCTAAAAGAGGGTTTGCGCTGATGCAAGCTGTTGGTAAATCTAGCCTGATAAATTACACACTTCACTTTTAAAGGGTTAGATTAGCAGAAATCTTCAAACTGGAGAGATTTCCTGAGAAATTTCCCTCCACTGAAAGTCCATTCCACCAAGTCTTCTGAAGAGACACAATCCCTTTATATGGTGAACAGGTTTTTATTTTTAGGCTTTTCATATTCACAAATTGATCAACACACTTACATAGAGCACATCAAATATGGTTTTAAATATAGCAAACATTGCATGATGGTTTATGTACATTTTGAAGCTTCAAAGTTTAAGTGGAAAATACTTTTTAATAAAGGGATAGAAATTATGTTTCGGAGATGAGCAATAGAGTTCAGGTGCAATTACATCAATTACAGAAGAAGTTTCCTCAATTTGAAGTGTACGTCTTGAAGTCAAAAGTTGGTAGTGTTGCCCCATTTCAAAGGGTATTTCACATTGACATCTTTTACTTTTGTTGCTCATGCAAACAAGATTTGTAGTCATTTAGACTATACTAATCTTAATGAGTGGTAAAAATGGATTGGTTTCTCAGTCTACCATCAGAGACTTCGCGTTGAATGGGCAATCGTGCAAAACAAATTTCTGAAAGAATGGGCAATGTGAAATTATTATGATTATGATCTACCTGAGCTACCCCAGATGTCCTTGATATGGTAGCTGTATCTCCCTACCATGAGCAAAACTATAATTCCTGAAACTCTATGACGCATTAGGAAAGTTGTCAATTATAATCACTGAAAAAGCCTGGATTTGTGAAACTGATTTAAGTGTAGAGTTATTTTAATCAATTTAAGAGGTGCTTATGATTAAACTTACAGCTGATTTAATCCAGGCTCTCAGTATAATTAGATTTTCGCCCTTTGTTGTCTAATTTTTTATGCCCTCAGCCTCTTCATCAGGAAGCAGTTACTCTTTACTTTACCATTCGCATTAGAATATTATTAGATTTAATTACTGGAACTGAATTGGTGGAAAATTATGGAGATGGTCTAAACACACCAAACTGTGGCTGTCATGCCCCCAGTAGAAATGTATTTTTATTTTAGCCCTCTTGTTTGTCTAAGGCTCATGCTAGAAATGGTTTAAAATGAAACACTACACTGGCTTATCTTAATCCTCTGGAAAGCATTAAACAACTTGCACTGTAAAGTTCATTTCCAGTGGATTACGCCTTAAGCTACTGTAAGCTAAACCATTGCCATGTTTTCCCTGTTGTGTTAAATTTATCATTCCACAGCCCAACTGCTTTAATCAATCGCCAGCAGCAAACTTCAGCCTGGTTGAGATAAGCAAGCCTTGAGCTGTAAGCTGTATCCTTATGTGCTGCTGTTAGCCTTAATCTATCTTTTGCACCGATGTGTTGTTTCATTAAAATCATAGTGTTTATGACAGCCTGTCATTTTTATTTCCCATCCCACTGCATGCTAACAATCCTGTCTCCAGTGAGCAGCTCACCCCTGGAGAAATGGGAGGAGGTGAGCCTTCACCCAGACAGTGCCTTGAATGGAGGGCGAAAATGGAGATATGAGAGGAAGAGGTGCACATCCAACCATTCGTCCACTGAGCTTTTGTGGTACGGTCAGGTTTCCACCTCATCGTTAATGTGTTATCAGGGGGTCCTAACCAGGCGTGACGCGGCATGTTTCCATATTTAGAGATTAATGCACAGGTGCTCATGCACAACACATTAATTGCATAAAACAAATAGGACATTTTTGACATTTTATTGCCCAAAATCCTTTAAATGCATAAGCTAGACGCAAATCAAAGATCCAAAATCAAAGAGTGTTTATTAATAATTCGATTAATTAACTAACAATAACTACTGACAGCTTTCCTGTAGCTCAATCAGTAGAGCATTGGTGTTTACAACGCCATGGTCATGGGTTCGATCCATGAACAAACAAGGACACAAGTAACCAAGCAAACCAAATAGTAGAGTATATGAAAAGGACCTGGATGACTTACTTCTTTTGGTGAGATTCTGAAGTGTGCATTCGATTGACACTTTACTATTGTCACGGATCAAGTAGGGAGGACTCAGGAATACGGGTGAAAGGTAATTTATTTACAATAAAAAATAAAACAAAACACAAACAAAAACTTCCCCGAGGGGGAAAACCATACTCAACAGAAAAACTAGACTTAAGAACAAACAGGCAGAACCGGACGGGACTCATCAAGGACCGAAAACACAAGGACAGGGAACAGCAGAAACATGACAATGTAATGACAACGACGCGACACTAGACAACAAACACAAAGGGATTAAATAGATACAGGACGAAGGATAACGAGCAGAAACAATCAAGGATAACAAGGGAACAAGACGGGCGGGGTTACATCATGACAAGACATGAACATGCAGCCAATGCAGACTCGCATCGCCGCATGTTCACATGAAATCTGACGGGAAAGCGCGCAGCTAGTAAACACACCCCCTGACAAGAGAGCGCACAACTGGAAGCCACGTGCTCTCACATAGACACGACAAAGGGGCAGTGTCAGAGCTCTGTCAACCAAAACACTAGAAACCCAAACCGAAGTGACAGAACCCTGACAAATATCCCATGAAGCCACGGGAGAGGATTTATGAATGTAGGCGAAGTGACACAACCGACGCTGGTAGGTCACGTGACAGTAACACCATGGTGGATGCAGTAGATTTTCATTCATACTACCGATTTTTAATGGTCGCGAAGTACGTTCAAATTCAAATTAAGTACCTACTCCGTATTCGATTTCAGATACTCCACAAAACTAAACAGAGGAGAAAAAGGAGCTAAAAGAAACAGAACAGAATCTCAAAATAAAAGACAACAGAACGGAACATGAACGCGACATTAAATTAGCCATTTAAAAAAAGAACATTAACATGTTCACTGTGTGAATGCTGCATTATTATAAGAATAGGTTTTGAATACATCACACCGGCATTATAAACGGATGTGAATGTTTGATATTAATTTTCTATATATATATATATATATATATATATATATATATATATATATTATTTTTGAGTTTAGGAGTTCAGGGGCGTAAAACATCCATTTGTTACAAAAGGTAAATCAATACAATGCATTTTTAAAAGTATTATCATTTATCTATAATGGATGAATAATTCAATTTAGATTGTTTAATTCAGTTGGCTCTGTGCATTGTTGTTATTATTGCAAGCAATAATATCATTATTTACTACATTTTGTCCTTTTCAGGTCTGCAGACTTTAAAACAGATTTCTCTAACAGGCATAGCGCCCTGGAGCTCAGCATTAGCACGGAGTCAGACCCTGGGCCGGCCCCTCAGGTACAAACTAATCATACTTTAATCTCATGTAAAAGATCGCTGCAGCATTCAGTATTGATCACAGTCTCCTCTCACACTCAGAAAATGGTTCCTATGTGCACTTAAAATGTTATAAACCCTTCTCACCGAGGTCTTCTGGGGACAGAATTGTTCTATTAGATTAAAAACGATCAAAAACTGAAGGTATTCCAAATAGTATGGAGAGGTACCTGAAGAAAGGTACAGAATGATTTTTTTTCTAAAGTGCATTTAATAAAAATAGAGTCGTTTTCTGAGTGTTCTTCCGAAATATGTTTTCATGAAATTTGCCAGCAATGATTTCTTCTTTGTGCAAGACAAGCTTTGTTTATTTCTTAGATATTAGTAAGGATTTAGTTATTACAATAATGTATACCAAACTTTTAATTCTGCCTATTGAAGTACTATTCTGAGTACAGGGATAATATACAGTGTCCCCATAAAGTATTTAATAGCTAAATTGACAAAACATCACTGAAATAGATAACAAAATCTTAATACAGCACAAGCTCACTGTAACAGAGGGGACTCACAGGCAGGGATCCAAACGCAATGTCTTTATTAAGGGTGGTCATAAACAGGCAGGAATCACAAAGGCGGGCAGACAGGATCAGAATCGTGGTACAGGCGGTGGTCAAGGCAGGCAGCTATCAATCATAAACGTAAATCCAGGCAAAGGTCAGGGCAGGCAGAACAGGATCAGAACACAGGTAAACAGGCAGGATCGGAAACAGCAAAACAAGACAGGATAAACAACGCTTAGAAATGATAGCTACGGCAAATCAAGACTTCACGATCAGTGTAAGAATGAAACAGTCTTTTATAGTCCAAGTAATGATTAACAGGTGGTGTGGCAAACAGAGATGGAGTCCAGGTGTGTGTGTAATCAGTCCAGTGTGGTGGTAGCTGGGAAATGTAGTGTGTTGTGAAGTGTCAGTATATGTGTGAGCTCCCTCTGGTGGCCGTGGAGGGGAGCGCAGAGCTCATATTCATAACAGAGCCCCCGCCCCCCTACGAGCGCCTCCTGGCGTGAGGCAGCTAAAAGGTGCCACGCACCACCATGGCGGCATCCAAAGTTCAAAGTTCCAGGGTGGTGCTGGGGGAACCGACCAGGCTGGTTCAGGCAAGGCTGGTGGGTCTGGGAGGTCTGGCAGGTCTGTCAGGTCCCAGTACGTAGCCGATGAGCCGATGGACCCGATCGATGCCGTAGGTTCAGGAGACCGAGGTGTAGGCGGGGTGACGACCTTCTGAGGTTGAGCCAGTGTGCCTGAGGACTGGTGCGGAGCCGGTGTGAGTGAAGACCGAGGTGATGACATAGGGATGGAAGAGCCCACTGCAACTGTAGGGGTGGAGGTACGGAGTGTAGCGGAAGTGCCGTAAGTCCGTTGTGAAAGTGAAGTGATGACTGACCGAGGAGGAGCCGTTGGGATGAGGGAACCCGGTGGAGCTACCAGGTCGAGGGTCACGGGTGAAGCCGAGGACGGGAGGGGCCAGGACGAAGCCGGTAGGTCGACGGGCCGAGGTGGAGAGAAGGGGTCTGAGGCTGGAGGCGGAGTCAGGGATTCCCCGACTGCCGACGAGGCTGGAGGCGGCAGGACCTGCGGCGGTACCATCCAGGCGAGCACATGCAGTGGCAGTGCAGGACTGACGATCTCCGGCGGAGACAGGGCAGGAGGGCTGGCAGACACAAATAGGGAGAGAGATGATAATGGGTGGGATAGGGTGGGAAGCGGTACTTCTGGCTCTGGTTGACGGGTCGTTGCAGGCTCTGGCTCTGGTTGACGGGTCGTTGCAGGCTCTGGCTCTGGTTGACGGGTCGTTGCAGGCTCTGGCTCTGGTTGACGGGTCGTTGCAGGCTCTGGCTCTGGTTGACGGGTCGTTGCAGGCTCTGGGAGGTCCGCGAAGGCCGGCGGCGGCTCTGGGAAGTCCGCGAAGGTCGGCGGCTCCGGTTCTGGCTGGCGGATCTCTGGATCAGGCTCCTCGGAAGCGGCAGGTCCGTGCAGTCTCCAAGCGCGCACAGCTGCCTCAGAGAAAAACAAAAAAACTGTCCTTTGGGCCGTTTCTGGGGGAATTGGCGCAGGCTGACAAGACACGGAATGCTCTGATGCGGCATGCTTGTGCAGCCTCCAGGCGTGCACAGCTGCCGCGGCAAAGAACCACTGCATCATCCTTTGGGCAATGGCGGGTGTGATGACAGAATCCATCTTTTTCCCCTCTAGAAAAAGTCTTTGTGGGTGACCAACCTGGTAGGTCCGGGTAGACAGCTGGATCTTGCTTTGGCGAAGTCTTCTGTAACACACTGTAACAGAGGGGACTCACACGCAGGAATCCAAACGCAATGTCTTTATTAAGGGTGGTCATAAACAGGCAGGAATCACAAAGGCGGGCAGACAGGATCAGAATCGTGGTACAGGCGGTGGTCAAGGCAGGCAGCTATCAATCATAAACGTAAATCTAGGCAAAGGTCAGGGCAGGCAGAACAGGATCAGAACACGGGTAAACAGGCAGGATCGGAAACAGCAAAACAAGACAGGATAAACAACGCTTAGAAATGATAGCTACGGCAAATCAAGACTTCACGATCAGTGTAAGAATGAAACAGTCTTTTATAATCCAAGTAATGATTAACAGGTGGTGTGGCAAACAGAGATGATGGAGTCCAGGTGTGTGTGTGTAATCAGTCCAGTGTGGTGGTAGCTGGGAAATGTAGTGTGTTGTGAAGTGTCAGTATATGTGTGAGCTCCCTCTGGTGGCCGTGGAGGGGAGCGCAGAGCTCATATTCGTAACACTCACTTTTCAAGGAAAACATTTCCCAAAATTATTTGTTTGGATCCCCGCCACATGATTAAACTCTGCCTACCTATATAACGTGTAACTGCTGTTATGTTAAATAAACTCCTGTTAACGTGTAATGCGATGTCAACATATTAGAGTGTTTGCATTGAAAGCTTGACACCAAAATATATACATCATATACAAGCAAACGCAGGACAGAGGAATTGCAAGGACTTGCAAAGAAGTTTTGTCTTTGTATGTATCGTTGACTACAGCCAAAAACATCTGACCAAAAGATTAAATAAATGTCACAGATTTAAAGAAATGGCTCAATAAAAAAAAAAGACAAATGTCAAAGGTGTATGTTTTGCAGTGTTTGTAGATAGAATTATGCTGGGGTTAACACATTACAAATGACGTTGGTTAAGTTGTCAGATTATTTCTTTACAAATGAGCAAAGTAACACATTACGCTTAAATTTACAAGAAAATATCTGAGTAGCCTTTTCAAGTAATGCAAGTGTCAGGTACCAGGAAGCGAGGACTCAAGGATGCAAGAGTATGGGGATTTTATTATAACAAAACAAAAATAAAACACAACAAAAACCACCCCGAGGGGGAAAAACAAGAACCGTCGAATCCGCACGCACACACACCAAACACAAGACATTACGGTAGTGTCAGAGCTCTGCCATAAAACCAAGAATTTACTAGACAGAATGTGGCAGAACCCTGACAGCAAGTCCCATGTATTGACTAACAGCTCTCCTGTCCTCATGTTGGGATAAATCAGGAGCGCAGAGGCGTTGTGTATGCCGTGAAATCATAATGGTTATTATTTATAGACTAAATGTGAACATTTAATCATCTTTCTTGCACAAAACAGATTCACCGTTGCCCAAAATGAATAAAAACAGTGAAATGCAAATTCAGAATATTACACAAACCAGCAATAATTAAATGTTATATAACTCAAATATACTTTATGTATTTAATCTCACTTTATCAAGCAATTTCTTTGCTGCTGACCTTAGAAGCGATCTACCTCTCGTCCGGGGGCGGAAGTAGCGGAGCGCTCGAGCCATATGCAAGCATCAAAAGAGCCATATATGGCTCGCGAGCCATAGGTTCCCGACCCCTGTTTTGGAGGATTGAATTTGCATTTCCTAAAGCCTGTAGCTTATTCATTTCACTTTTGGTGTGAAAAGGCCTTTACATGTCCCGAAAATATAACTTTTGTTATTGAAAAACAAAGTAGCCAGCCCAAGATAAAAATAATTACTAATTACTTTTTAGGTAGTAAAACAATATTGTAATGCATTACTTTTAAAAATATATTTCCCCAAAATTGCTCAATAGTTTTGGTAGATATTTTTATTTAGCATTTTATTATTTCACTAAAATACATTTTTTGTTTTTCTATTTTTAAGAATTTGTTATTTGGGGTCTGTTAACCACCTGATCATGATATCTTGTTTGACCTGCTAGGACACCTGCGTCAACTTGAGAGGAACTGTCTTTGTATGTCTTAGTATGGCTTAAGTGTCCAAATACTTTTTGGGGCCACTGTATAAAAAATGTATATTGGTCATAACTTTAAGCTTGCTTATTCAGCATGATTTGAGGACAAAGACAGTGGTAGTAAGTGACTGCTGGTTGACCTTGTCTGCATATGTGTATGACCATCTGTGTGCACAGCGGCAGAGGCCCCAGCTGGGCGGCTCTTTACTGGGGAGACAACACTCATTAGAGGAGGAGTTTGTTCGAGCCAAGGCTGCTGTGGAGGTGAGACCGAGTACCTACAACACACACACACACACATACACACATGGTCACAAGAAAAACACAGCTATTCATTTGAAAAGTTTGGAAAAAGTCTCTGCTGCCACAGTTACCTTCATATCTCATGGTATATTCACATCATATCTGGCCCCCTGGGAAGTGCAGTTTCTTGCATTCTGTAAGGTCAGTCTCACCCTGTAAGTTAAGACTGCATAATTGGTGTATTTTTAGCTGATGAGTGCAGCCTCAACACAAATGACATCTCCGCTTTGTGATGATGTCAGCTCTTACCTCTAGTCTCCCATTCAGAGATGCTTATTGGGCAGTAATATTCATAAGACATCCATTTTAAAGTGATGTTCTCAGTAAAGAAACCAGTAAAAGGCCGCTGTCGCTATATTTAACAGCGACTCTAAGAACCAGTCAATATCCTGATGCAATCTTTTCTTCCCTTGCATGCAACTACTGTACATTTTGTAGCACTCTCTCTCTAATGCATCAGTTATTAAATACTAAGGTTAAATATTAGAAGCATATTTCTGTTGTGAAGCATATTTTATCAAACATTTCATATTTTTATATTATAGCTACTGTTGAAGGGCCTTATTCAATGTTAAAATGTTTTGAGGAAAAAAAGAATAGAATTAAATTGCATATATAAAACCTTATTAAGTCGTTTCCCTATTAGTAAAAACCTTAAGCTGGTTGGTATAATCTTTTATTACTATTTCTTAGAAAACTGATTTTTGACAGATACTTATTTAAAATATTATTGGCCACAAATAACAAGACTATAACCCAGAAACAGAACCAGGAAGACCCGCCTACGAGAGAAAAATGGTTTCAAATAGTAACAGAGAAATGCAAAGAGCGAGCAAGCAAGCAATTATGGAAGGGACATATCAGCAGCAAACATGTATCTGAAGCTGCTCTGGAGTCTCAAGAACCTCTCCATGTTGACAGTTGGCAGCAACCTCTAACCAAAGCTCATGAACAGAAACGTTTACAGACAGTGTAAACCTACATAAAGATACATTTTTAAATAGTTTAATTCACGAATGCCATACAACAATGGATTTCTGGACGGATGGTTGATGGCCACCTCCATTCTATCACGACTGCGATGTCAGCAAGGAGCTAGCGGGTGATGATTTGGACTGGAATATTGGGAAGTGAGTCATTTTAAGGTCTCTGAGGGTTTCTTCTGCAAGATATGTGGCGTTTATAACTGGCCACTGTAAACGTTTCTGTTCATGAGCTTTGGTTAGAGGTTCTGAAATGCAACTTTATGCATAACTGCTGCATGGAGAGGTTCTTGAGACTCCAGAGACACCAGCAGCTTCAAATACCAGTAGCTGTTTTATAGCTGTCCTTTTAATACAATACATTGTTTTGATAGAAATCTTTTATTAATAAGCCTTTATCTGACCAAGTTCACTTGTGCTGTAAATTCCTCCCATATCGTACGATAGTACGGTAATCTACATTCAGTTTTAACACAATATTAGTTGTTTTCCTGCCTTTAGCATAACATTGAACCATTTTATGCTTTTCATCTTCAGAAAGATCTTTCTTTCTCCCCACACTGCATGAGAGCCATGACTTGCTTAATAATGGGGAACAGGCTCTTTAAATAGAGTTTCCATTTACCCAAGTAGACATGGCAAATTATTTAACAAACCTGTCTGAGATTGATTCCAGTTATCTAAATATATATGGATAAATTAAAACAAACAAACACTTTTTTTAAAAACTAAAATCTGAATGTTTATTCTACTGCAATCCTACTGATATGTCTCTTGCATAATAATTTGGAGCACAGTATAATTGGGCAAAAAAGTGAACCTTTGTGGTCAGCTCTTTCTCCTAAAAATTAGATGATTGTATTTGAAATATGAGTTTGAGAGTATATGGGTCAAATTACAAGGCAAACAGTAACAGAACTACACACTAAGACACTAAGCCAAAACAGAATATATATATGTGACAATAAGTGTTTAATGATGTAATGTACTGGTGAACTGACTGAAGGATTATATGTATTGTATGACAACTTTGCTTTTTTTTTCTTGTGTATGTTTCCCCCCTGTTCTTTACTAAAACAATAAATATTAAGTATAAAAAAATCAGTTATATGTTTTATGTTGGAGTGTTCCCACAGGGCAATGTCTCCACAATATGCAAATAACTTTTGTCTGTGTGGTTACCGACACATAGAAACATTCAAAAAACATAAAACAGGAAATTATATTATAGGATTCTTATGAACGTGCATCAAGGTCAGTAAGTGTCTTATTATTTCAGGTAATATGATCTTTTTAATATTTATACATTTTTTCATAAGTATAAAAAAATTTAAGAAAAAAAGAAGGAAGGATCCATCTGTGGTTTATTAAAACAAAGCAAGTTCAGGGATTTAAACAGGCGTGGATCAGAATACCAGGGCAAACAACAATATCAGAGGCAGAGCAGTGAATGTGTTCATAACAGGCAGAGGATCAGGGCAGGCAGCAAACAGCAATAGAAAACATCCAGGAAAACACAAGTGGCAGGCAGCAATGAATCATACAAGGAAATCCAATGCAGTCAAACATGGCGAGAACAACACAGAGAATATAACGCTTAGAAATGTTGTCAAGGCAAACAAGACTTTGCAAGGAGTGATCAGTGATCACACACACAGGTTTAAATAGTCTGGGTGATGAGGAGTAGGTGTGCAGTAATCAGTCAAGGAATGTGGAATCTTGTGAAATGTAGTCTCTATTAAATGATGGTACTCAGGTGAGTGAGAGATCTGGTGGCCGACTATCTTCATCGGTTTTGACGCGAGAGCACATCCAATGTTGGGGTCTTTGGGGTCATGGGGACGATTTGTCTGAGTGAGTCCTATAAAATTATGCAGTGAAATTGGGGTCATCCGCATTGATCAAGGACCTCTCTTCCAGAACATACCCCTCCCAATCTACCAGATATTGGATCTGGCATCCCCAACGTCTAGACTCTCACCATCCACAATCATGGGTGGGGGGCCTGAATCATTGCTTTCCTCCTCCTCCAACCTCAGACCACTGGAAGGTTTCAGTAGTGAGACAAGGAAAGTGGGGGAAATATGACACAATTAATTTGTCTCAAAATTTTGAAAGGGCCCATATACTTGGGACTGAGTTTCTTGCAAGTTAAACAAAGTCGAAGGTCCATGGTTGAAAGCCACCCCTACTGTCCTGGAGTGTAGGTGGGGCTGGGATGGCAATGACGATCAGCTTGCTCTTTTCCCCTGTTTGCGGCATGCTGTAGATGGACATGAGCTTGGCTCCACACAGACTCACTTCGTTGAAACCAGGCGTTCATAGCATGTACTTCGGACCGTTCACCAGACCATGGAAATAGAAGATGTTGGAACCCACTGAAAGGGTTTTAATTTTGTGCAGGGTTTGAAGATCGAGTTTGTGCAAATTCTACCCAGGGAAGAAAGTGGCTCCAGTCAGATTGATTCTGTTGACAGTGAGGAAATTTGGTGAGTTCTTGATTTCGATGGTCCATCTGGCCATTAGACTGATAATGACATTAAGTAATCTAAATAAAATTGTCCAAACCCTTGATGGAAACTGAAGACCCCGGTCAGAGATGATGTCTTCAGTAAGACCATAGTATCAAAACACATAATAGAAGAGGTGTTCAGCTGTTTCAAAGGCTGATTGAAGCGTTGACAGGTATTAGTAGACATGCTTTACATTTACATTAATGCATTTGGCAGACACTTTTATCCAAAGCAACTTACGTTCAAAAAACATCAGTTCCTGCTTTCCCTGGGATCAAACCCATGACCTTGGTGTTGTAAGCACCAATTCTCTACTGACTGAGCTACAGGAAATCAGTGGCAATGTGGAACCATGGTTGTTGTGGTATGGGTAGAGCTTGTAGCTGTCTGGGAGTTTTTGCTCTAGCGCAAGCGCTGGTTTCTGCCTGTAAGGTTACCAGCCAGAACCGATTCTTTAATCGTACAGTGGTAGTAATACCTGGATGGCCAGTGCTTGTGGAGGAGCACACCTAGTGGATTACCTTTTTTTGTAAACTAGGGCAAATAAATGTATGGTTGGGTGGGCATTCTGCTGGAGGCGGGTTCTGTGTGTGGGCCTGGGGGATTTCGGACGTGATGTCCAACTGGACCAGAGCTGGAATCAGAAAAGGTAAGATGATGGGTTCTGGAGAAGGGTTCTGAGGAGTGGAGACAAGAGGGGATTTAGGTGATTTTAGAGATTTAGCCTTTTGGTTGAGTGCAAGTAGTCTAGGTTGCAAATCCGTCCCAGTATGTGGGCTTTTGGGGAATGTAGTCCAAACTAAATGCTATCACTCAGGCGAGTAAGACCTCCGGTGGCCAACTGAGGAATCTTCACCACCATTCGTGGAAATTTGTCCTTTGCTACACTCTGCGTGTGGCATTTTTAGAGTCACTAAATTGCACCTTTTATTTTTTAATTGTTGAACCAACACAAATACAAAAAACATTTCTAAGAACTGTTTTAAATTAGATAGTCAAAAAGATTTTCCTTCTTCTTTGTCAAGGACTCTAATTTCTTTATTAATTGCTACAAAAGCTGGAGCATATTTGAAACCAAAGCAGAGATGAAACACTTTTAATTGTAAAGCTACTGTGCTGGTTGTCTGTGCCAGTGGGTGATTACTTGAGATATACAGATGAATGACTCTGGAGATCCCTTGCGGAGTTGCATCTGCATTGCCTGTATCTGCTTGAAAGAAAATGCAGACAATCTAGGAAAAGATTGATCATCAGTGGCCCATTTATTTATGTGATTTATCGCAGTGTATCAATCATGCAAATGGAAAAGGCGAATGTGACTGTTTGTTGAATGTGGTATTTTCAGTGATTAATTGTCCCATCCAGTGGGTACCTTCATCGCAGATGCAGCAATCTTCTCATTCCCCCTTAATACAAACACTCAGTGAATCAACTCTAGGAGGACAGTTGAAGCCTAAACAATTGTTTCTGTGTAGGAAGATTAATTATAGCTGCCAAGAAAAATAAAAACACCAAGATATTCCAGTCAGTGGTGCTTAAACTACTGGGTTATTCAAGCTGTATTCTTAATGGAGCCAAAACAAGCAACCAAAGAATGCATGATGGAACACAGACTAGAAAACCCTGCACTAATGCACAGACGGATGAATAAAAGTATTTTAGATCATTGTCATGAGTATGAATAGTGTTCACATGGTGTTATCTTTATCAAGTAAGTCTCAGAAAGATTTGAGTGAAGAACGCTGATTGCACTCATTCATGACGGGGATGCTGATTTTCCCTTTGACATGATCAGAAGCACTTGAGGAAGCATAAATGGGCTAAGATTGACTGACTGTGTTTACATGCACAAGAATATTCCAGTTTTATTCAGAATTTTATCATATTTTGAAAAAGTATTGCTCACAGAAAAATATTGCTTTAAAACATGTTTTGCTATACACATGTTTATTTCCTTTGTGTGTATTGGAACAAAACATAAAAAAGGAGGGAAAAAAGCTAATTTGACATTACCACACAAAACTCCAACAATGAACTGGACAAAATTATTGGCATCCTTAACTTAATATTTGGTTGCACACCCTTTGGAAAAAATAACTGAAAGCAATCGCTTCATATAACCATCAATAATCTTCTTACACCTTTTACCCAGAATTTTGCACCACTGTTCCTTTGTCAACTGCTCCAGGTCTCTCATATTGGAAGGATGCCTTTCCCCACCAGTAATTTTAAGATCTCTCCAGAGGTGTTTAATGGGATTTAGATCTGGACTCAGTGCTGGCCACTTCAGAACTCTCCAGCCCTTTGTTGCCATACATTTCTGGGTGCTTTTTGAAGTATGTGTGGGGTCATTGTCCTGCTGGAAGACCCACGATCTTGGACGCAAATCCAGCTTTCTGACACTGGGCCCTACATTGCGACCCAAAATCCTTTTGTAATCCTCAGATTTCATGATGCCTTGCAGTCAAGACACCCAGTGCCAGAGGCAGCAAAACAACCCCAAAAACTCTGTGAACCTCCACCATATATGACTGTAGGTACTTTGTTATTTTCTTTGTAGGCCTCATTCCGTTTCCGGTAAACAGTAGAAGGATGTGCTTTACCAAAAACCAAAAACCTCATCTGTCCACAAGATGTTTTCTCAGAAGGATTTTGGCTTACTCAAGTACATTTTTCAACTGTGGTCTTGCTTGTCTGTGTGTCAGCAGTGGGTCGTCCTGGGTCTCTTGCCATACCGTTTCATTTAATTAAAATGTCGACGGAAAGTTTGTGCTGACACTGATGCACCCTGAGCCTGCAGGATAGCTTGAATTACTTTGGAACTTGTTTGGGGCTGCTTATCCACCACTTTCATACATTTTTCTCTTTTGTCCACATCCAGGGAGATTAGCTACAGTGCCATGGGTTGCAAGCTTCTTGATAATGTTGCGCACTGTGGACAAAGGAACATCTAGTTCTCTGGAAATAGACTTGTAACCTTGAGATTGTTGATATTTTTCCACAATTTTGGTTCAAGTCCTCAGACAGGGAAGGGTGCCAATAATTTTGTCCAGCCCATTTTTTGAGTTTTGTGTGAAGTTATGTCAAATGTCCTTTTTTCCCTCCTTTTTTATGTTTTGTTCCAATACATTTAAATATTATCATTATTATTATTATTATTTTAGAAAAGTCATTACTTTTAGAAATGAATCATGTATTTGAAAGCGGATATTAATTCTAAAACTTTAACGTGGGTATGGGGCCACTGGTCCTCTTAGCAGTGTGAAACACAAGAGTTATTCAAATTCTGAATGCATTGCCTGTAGCCTAGAAAGCACCAAAAGAGCACTGCCTTCATAATCACTAACAAGCTGTCCCTCATCTCAGTTCATCATGATATCAAAAAGTCTGTTATAATCAGTGAAGCTGTCTACAATAAATCTCTTATTTACATATGTAGACATTGTCATAATGAGAGGATTCCTGAGCGAGTAGAGCTTAGCACTGAACAAAAACACCAGGGTTTTGAGCAGAGTGGATTCTAACTATTTTATACACCTCTGATTGGCCATTGTGTTCAGGAGCTCAACGGACATGTCTGTGATTGGCTATAGTGACTCAAAGCTGCAAAAACGCATCGTAAATAGAAAGTTTGACATTCTCAAGCAAACACAAATACGCACTGGAGCATTTGCAAAATCTGTATATATGCTATTAAAAATATGCTCTTATTACGGTTTCAAATAAGGGTGCTTTTGGTTTTTTGTTTGTTTGTTTGAGAGCACCCCCGTAGAACAGGAGTGAGACTGCAGTACACTGAAAAAAAATGATGAATTAACATTACAAATATGAACATTTAATATCAGTTGCACATTGATCTTATTGTGTAATTCATGTATGTAAAATGAACCTGATTTTATATGTTGTTTAAAATAAAGCTTCAACGAATAAAATATTAATAAAATAATCCTGACAAAAACTATGATGAAAAAAATTATAAAAATATATTTCCTAATTTGGGAAACTATAAACTGAATTTGTATATATAAATTGAACTGCTGAATTGTTGATTCCACCATCTAACATTAGACTATAAAAAAATGAATCATTACTCTTGCGATTTTCTATACAAAATAAGGTGATAATTAAAAATAGTGTGTATATTTTAATAATATTGTGGTTCAGTGTTGTTTAGAAAATATTAAGAACTGTAACAGAGGGGACTCACAGGCAGGGATCCAATCGCTAGTCTTTATTAAGAGTGGTCGTACAGGCAGATGGTCGGGGCAAACAGAGAGATAAACGTAGTCAATAATCCAGGCAGGGGTCACAAATGCAGGCAGGCAGTAACAGACAGAATAATCCAGGCAAGAGGTCAAGACAGGCAGTTATCAATCATAAGCAGTATTCCAGGCAAAGGTCAGGGCAGGCAGAACAGGATCAAAAACGGGTAAACAGCCAGAACTGGTAACAGGCAAACAGACAGTGAATATAAACGCTCAGAACTGACAACCGGGTCTAATCAAGACTTCACAGTGAGTGTGTGAATGAAGCAGTCTTTTATAGTCCAAGTAATGATCAACAGGTGGTGTGGCAAACAGAGATGATGGAGTCCAGCTGGTGTGTGTGTGTAATCAGTCCAGTGTGTGGGTTTCTGGGAAATGTAGTGTGTAGTGTAGTGTCACTATAAGTGTGAGCTCCCTCTGGTGGCCAGGGAGGGGAGCGCAGAGTTCATATTCATAACAAGAACATTTCACTAATAAAACCAAGAATTTTATTAGTTTTCTAAATTTTTTCAAGGGAACATAAGCAGTTTTGAGGAACTGATTAAGCTGATCAAATTAAGGAAATTATGCGGTTTTATTTAGAAACGTCAATTGTTAGTTCCCAGCATGCTTTGTGTATGCTGGAAATGGAGAGTAAATATTGAAATTAAGTGTTATTTTATGTGTTTTTGAGCGAAGGGAAGCATCTGTTAATGCTTAATGATCATTTATTCACCTGTCTTGTTTAGTTCTTATTAAGCTGTGCATTTATAAGCCCTCATTCTCAGTCCTTTGTTTGGTTGTCTTTATTGTGTGCGAAGCTGTTATGTTTAACCTTCTCCTGAGGTGTCCCTGTTCTACTTATTCTTTGTTTATAAAGTAAATATCTCCTCTTCCTTGCCTACCCAGCCATGATATATACGCTATGCACAGCCACACACAGTCATTTATGATAATACTTTCCTCTAGGGGTCTGCAGTCAATAATAGACTGTAACTGGAATATGCTTTTAACGGATAATACCTGATCTGACACATGAAACTCAATGTATAAATATACACATATGCATACATTGTGCACTGCTCCTGCTGACCTCACAGATTGATAACGACTAGATACTGTATGATAGCTGAAAGGTCGGCTGGCAATACAATAAAAAATATGCTTCTGGCAGATGATATTCTGCTTAATCCATGAAGATGACTATGGCATGTTGACCTTTTGACCTTACTATTTAAAATCACAGTGCCGCTTTTGCAGCCAAAAACAATGTGTCCTCATAAAACTGGAGCATGATTGTGTACCTGGATAGTCCTATGTGGACCAATTAAAAACACATAGCAGTTCAAATGCTATGAAGTCTATCCTCAGTATTCCCTGCTGGGATAAAATACTGTTTTAAAGCATTTTACAGATGCCAAATAACATCTCTCTGTAATGCTCTACAGGATCTGTTTTATGTGAAATCCCAATATTGGCTGTGTCCTAAAGGGTTGTGTAACTGTCTCCCACAGTCAGACACTGAGTTCTGGGATAAAATGCAAGCAGAGTGGGAGGAGCTGGCACGGAGGAACTGGTTAGAGGATGCTGACAGCGAAGGCCCGATTCCACCCAACTTGTCATCCAGTGAAAAGGTATTCTCAACCAATCAGAATGGTTCTTCACCACAGCAATCTTCCAAAGGGCGTTATGGTGACTTAAAAGTATTTAAATTATTATTAATAAATTAATTATGTATTAAAATGATCTAACTTTAATCTAAATGTTAAAGAAACGAAACAAAACTAAGATAAACTATCCCACCTATAACTTTGTTTTTATTGAAGAACATCCAGTTCTAAGGAACTTCTCAAATCTAATTGTGGTTGATTACTATATCAATACTATCAATCTCTGTTAATAAAAATAGCTTTGTCATGATTACAGCACAAATACCGAAAATATCGTATTTGGTCTACACAGCAAAAAGGTTGAGAACCACATTATGTTGGAACCAATAAGAACACTTTAATAGTTTTAATTTAATAGTTGAGCATGTGAGATCTGCTGCTTCATGAATAGGCATACATACATATATCCTGTAGCAGATCTAGGCAGGTGGAGCTGGGGGAGGTGGAGGGTTTCTGCTAGCGCTCTACAGCAAACCAGACCATTTAAGTGTTGACTAAGCAAGCTCATTGGCTGTTGAATCAGCAAAGACCAATAAGCTTGTGCCATATATATGATGGAATGATGCAATAGCTTGCAAATTATTGGAGTTTCATGACTGAACTAGATATTTACTGTATGTGGAGTAGGATTTTGGACCAAAGAGATTGAAGACTAGGTGACTAAATGATGTTTTATTAACAAAGTTCGGGAGGAGCACGTTCAAAGGATTAACGCAATCAACACGTCATCAGCAATTACACCTCATCCTATCAGCAGGAGAGGAAGCATGTATATATTGACATGTTTGACTCACCTACAGCTCTTTGACATTTTTCGGCATCCCTCCACCACCCCAACTCCTCACACTTAATTGTTCCTATCAAAGTCAGGATACGGGGGGAGTGCTCCAGGTTCGGGCTAAAAACAAATTTATACCCATTTCAATTATTTATTTTTACCAGTGAAACCAAAATAACATCTCAACATTCACAAATATACATTTCTGACATTCAAAAACCAAACAAAAACAAATCAGTGACCAATATAGCCACCTTTCTTTGCAAGGACACTCAAAAGCCTGCCATCCATGGATTCTGTCAGTGTTTTGATCTGTTCACCATCAACATTGCGTGCAGCAGCAACCACAGCCTCCCAGACACTGTTCAGAGAGGTGTACTGTTTTCCCTCCTTGTAAATCGCACATTTGATGATGGACCACAGGTTCTCAATGGGGTTCAGATCAGGTGAACAAGGAGGCCATTTCATTAGATTTTCTTCTTTTATACCCTTTCTTGCCAGCCACGCTGTGGAGTACTTGGACGCGTGTGATGGAGCATTGTCCTGCATGAAAATCATGTTTTTCTTGAAGGATGCAGACTTCTTCCTGTACCACTGCTTGAAGAAGGTGTCTTCCAGAAACTGGCAGTAGGACTGGGAGTTGAGCTTGACTCCATCCTCAACCCGAAAAGGCCCCACAAGCTCATCTTTGATGATACCAGCCCAAACCAGTACTCCACCTCCACCTTGCTGGCGTCTGAGTCGGACTGGAGCTCTCTGCCCTTTACCAATCCAGCCACGGGCCCATCAAGACTCACTCTCATTTCATCAGTCCATAAAACCTTAGAAAAATCAGTCTTGAGATATTTCTTGGCCCAGTCTTGACGTTTCAGCTTGTGTGTCTTGTTCAGTGGTGGTCGACTTTCTGCCTTTCTTACCTTGGCCATGTCTCTGAGTATTGCACACCTTGTGCTTTTGGGCACTCCAGTGATGTTGCAGCTCTGAAATATGGCCAAACTGGTGGCAAGTGGCATCTTGGCAGCTGCACGCTTGACTTTTCTCAGTTCACGGGCAGTTATTTTGCGCCTTGGTTTTTCCGCACGCTTCTTGCGACCCTGTTGACTATTTTGAATGAAACGCTTGATTGTTCGATGACCACGCTTCAGAAGCTTGGCTATTTTAAGACTGCTGCATCCCTCTGCAATATATCTCACTATTTTTGACTTTTCTGAGCCTGTCAAGTCCTTCTTTTGACCCATTTTGCCAAAGGAACGGAAGTTGCCTAATAATTATGCACACCTGATATAGGGTGTTGATGTCATTAGACCACACCCCTTCTCATTACAGAGATGCACATCACCTAATATGCTTAATTGGTAGTAGGCTTGCCAGCCTATACAGCTTGGAGTAAGACAACATGCATAACGAGGATGATGTGGTCAAAATACTCATTTGCCTAATAATTCTGCACTCCCTGTATCTTGTGAGGCCCTGGTCTTGGCTGATTGGCACAAAAACTGGAGAATGGACGAGAAAGGTTTTATTGCATCACATCTGGTTAGGCCACAGTGTCAATAAGGGGATGTAGTTTACATCACATGAACTAGCGGAAGCCATTCTGTTGGTTATTAACCAAAAGTGCTTGAGTTTCGACATGACTCCCCAGTGTAATGCATTCTCTTTGACAAAAGAACTGATACAAGGGTAGATTATCACTTTAAAGATTATAGACTCCAGATGTCAGATAATGCGCTCTTTCATCTAAAATTCTCTGTTATGTGCTTCTAAACTAGCAAATACTACTGTGTCTTCTTATTCTCCTTGGCTTTTTGCTGGCTCTGATCATTGTTGGTGAACATATAGCAGGACGAATCATATGACAGTTTGTTGTTATGTTGTTATTTTATGCTTGTACGTTTAATATATACAGCATTTTGGTGCTTTGAAAGTACTTATGAATACATTTTTGTTTAGTTGCTGCCCATGCTGCATCCCTGTTAGAGATGCAGCTTGCTAAATCATAGTTTCTAGTTGCTGCTGCATTTCTATGCAGTTGATAGGGTGTTTTGGGTGGTTGATGGGGTGTTGCTATTGAGTGGCTACTGGCTTGGGTGTTCTGAGTGGTTACTAGATGTTTGCTTAGGTAAAAAAAACACACCCTCAAGTTTTAAGAAAGAATTAAAGAAATGTTTTAAGATAACTCTTGTTCTTAAGAAGAAATGACGGGGTTTAATAGTGTTATCTAATTGTATGGCGGTTCTTTGCCAAATACACGCCAATCACCTCAAAAACTGTCAAAAATCAAATACTTCCCTACTATTTAGGTAAAACAATTTGACAAAAGAACAGGTTGTCCAAATGCATAGTATTTGAAAAACAGTAGGCTAAAAGTACCTGGATGGCCTGAGGTTCTGAAGTGCGATGGACTCTTTACTATCCCATGATGCCGCGGGAGATGATTTAGGAATGGAAGTGAATCAACACAACTGATGACAGGAACAACATGGTGGATGTAGTACGTCTGAATTTCCTTCATACTACCCATATTCATATTATATAGAACATATTTATTTAACAGTCATGAAGTTCAAATGATGGGATTTCAGATGCACTGAAGGAAAAACACTTCAAAGCCGCTTTTTACACTGCCTGTAGATTACTGAAATAATCATAATTATGCAAACTGTGTTCGTTGCGACTGGTTTAATGGGAGATCAACACTCGCATATTCGATATATAATAATCGATATTTTTTAGTGCCTGTCTAACTCTAATCTGTTGTAATTATTTACGCTCCTTCGGTCATGACCAATATTTGAAACAGAATAAACTAATGGAAAATATTACCTTTTTAAAATTTAAAATGTTATTTGCTTTGATTTTAAGAACATTCTTTTCAGTAATTCAAATCAAAGTAATAATTAAATAATTGTTTTAATTTTCTTGTATAATATCACTGGATGGTGTGAATGGGCACATGGCTTTGCAATGGATCATTTGAAGTGTGAGTTCCTGTGCCCTTTTCTTCTCCCTATGCCTCTGATTAGTCTGACTGCACTTTGCACTGAAATATTAAAGACCTCAGCGTGATCCAATTATCAACGCTCCACCATCTACCTCTCCACAGAGTCCTGTGCTCAAGTATTCTATTAAAATCTTCATGATATTTACTTGGGGTTTTGATTGTTTTCTTTAAGCTTGTTCTTTGGTTCTATTACTTACAGGGTTACTGCTTCCATACCAATAACCCTTACAAAGACTACACCAATGCTTTTGAACAGGGGCTGCAGAAGTGCAAGGACGGGGATCTGAACAGCGCCGTACTGCTGCTGGAGGCGGCCATCTTACAAGACCCTCAGGACTCAGAGGTAAAGAACCCAATTTGTAATCTTGCTATTGTGCATTAGTGTGTTTGGCTGTCTTACACATTATCTGTGTTCCAAACCTTGCACGCAGCCTACTTAGACAACATCTGAGATAGATATAAGACTGTAAGATATCTTTGACTAACCAAAATGTATTGTATATATAACTAATTTAGATTTATTGTCCCTTAACGGGAAATTTGTTTTCACAAACTGTCATACAGTACATGCTGCTGGCAAAACATATATACACAAAAAGCAAAAACACATATATACCCAGACAAAAAAAAAAAGATTTAAAAATTTTGCAGCAAATTTGAAACTGTGATCATGTGAAACTGAAGGCTGGAGTAAATGCTACTGGAAAATTCAGATTTCACAAAATATGTATAAATTACTTAAAAAAATGTATCTTAATAGTACATTTATATTGTATTATTTCACAATACAGTAATACCTTGACATACGAGCATAGCTTGTAACAACTAAGCAACTAAGCTTGTAACTGGAATTGCTCGTATCTCAAATCCTTTTTTCCCACTGAAAAACTCCCTTATTAGTGCTAATAACAATGCAAAAAACATGTTTTTAATTGCTATAGAGACATACAAAAATTTATAGTATATAAGGATTCCTGTGATATAAAATAAAATCTGGTTTTAATTATGAGTTCTTACCTTCAAGACAGACGATACAGTAGCAGCTTGTGTGGAGGAGGAGGAGGAGGAGGAGGATGAAGATAATGTAAAAACAAACACAATACGGAAGTGTTTTTTCCTGTGTTGTGTATTGAATAGACTCAGAAGCTCATATTTATTATTATTGAACACACATAACTCGTGCTGCTCCCAGCTTAATACTCGTAAATCACTCGTCGCCCCGGTAACCACCGCTGTGAAACCAAGTGTGGCCTCTAGTGGAGATCATATGCAATTACCCCATAAATGAGGAGCTTGAGCTGCTCCGAGTGCTGAACACCTCTAGCGTCAGCGTCTGCTCGTATCTCAAATATTTACTCGTATCTCAAAGCAAAAATTAGCTTGAATGCTTGCTCGTATCTCGGAATACTCGTTTGTCGGGACGCTCGTATCTCAAGGTATTACTAAATAAAATAAATAAATTCATTACATTTATATAGCGCTTTTTATAAAGTATCTCAAAGCGCTTACATGGACGGGGGAATCTCCTCAACCGCCACTAGAGTGCAGCATCCACCTGGATGATGCGACGGCAGCTATAATGCGCCAGAACGCTCACCACACACTAGCTATTGGTAGACAGGAGACAGAGTGATGAAGCCAATCAGAGAAAGGGGATGGTTAGGAAGCCATGATGGACAAATTTGGCCAGGATGCCGGGGTTACACCCCTACTCTTGCGAAGGACATCCCACATGGGATTTTTAATGACCACAGAGAGTCAGGACCTTGGTTTTAACGTCTCATCCAAAAGACGGTGCTCATTTCAGTACAGTGTCCCCGTCACTATACTGGGGCGGTAGGACTTACATAGACCAGAGGATGAGCATGCCCTGCTGGGGGAACACCACTTCCAGCAGCAATCAGGTCAGTCTCCCATCCAGGAAAATAACCACTCTCAGCCCCGCTTAGCTTTTGTGAGCAACCAGTCTTAGGCTACAGGGTGACATTGCTGCTGGCTAAATGTATTACATGTACAATTAATATATTACTGTATTACAGTTTTTAATGTATTTTAATCAAATTAACACAGCTTTGGGGAGCATAAATAGCAGGGTTCTGTCACTCTGGTAGCATGCGGGAACATTCAAGTGCATGCTCTCTCGTCCATGTGCTGTGTTCTGTGTCTGTGTTCTGATCCCGGCACTCCTCTCTAGTTTGGTCTTGGTTCTAGCTTGGTCTGTTGTTGTGAGTGCATATGTTAAGAGTTTGTTCACTTTCCATGTGCTCTTGTCTCATGTGTTTTCATTGAGCACCTGGTCTTTGTGCTCAGGCGTTCTTGTGTTCTGTGTTTTTCATCGGGCATGTGCTTTCTTGTTGTTGTGTTTTGTGTGGACAAGCAGTCAGTGAGAGCTGTTATTGGCTCTGTGTTTGTGTCTTTTTTTGTGTGAGCACATGCATTTATTTAGTTTGTATCTATGAGCCATGTGCTCCGTTGTCCCTTCTTGTTGCCATATTTATTGGTTCATTTACCCCACCTTTCCTCCCTTGTTAACCTTCTACATTCCTTCTTTATTTATTGCTCTTGTGTTTTCTGTCCACCCAGAACTCATCCCAGGCTGGCAGCATGTTAAGTTACTGCCAGAATCATCACCCATTTGGATTATATGCTCTAGATTGCATTAATTAAGTTTTTACTTGACAGACTCAACAATCTTGTTCCCTGGACAATTAGAAATCATGGACGTACTGGCAAGTTGTTGACCATGTTTGCCATCTAAAGGAGATGGATCTTCTATAGGAGTGGGTCCGAGTCAGTCTCACCTCCCAACCATTGACTAAATCCCACCATGTTGTCTCACTCTCAGAGAGGTGGGAAAAATTCGTCTGGTAGTCCTGGCCACAGTGGCCTTCCTGGAGTTTGTCCACTCGAGCATCCACCCCGGCCACAGAGGCCACTCCATAATCCGATCCAGACCATGATCCCTAAGAAATTGCTCCATCCCCAGAGTCACTATTATCCTGGTCCTGCCTCTCTCCGTGGTTCCTGTTATGTCCGAGCCTCCCTGGTCCTTCCCCGTGGGACCATCCTGGCCGTCTGCCGTGGTTCCTGTTAAGCCGGAACCTCCCTGTGTTGTTGTGTGTATTTCTGTCTATAGTTATCTTGGTGTATGTATTTTGTGTTGTTGTATCAGTCTTGTGTTTTTTGTGTTCCTCATTTGTCATCCCTTTTGAGGGAGGGTAGTGTCATGGTTCGACATTCATGCTCCATGTTTTGTCTTTTGTTGTGAGCGCATGAGATGAGTATTCATTCACTCACCATGCACTCTGTATTCGTTTTCCCATTCATTTTGTATTCATTGGTCAGGAATTGTTGTGTTCTGTGTGGCACGCAAGAGCTTTTCAAGTTCCCTGGCTGTTCTACATTTGGGTCCTATCAGAAAATCCGGACAATTAGAGACTTATTTAAAGGACATAAGAAAGAAAAATACTGACCCCAAACTTTTGAACGATAATTTGATATGTAGAACGAGAACGTTGTAAACCAGAATCTTATTAGCTTATGATTTAGAACATAACTATTATGCCCTGTGTACAACTCAGATTTACTCAGAGTGCTTTATCACCTCTCAAACGATGAAACAGATAAGTCGCAGACAGTGCAAATCCATTTTCATCCTGCCTTCCTCTTATTATTGCCCAGTCAGCACCATCGAACGTTTGATGAAATTTCCCAAGCTTTATGAGCCACAGTGATGCCAGACAGATGGCGTACACCTCTGGGATGGCTTATGAATATGATCCAGTTTAATTCGAAACTAAACCACATTAAAGTCCAATGCCGTCGCCCCTAGAGTGACATCCCATTAAATGCACTAGCCAAGCACATAAAGAGAGGGAACAACAATATGTTTTAGAAAACTGGCAGCCCCAATAATTGAATGCTGTTTTTACAGTGCCCTTCGAACTATTTATGTTCAAGTCTTTTTATTTCTGCTTTGCTCTAATAACTTTGTGACGTTTGTTTCAAACTATAGTGCTTTGTTTCCTCTACAAAGTCTTGGCAGGTTTTGGGCACCACACAAGCAGAGAATGAGAACGAGCAGGCAGCCATTGTTTGTCTTCAGAGGTGAGTAGAGAATTATGAGGGGTTTTGCGATTTATGCTTGAACCTGATATATGTCAGAGGAGCATTAACGCTCTGTTCTCTGTGGGTGAGTGATGTTGTAAATGCAGCGTTTTAAAGTCCTTTCATTGAGGATTACACACTTACGAGACACTCCAACAAACCAGAATCTTCTTAGCAAGGGCAATGCTGTTCAGGATTTCTTGCCTAAATGCACTTATCATTGAAACATCTGTTAGATATATTTGTAGTTTCAGGGGGTTTGCAAGTCTTAAAAAGCTCTTTAATTGTTCATTTTAAAACAAAGGCCTTAAAAATCTCAATTGGAGCCAATTGAAGTCTAAAATTCACTAACGCATTATATTGCACTAAAGCTTTATGGCCATCTTCGCAAAAAATAGTGGTAACATATGGCACTGCAAAAATAATTGTTTCCAAATATTGTTTTCAAGCTGCTTTTTTTTAACACTCCCCTTGAGCACAATTTATTGGACAAACAGATAGTGGTCATTAGGTTTAATCGGAAGTTAAAATAAAACATGTTGGACCAACTCACTCCCTCAATTCTCTTGCCATGTTTGCTCTGTCTGTCTATGTTCTAATAGATGTTTGGAGCTTCACGCGAACAATCTGAAGGCCCTGATGGCTCTTGCGGTGAGCCTGACCAACACAGGGCAGCAGCCGGAAGCCTGTGAGGCTCTTCACCGCTGGATCAGATACAACCCCAGATACAGACATCTGCTCCAGAACCGCAGCCCGCTGGATGGCTCCCCACTGCCCAGCCGCAGAGGGTCCTCCGTCTCCCCCATCCCCACACTCGGATGGTACGATCCACATTTGCTCACATGAATCAATGCCCACATGCTGCATATATAAGTGGTGTAGATCATGTAATTTTATTTCACAACAATACATATATATAGATAGATAGATAGATAGATAGATAGATAGATAGATAGATAGATAGATAGATAGATAGATTCAAGTAAGAAACACCACAGAAACTGAATAAATTGATCAAATTTAAATATAGTATAATCAAATTAATTATTAATTTCATTCATTCTAAATAATCTTCACTGAATTAAACATGGATTTTAATAAAGCTACGACAGTCATTCAGTCTTTCTCTTTTTTGTTTGATTACCAATAATGACCTAAACCTAGGTGTATTATTCTGCTCTAAGATCTAATACATGAATCCAATAAATTGATACACATTCGAAGTGTTTAAGTTCACTTAAGACACAATTAAAAAATGTTTGTGTATATGCCCATTTAAGAAGGTGTGCGATTACAGAGTTATTCATATCAAATTAAGTCAAGTTTAATGTGCTAATATGAATAGTCTTTATATGGTTCTGCTGTGTTTGTTTTATGTTTGTTCGGAGGATAGAAATGACTTTCCTCACCAGAATTTTATATGTAATATACAAAAGTATTTTACTCTTTTTCTCTCATATGAGGCAGCTGTTATGTAGATGTTTCACGAGTGGCACTAAATTAATAATGTGAGTTTTGTTCATGTCCCTTGTGAGAATGTCAGATGACCTCTTACTCCTCTTACCTTGCTGCACCAGCTAAGGAGTTCGCATTAACAGTAAAATAATGATCAAAGAAGATTGTTGAATAAATAATGTTAATCTATAGATGGTGATAAACTTATAGAGCCTTGTATATATTATCGACACAAGGAAGACCCGTGTAGTAAAATACATTTTTATCAACAAAACAATAGACGAGTAATCAACACAACTACTAAATGAATGATAAAGGAATAAAGTGCATAAGATGCATAAAAGCTGGGTGTGACTATGGCAGCGCTACATTGTGTCATGTGTAGATAAATTGTGTCTCTAAAACGAATAAGGTGAAAAAACTTATTATGCATCAAACTAAGAAATTTGAAGATTATTTGTTACTAACTATCATCAGATATATAACATCTAATGCAAACTATAAAATAATATACCGACAACATACAATATTGCAAAGGTCTCTGGAAAAATGATTGGCAAAGTGAAATTTCCGTTCCATGTGATCAAGTGAGCAGTTCGATGGTGGTGTCGTCGTCCACTGGTTCTGCTGGGTAACAATGCAGAATCTGTTTCAACAGCCTTGAATATGAATCTCTGTGGAGCACCAAAAAGGGTCCTAAAATCTGGAACAGGGTCCCTGAAGTAGATGCAGAAGGTCTTTAACAATCTGGATCAAGCAGATGAAGGTTCCTTGAAGTGAAGATTTGCTCTTCTGTGCTTAACCTTGTTGCAAATGTCCGTTTGTCTTCCACCTCTCTGCCCAAGAGACTCGGAATTTGGTCAATCCGCTTTTGTCTCTCTGACATGGAGACTCGGGGCTCGCTGCACCTGTTATTTTCCCACTAGATGAAGACTTGAACATAGTTGTCTTGTTCTTTTCTGGCTCAGAACATCGTCGTATCTGTGGCTGCCTCACAAGCTTTACACTCAGAGCATGCAACCTGCTATCATCCCTTCCTTCACAGGCCAGAGACTAAAAACATTGTATCAGCTAATGTCTCACCTTTGCAAGCCGGTAATGGGATGGAGGCTCACAACAGCGTGTCTGTTACAGTCTCTCATCCTGTTGTTCTGTGTCTGTTTCTGCCTGTACAGGACTGAGACTTTTGGACAAGGAGCCAAATGTTTAAATGTCCTAAATGTTTATCAATAAAGCACAAGTGAGATTCTCGAAAGGTATAACGATCTTAAAGCTTTATTTCGTGCAAGAAAGGCATTCACACACACAGACAACGTCTAAGCATGTGAAGGAAAGAGCATAAAGTTTCATTACTTTTTATACAGTTTTCTAAGCCCCCACCTTGCTTTTTCTCAGACCAACTCGTCACGCTTAATGACTGAACACAATATGTATTCTTCGTGTGCTTGGTACAGTTTGGGTCTGTGCTCGCTAGCAGCACACAACAGAAACAGAACATTGATCAGCTTGCCTACGTCTAAGGATAAGGATTAATAAGTACATATACATCTAAAGATTAATAAGTACATAAGAAATAACATTTCTATCACACTCCACCCCTTTTTCTTTTTTGAAAACTGAAAACATGCTAATATGACGTTTTATCTACATGTATAGGGATCCTTGGCGGATCTTTCCTTAACACCCTTCATTCAGTCATACGCATGTACATAATTTTCAATATCATCATCATAATCATAGTTCAACCCTTCAGCATCTCGAGTCAGATTTTTGTGATTTTCTATTGCAGTTTTGTTAAAACTGTCAAATTCTCTAGTCTAGAAGACATTTTCATGAATATGTTTGTCACAGCTTTGTTAGCTAGATTAGTAATGCAGTTCATCAAACAAGGTATCAACATCAATATAACCAGACCAATACATACTATTGGCACAATTGCTGTATGCCAACTCAGCCAACCATATGTCAATTATCCTACCATCTTTGGTGTGGTTTTCCCTTTCTTTTGTCTTTACCACATGAGTGAGACAGTTTTTCTTTGTGGCTTCTAAATTTGATACACTCAAACGTCCCCTGAATCCATATTGATTCATTAAATAATCAACTCGTGGATGCCACCACGTTCCATGCTTATCAGTCATTATTTTACAGCACCCTTTCGAGAAGTCCACCTCTGGGTCAGTTTTTGAATTTTCATTACCCATGATTTTCTTTCTTTACTAAATTACTCTTTTCTTTCCCCTTTTTTCCCCCTTTTTTTAAATCCACGTGGTCACCTGCCTTTATTCGTCAATAAAGGTCTTTTCTGACCCTTTTGGATTGGTCTTCACCGAATCTCTCACCGTCTTGTGCTTGAATCTTGGTGAGATCTTTTTCCAGGATTGCGTCTGCCTAGGCCGTCGTGACGGTTCAGACAATCCTCCTTCCCTTAATGATGGGGGTTAGAGCCACAGATATTTGTCTTGGGATGATCAGTCAATTGTCCTCCTCACCACGGTCATCAGCTTTGCAATCCCATCCCTCGTCGCCAGTTTGTGGTGGAAATTCTTTTCCTAAATGTTTATCAATAAAGCACAAGTGAGATTCTCGAAAGGTATAACGATCTTAAAGCTTTATTTCTTGCAAGAAAGGCATTCACACACACAGACAACGTCTAAGCATGTGAAGGAAAGAGCATAAAGTTTATTACTTTTTATACAGTTTTCTAAGCCCCCACCTTGCTTTTTCTCAGATCAGCTCGTCACGCTTAATGACTGAACACAATATGTATTCTTCATGTACTAGGTACAGTTTGGGTCTGTGCTCGCTAGCAGCACACAACAGAAACAGAACATTCAGTAATATTGATAAGCTTGAATACGTCTAAGGATAAGGATTAATAAGTACATATACAGTGGAGTTCGGTAATGTCGACGGCCTCGGAGGTTGCAAAAAGGCGTTGAGATAACCGTTTAGCGAGATAACCAACAGCCAATATGGCGATTTATTTGATGACGCGATCGGCATGCTATAAAAATGTACATACACTGTATATGTTTGCTAACAACAAAAGGCATATGTGCAGCAACTAACAGCAGAGATTTATCAGTATACAATAAAAAACCTTTAATTATATTCTCCAACATTGCAAACACAATTTCGCTCACAGCGTAAACAGTCATAACATATTCGTGAGGTCATCACGCTGTACTAGATTTCATACTTTCTTGCGTTCTGCCTGTCTAATGTGCTTTCTCAACAAATTCAGCTTCGTCCCGTCTTTTAACAACTTTTAATAACTCAGCGCATGCGCAGTGAACTAGGTACGCTCATGACTCACGAGATAACCATGTGAAGTGACGACTTTGTCCCTCTTTTTTGCTTGAGATACTAGTGTTCGGCGACATTAAAGAATCGATAATGCTAAGACAAATACGGAGTTTGGCGGTTCCACTTCAAACACGTTGACATAATAGGAATGGCGAGTTAACAGTGACTCGAGAAGTGAACTCCACTGTACTTCTAAAGATTAATAAGTACATAAGAAATAAAATTTCTATCACATCTTGCACCCAAGGACTCCCAAAGCACTTTATGGCTTAAACCTTAGGGATAAGCCTCAAGATGGGTGATCTACAGCTGATGGTGTTGGACATTTGTTTGTGCTTGTCCACCAAGAACCAATCAAAATGTAGAAACCTTTTACAGCCATAAAACTTGGCCCTGGCACATTGCTGTTCCCCACATCATCATTTGACAATTTTTATCATCACCACCATGTATATCGTCATATCGCCCTGCCCTAGCTCACGGCGTGTGTGTTGTGTGTAGCTCTCAGCTGGTGGAGGTGTTGGAGCTGTATCAGGAAGCAGTGCAGAACGCTGAAGGGGTGGACCCTGACCTCCAGACAGGCCTGGGTGTGCTCTTCAACCTCAGCTCAGAGTTTGACAAAGCTGTGGACGCCTTCAACGCCGCACTGTCTGTCCGACCTGAGGTAAGTCAGAAAGTCTTTTAGATTCTCAAAGTCTTTTATGCTTGTTAATTCATTAATCTGTAATCTGTTTGTTTTTTAAACAATGCTGAATAGAATAGAAACACACCCCATTGTGTCGCAAGATGCCTGATCAAAAATGTAGAGTTTAATCATGATTTCCAAATTAAAATGGCTTTTCTTAACCAGTCAGTCAGTCAAGATCATAGTCTGAGCTGTTACCTTGATAATCAAAGGATAATTCAAAGATAAAAGAAAAGAAAATACTTAGTTTTACCACTTTAAGTAAGGAATAATAAAACGATTTTAATGCACAGCTATACCATGGTCATTTGTCAGCATTGACAAGTTAAAGCTGGCATTTATGTTTGCAATGCTAAATTTGACTAAAAGGGTTAAAAAGGATTGTTTTTTAAGTCAGCCTCGACTCGTTAGATCTAGCATTCTGTTAGTTTCTAAAGCTGTTAGCTTTAAATCAGACACAGATAAAGTAGTGCGTAAGATTACATTTATCTGATTGAATTATAGTCAGAAATACGGTATAGTAATCTAATGCAGATTTTCAATTCTTTTTTACTAATAGTATAATACTCATACCTGCTGGCTGCTTGAGCCAGAATGATGAAGCTTGAAGAGCAGTTAAATAGTATTTATAATAGAAACCAAGAAACAAACAGGGATAATCCAATAAACAAACAAAGATATCATCCAGGGAACAAAATTAACTCAAGACAAAAGCCAGAAGCTAACTGAGGGGGAAAAATACACACTGGCAATGGGGGACAGGTGAGACTAATCAATTTGACAATTAAACAATGAATATCTATGGCAACCAAGGAAACGGGAACTAAAAATATTAGAACTGAATACAGGAAAAAGAACAGTTCATGGACACAGACTGTTACACTGTTTCTGGTCTTTTGTATCACCTGTAAGACCTGTTTGTCGGGTCTTCTTTGTCCCTTCCTGTCTGTAAGATCTTTGTCACACTTCCTGTCAGTAATGACTAGTTCTGGTACAGTTCCTGTGGGTAAGGTCATTGTTAGTCTTCTTGCATCTGTCTTGTGATCATTAGTCTTGAATTACGGTATTAAAATTACAGTGATCCCTCGTTTATCGCGGTTAATGTGGACCGGAACCCCCCACGATGGGTAAAAATCCACGAAGTAGGATCAGCCAATCAGCTCACGGCATACATCCACTCGTGCTCTCATTCGTCGATCTCCCGCCGGGAACCAATCACGTGCTTGTCTGAGTGCCGTGGGTGTGTACAAAGCCTCTGAGAGAGTTTCTCACTTTGTCTGGTATCCTGGGAAACCGTTTCTCTCGCATCACGAAACAACGCTGCTTTCCGCAATACGGCTGCCAATATGGCGGTATTTTTGAATTTTGAATTTTGAATTTTTGATAAATATTTTTGAAAAATCAGCGATGCACTGAGGCCGCAAAACTTGAACCGCGAAGTGGCGAGAGATTACTGTATTTTACATATTTGTTTTTCTCTAAGATTTTCCTGACTGCTTAGAACCACCTTGGGACCCAGCTGGAAAACTTAGATTACCCTTTACTCTGCCACTCCTGTGTTTTCATAGGACTATCTGCTGTGGAATCGGCTTGGAGCCACGCTGGCAAATGGGGACCGCAGTGAGGAGGCGGTGGAGGCCTACACCAGAGCTCTTGAACTCCAGCCAGGCTTCATCCGCTCAAGATACAACCTGGGCATCAGCTGCATCAACCTGGGGGCACATCGGTAATGAACTGAACCCATGAGCAAAGAACTGCATGTCTCCTTAGTGTGGATACTAACAAGTCTGAAACTTCTCATTTCAATGCTTTACCTCGCTTTTCTCTCGCAGGGAGGCAGTGAGCAACTTCCTGACAGCTCTGCACCAGCAGAGGAAGAGCAAGAGTCATCAGGTGATGTCCAGCAACATCTGGGCAGCTCTGCGGATTGCCCTCTCACTCATGGACCAGCCAGAACTTTTCCAGGCAGCAAGCGTGGGAGATCTGGACCTCCTGATGAGGGCCTTCAACGTGGACATGTGATCAAACCTGCGATCAGACCTGTGAAATCTATTATTCACTAACAGTAGGCACAACGTTTGGCTCGAGTGAATACCGGATGTCAATTTAATATGCAAAGTGTGCACAGCTATTTTTGTTGTATTTATGTGCAGCCTTTGCTTTCTTCAGAGGTCACTGAAGAGGGCGTTTATATTCTATAGAGCACAAACAGAACAGGTAAGTGAAGGTTTTTGAAACGAGAGGAATACATGACAGAAAGTGAGAGCAAAAGCACTTTTTCTGGATGTTAGTTATCTTTTCATGTATTTTTAAGCTTCACTAAAATCTTTATATACTTGAGAAAAATGAACCAAACCTCATTGGGGAATATAGGAGGGATTTAGTTTAGTTTATGGATTAATCTTCAAAGAGCCTAGCTATCTATCATGGCGATTCAGATCTCAAGAAACCTGTGTTTTTCATCTGTTCTTTTTCCAATGTTAACTCACATCCCTCACCACTAGGTGGCGCTGTTGTTATTCCTCTGAAAAGAAAGTAGCCATATTAGTAGTAGTTCATCCTCTACTAAACCCAGGGTGAGGAATGACACTAGGGCTGCATCTGAAATTGCTTCATGATAGCTAAAAATAAGTTCTATAAGTTCTATGAATGTACTGCATCCATCATGTAGTCGTTATCATGTGACCCGCTTCACTGTCATTCATAAATCCTGTCCCGTGGCCTCGGCGGATAGTGAAGTGTCCACTGAATGTGCACTTCAGAATCCTTAAGCATTAGGACGGTCATCCGTGTACTTTTTTCTACTGTGAATTCAGACATGTTTCTTTTGTCACATACTGCTTTTGTCTACTGCACAGTAGGAAAGTGTGTGATTTTGTTTGCAGCCAGGCTGAATTTGACTTTAGGGCACAACACCCTCTCGGGGTGATCTGTCCCCAGGTGTGCGGCAGGCAGGGCGTGTTCCCCAGGCCATCTGTCTTCCAGCAAGCCCCGTTTAATGCTGTGTGCTCCGGGGCATTCTGGATCAGGGCTCGGTGGGGAGCAACTTCAAAGACTCTGCATGAAAGGTCACAGCAAAAGCAGTATCGTGTTGAAAGTGAGCGGGTTCATTTAAGACTGTTAACCCAAACGTTTAAAGGCACCGAATAATTCACAAAATCTGCTAACAACAACCTCTTGGTCATGCAGTTTGAGTCTTTGGGCCTGGTAAGTTTGAAGTGCATTTCATGAGACTGAAATCCCTTTATCGTGCAGACGTATAACAGTTTATAGTGAAGAAGCCATGTGCTAGAACATTAGGATTTAAGCTCCTTTGTATAGTTTTAGGCTGGATATTTTCTTTGAAGAAATAACTATGCAAACCAGCATTACCGTACATTTTTGTTTGTTGTTGTTGTTGTTTTTGCAAAATTTACCAAAAATCTTAGTGGGTGTCCTTATTCTGATTTTTCTTTATAATTTCGACACTATGCATTGTTAAAGTCAGAGTAACAGGAGTGAGGTGAGACGCTTGAAGGGCGCTGAATGAGACATAATGTTTATAACCTTAATCAGTTAGTTTGAGCAAAGACAGATACAATTGCTTCATTAGATGCATGTACCATTTAAATATGACAGAAGATTTGGAAATCTGATGCATGTGATACAGAAAACAGATTTTCCTCGTCTTCATGGTCTCATATTTGAACTTTAAAGTGAATGTAACTACTATTAATGTACATTTTTGACTTAGAGCAAAATTCCAACACCTAACCTACTATATATATATACACACAATATTTAATATCATTTGACATGTATGAGCACAGTATGCGGGCATTAATGACACTTGTAGTAAATCACACTAGTTTTGCTATGATCAGAGCTGTCATGTAACTATGAATATAATTACTGGCAAAAACATTGTAGAATAGCTGAAGGAAATGTATTTCGTTTTTATTCATGTAAAATAGACTATTTCATGGAATGAACATTCATAGATGTATGCATGTCTTCCCATCAAGCATCATCTTTCAGTCTCTCCTTCATTAACAGGTGATTATAGCCAAGATGCATTTATAACCTATTTATTAAAATTGTATTTTAGAAGAACCAAAATATGATGTCTCCTTTTTCCATTCAAAACCAAGTGCACAGGGTGGACCCTGACCTTTAAATGATCTAGATATGGTGTTAGCGGAGATCCCCCCCCCACACACACAGGCACACACTGAACAGCACTTTCCTTCTGTCTGGAGTAATGCAGTGTTACAAATGTCACCTTTAACCAGTGTTATGAATTACAATATTGGATGATGTTCTTAAAAAAGTAACTAGTAATACCTCGAGATACGAGCGTCTCTACATGCGAGTATTTCAAGATACGAGCAAGCCTTCGGGCAGATTTTTGCTTCTTTATACGAGTAAATATTCGAGATACGAGCACGCGTACTGACGCCGATGGACGTTCACTTCAGTGTTCGCTGACTTCTGTACGCATCGTCCACGATTAGCTGATTTTCTCTCTATTTTGTGCATTATTCTTCATAATAGCGATGAGTTTTAAGAAAGTGAGTGGTAAGGATGGTAGTGAGAAGAAGAAACGCATGATGACCATGGAAATTAAGCAAGAAACTGTCGATAAATATGAGCGTGGTGTCCGCGTCAGTGAATCTCAGGAGGAACTGTGGACTGAGGAGCTGATCGAGCTGCAGATGATGAACATACGCAGGTGTTGCAAGAGCTCAACAGTGGCGAGGAGGAGGAGGGTGAACTCAAGGAAAACATTTCTACAAGTGAAATTAAGAAGTGATGACTATGTGGCAGAAGTTTTCTGATTTCATTGAAAAGAAACACCCTGATAAATCATCTACTGGTCGCACTTCGGCGCTTTTTGACGACACGTGCCTTACTTATTTTGAATGAGAGACAGAAACAAATCTCCCTCGATAGGTATTTCGTTAAAAGGTCTGCACCAAGTGAAAGTGAGGGTAGTCAGGTGGAAAAAATGGAAGAAAACAACTCTAAAAAAACAAAACAATAATATAAAATAGAAAGTTTTTTTTTAATACGTAAGCTAAAGTCAGATATGTTAATTTAAGTTTACGTAAGTTACGTAGTGTTTGTGTAAGTTACGATACGGAATTCAGTGTCTGCGTAACAACCCCCTTCCTTCCTCCTCCGCACCTGCCGCTACTGTCTGTAAAAACGTATAATTAAAAAACACATTTTATTTGATTTCACACAAATCCTTATACTGTATACATGTACTGTAATTGTGTGTGTCTGTGTGTTTCTATAGCAATAAAAAAACATGTTTTTTTCCCCCATTGTTACGGATCTGGAACGGATTCATTTGTTTTCTATTATTTCTTATGGGAAAACATGATTCTAGATACGAGCAATTCGAGTTACGAGCTCCGCCCTGGAACGGATTCTGCTCGTATCTCGAGGTATTACTGTAGTTGAAATACTCTGGTACTTTTTCCTCATCTGGGCTGGTTTTGCTTGTTTGTTTTCTAGTAATAATAATTTAAAAAGTTCTATTTTTGGCACATGTAAAGGCCCTTTCACAGCAAAAGTGAAGCGATTGAGCCTCAGGCTGCAGGAAAGGCACATTCACTCCTGTACAGTAGAAGGAGCCGCTCAAATCTTTCAGCAGTGCTGCCATTCTGCATCACAAGAGAAGAAAGTTCAACACCTTTACATCAGCAATAAAAACAAAAGAATGACACAAATGTTTATCGAAAGTGATTTTTAATTATGTTTAAATATTAACACAATTCAAGCATATTAACAGATTACTAAGCTTGAACTGGCAAAGATCAGAAGCAGGAAAAATTGCTTAATAAAGTGAGATTAAATGCATAAAGTATATTTTTGTAATTTAACAAATTTAGGCTTATATCTTTAGTAGTCATGGCTAAATAAAGTAACTGACATTTTGTTGTAAATTTTAAAGCAATGGGTTACTTTATTCGTTATTTGAACAAAGTAATCTGATTACATAAGTTACGTTACTTGTAATGTGTTTCCCCAACACTGTCTTTAATGGGTTTATATTGTATTTCTGGCCGGTGTGGTGATGCCATCCAAAACAAGAACACAGGAATAATAGTCCAATAATACTTTAATCCACAACCGAGTTTCACAGGAGAATCTCACAAGAACACAAACGCTTACCACATTAAATACAGACAATCACCGATAAAGAGCCGAACAAACATACACAGAGGCAACAAGGAAACTATTGATTGACAGCTGAACGGAATCAGTAACAAAGAAGACAAACTAGAAAACACAAGAAACACATAAACAACAGCAACTAAACAAAAACATGATCCTGACTATCATATTATATAAATGGACTTTTTTTTAAATTATTATTTCTATATTAATATACCAAAATCAAGACATAACCTTGGATGGCCTTACAAACTCTGAGGCCAAAATTTGATATGGCTTATATAAGATTTCTTCCTTCCACCATGACGTGAAATGTTAGACCTTACAGCAAAAAAGCTCTGAAAATAAAACTGTGTGGTTGAAAAGGAGAATGGCTTAAATTAGCTTATGGATTTCTTTATGATTTTAAGCAACAGTGAGGATCTCAGCAGGGTCATGTTTCATGGCCTGTCGTGTCATCCTCAGATATTTAGTGACTTCCTTTGCAACTGAATTCACTTTATTATTGTCCGTGCCTTTGAATGGACGTATGCAAGGAAACTCTCCACTTAAATTTAACTTTTGACTTTCAAAGTTGCAGTAGTTTTCATTGAAACTGAAACCATATGTCCTACATAAATGCAGATATGAAGTTCATCCAGTGGAGCAGGATGTGTGAAATCAATCGAGTGAGTTTTGATCAGCAAATTTGTCAGTGAACATGAACATAGTGAACAGTACGCGATTCAATAAAGCACTTGAAAATGTTGACTACATAGAAAAGCTTTCCATTTGAATAAATTATGGACAGCCCTTCTTTACAAATCATCCTACATTCAGGAATCATTCCTGCTTTTTATGCACAATATGCCCAGATAATATAAACAAATGGTAAATAATTAAGGGACGGTCCTTGTTTGTGTTAACCCTCACTCGGTTGTGACACTGAGCAACTGCTGTCTCTTTAAGCCTTCATCTCCTCACTTTTACTATTCACCCCCACCCCCCATCCAGCCCCACCTTGTCACCACCATCATCTCTCAGTGTAGATGCTCTGGCCATGAACTAAAGTCCCCACTCCCTATCCTGGTGGCAGTGCTCCCGTCACCACACACACACACACACTTCAGAGGGAGCCGTGTGCTTCCACTGACCAACATCTCTTCTGGACTTCATCCTTCTAGGTAAGACTAAATGTCACTTAATACTGGTTTTGTAACTTCCTTTGAATGCTTTAGACAGGGTTTACAGATCAGCAAGTGTGAGATGATGAAGCAGAGAGTGTGTGGTTTGTATTTCTTAACCCATGGATTGCCACAGATCTTGCCAGAATTGCCTAATGCTTATTTATACATTACCTCAGAATATCACATGATAATTCATAACTCATCAGCCAAATTATTAAATCAAACTGGCGAGCATCTAGTGGCTTCAAACAGGTGGGGATTTTATACTGTCATGATGTTCACTTAAAAAAAATAGAGGAAACTTTACCAAAATAGTAACTACTATCACAGACATTCATTTATGGGAAGTAGCAAACATATGCATGCATTTAAAATATATTTGCCCTTTTACAATGGCAGTGAGTATTTCCAGTCTGTTTAGTGCAAGTGTTGCAAGTGCAAATGTATCAAACTTCAGTGCTTTTGATCATTGAGGAAGCTGATAGCCAGAACCATTTCAAGCGCGGGGGAATGGAGGAGGCAGGCGGGGACGAATGACAAACTCTCGTGACAGAAAAACACCTTAGCTTCATAATGGTACAATTTGGAGAGCAGTAAAAGGCAGATTCTGGTCGTTTTCACACGGAAACACTGAATATCTTCTGTTAAAGACTCTGAATGGTTTCTGTCCCCCCTCCCCGTGTTCACCGGTTGCTGTGCTCTCGGTGTCAGTATGGGTGTGGTAATCTCTGCGTGAATTGCCTTGAATCTAGTCAATTGTTTTGGATGTCGAGCAAATGGCCTCCTGGAGATTTTGAGCCAGAAGTGTTGCGTCTGCTCTCCCCGACACAGGAGGATTGTGCGGTGTTTTTCCATCAGGTAATGTGTCAGTGTTTGTGTGGAGTGAGTAGCCTGCGTGCTAACCCAACTGCCCCAGTGAGAGTGTGTGAGTGAGTGATTCAGCTGCCGGGCGACGGATCAGCCGGGAGAGTTTGTATCGGCCGAGAGCAACATGTGGCGTCAAATTATCAACGCGAACAATCAGTGTTACTCATGTAACGAGTCAGCGTTCACATCTGTGTTTTATTCTCGAGTCTAATCTGATCAGGCTCGTTAAATGAGAGATTATCTCATCTGGATTATCTGGATTTCATATTCCAGAACTAGCTGGATTTACTCTAATCGTCTAGTTTCCTCTTGAGAAGACGCTCTAATGTGTGTGATATTCATAATTCATGGGATCATGTCAGTTAATGTGTCTAATTGTTGTTTAAAATGCCTTTCCTGTGGCTTGGCTGCTAGGGTTGGGACAACAGCCTTCCTGTTTTTAGCAACATTGCTTGCAATCATTGCTGTTGTGCTTCCCTAAAAACAGCTTCTGCTGAAATGTACAGATTTGACTGAGGTCAGGGCAATCCTGAACCATCTCGAGGGCTCTTCCCATATTGTGTCAAACCAGTCGCGATCGGTTACTCAGAATTTACTGTTAGGAAGCAATTAGAGTGAAAACTATGGATGAGGTTACAGTTATGATTTCCAAACGTTAAGTGTAGATCATGGAAGCAATGCTTGACTCTAATATTATTTATAATTTTGCTAGAAAGCTGAGTTTGTGTGTTAGATCTTTATTCTAAGGATTACATTAAAGGGTTAGATTACCCAAAAAATAAATTTCAAACCTGTAAGACTTTGGCTCATCTTGCTCATCACATTCTAAGATATTCGATTCAATCTGAGAGCGTCCTGATCCCCCATAACAGCAACGCCGTACCCACTTTCAAGGCCTTGAAATGCAGCAAAGACACCGTTACAACAGTGCATGTGACTATAGTGGATCACCTTAATGTTAGGAAGCGACGTGAATAATTTTTGTGCCCAAACCACCCAAAATAACAAATTTATTCAGCAATTTCTTCTCTTACTCCGAAGTCACTGAGATGTTGATGCTGGAGCCGGCCAATACTGAACCTGAAGAGAGACGCGAACAGCCTCAGCGACTGATGAGGAAGAGAATAAATTGTTGAATTAAGCTGTTGTTTTTTGGGCACAAAAAGTGCTCTCGCTTCATAACATTAAGGTTAATCCACTAGATTTAATTTTCACAGTTTTAATTGTCTTTACTACCTTTCAGGCCTTGAAAATGATCGGAACGTTCTCAAGTTTCATCAGAAATATCCTAATTTGTGTTCTGAGGAGGAACAAAGGTCTTATGGGTTTGTCAAAAAATGAGGATGAGTAATTAATGACCCTTTGAGCCAGGATTAGGTCTTAGATAAATGTGGGGGAAAAAAAGCATCACTGGTGTGGATCTTCAGACAAAACAACAGCACTGACATATTTTAATATATATATATGTGGAATATAATTAATATATAATATTAGTCTGAGACCAGCCATAAAACTTCCAATGAAAAGATGTCGAATCCTTTTTTGTCGTCGTTTGCAATCTTTAAATTGGACTAACTGATACATTTACATATGGCCTTTGAATGAGTGTTGTTTTGCTTCCCTTGCTGTTGAGTTTCATACTTCATATAACATCTTAATGTTTAAAACATTTGAATTAGCAGGCTTGTTTGAGCCATGTTGGCTATATTTTAGGGATATCGACCAGTAGGCAGTGCCAAGCAGTGATGCCCCTCATTAAACAAAGGAGCAGAGCGTGCCCAGCTCTTCAGTTAGCTGGAGTGTGCGGTTCCTCCGCTGCATTATGACACAGACGCCATTTCTATTCCATATAGTGAAAACATTGATGCCACGTTCTGCGTTCACCACAAATTCTGTCCATTTTACTGGATCTGTCAGACCTCTGATATGACATTGTAATGAGTGTTGTTTGCATGAGTGGCTTCAATTATTGATCCAGCATGAGTGCTCCGTTTAACTTCCTTTATTGACTACTTAATGTGACTTTGTGTTTGTGTGTGTTCAGTATTATCAAAGCTGGGAAGGGAGTGAAACACCTGGAGGACCATGAGTGAGCTGGAGCAGTTGCGGCAGGAGGCCGAGCAGCTGCGCAATCAGATCCGAGTAAGAGCCCAGAACTTCCTGATCAGCCAATCAGATTAAAGGATTACTTCTGGGGTCATATCGACACTTCACACAAATGATTCACACTGATGCGTACACTGCCCTTTGAAAGTTTGGGGTCAGTAAGAATCTTTTATTTTAATTCGGCATACAGTTGATTATAGTTGGCTTGCCATCATATCAGAAGGTTTTCTGAAGCATCACATCTAGGAATGACGCTGAAAATCCAGCTTTGATCACAGGATTAAATGACATTTTCAAATATATTAATGTGGTTAAACATTTTGAATTGTAGTCATTATTATTGTTTTTAATGCATTTTTGACAAGCTTCGATGAGCAAAAAAAAGTATTTTCTTCAAATATTCTAGAAAATCGTTCCAACTCCAAACTTAAGAACGGCGGTGTATAAGTAAGGTGGGTGTGCTGATGAATTAATTAATCTGCAATGTTCTGATAATTATAATGACAATGTGGCTTGACTGTCATTTGAGCATTTGAGCATCTAGATCAGTGGTCCCCAAACCCTGGTCCGCGGATCGTATGGTATCGGTCTGCCCATGGACACACAATTACGTCCATTTTATTGTTAGGAGCTGAGCATTGCGCAACCCACAACAGTCTATCACCGCGCAACATCCCCTATATTTTAATAATAACCCTATATTTTTGACTGTAGGTGTTGCCTATAAAAAATGTGCTCAACCTCTTAAAAATTATACTTTAAAAAATATGAATATAAATGTCCCGTGACCTCATGTTTTTATGATACATCAGCACCCCCCTGCTTTGTGCAGCTTTTACTAGCTTTCTTTATCAAATGTATTTGACTTAATACGAGCTTCATTTAGACCCGAGTGCCAGCAAATAGATGTTCTTATACATGCGTTTTTCCTAGTAGAGTGACTTGCTGCTGTTTCCTTGCAGGATGCCAGGAAAGCATGCAGCGACTCCAGCCTGTCCCAGGTAAGCAGCTCCCTGCCGGGTTCCCCTCGCTGGCTCTTCTGTGGAGGTTCCCGCTCTCCTGTTCTCTGAGCTCAGCACAGACATGCAAATCGTCCGCTGACGTACATGCTGAACACGCTCTTAAGTGCTCTGAATTATTAATCGCCCTCTTACATGCCACGTCCTCCATCAAAATTTAAACGTTCAACCCACGCCCGTGCAATTTTTGTGACTTATTATTTCAACGTTTCTGTTGCTTTCCACACATGAATGATCAACGGTGCAACTCTGGTTGGTGAAATTGCTGTAACTGAAGAGTTTCTTTGTGTTTAGATTACAGCTGGTCTGGATTCAGTCGGAAGGATCCAGATGAGAACAAGGCGGACCCTCCGAGGCCATTTAGCCAAAATCTATGCCATGCACTGGGCCACTGATTCCAGGTCAGTTGACGGAGAGAGAGGGGGGGGGCTGGAGGATGGGCGCTCTCAGAGGAACCCTGCAGCTCTGTCAGTGTACACTCAATGAATAATACAGCAGGCCTCTCACAACTCAGGGGTGTTCTGGGATTATGTAGGCTGCCTTCTGCTCCAGCTTCCTCTGTCATTCACCTTTTATCCATTCTAGTGCTTCACGGAGAAGACACAATTTTGTGTCCATTGTTGCCTGCAGTGTGTTTGTCATTTAAAGCTTTTAAATGCCATGTGTATTAATGTTGTAAGCTGCAATCGTTGTCCACAATCACCTTGTTGCATTTTTAATCTGGGACGTTTTGTTAGACAGCAGTTTACTCTTTAACCCTTTTTCTGTGTGTGTTAAGGTTACTAGTTAGTGCCTCTCAAGATGGCAAACTCATCATTTGGGACAGCTACACCACAAACAAGGTTAGTCCTGCCCAACAAGACAATATCGATTAGAAGGCATTGTGTTTTTTCACAATACACATTGTTGAAAGCAGAAACAGAAAAGAGCTGGGCAATAATATTCAATATAATGCATTTCAACTGCCTAATTGTTTTCTATTGTATTATGTGGCTTTTAAGTTATTTTATTGATATAATTAGAATCTATTATTAAAAACTTCACAAATGTATAGAAGTGTCTGTTTACAATTAAACCCATATTCGTAAGCGAGAAAAATCCAGACCAGCGTCTTACGTTTTTTTTGGCTCTATTTTTTTCGTTGGATAACATTCATATTGAAAAGAAATGGGATAGGTAGGTTAAAACACACACAAGGATTAGCGTTTGGATAATACTATATTATAATGTCACAGACATTCACATTGAGACTTCTCTGAGGACCCTTGAGTTCACTGAAAAACGGCAGGGAGTTTGAGGTTGAGTGAGAAACAAAACATCTTGGCAAATTCAGACAAAGTACGTCAGTGAAACCATTTTCTCTAACGTCCCTTTGGAAAACTAGTCCCGTTTGAATAGGGATACAATATGTCAACACGCACATCTTGGCAAGAGTCTTAGCAAACCGTAGATTGTCTTAAATGAAAGACATCACACGTGTTCTGTATCTGAAAACTACTGTTAGATACCTAAACAACCTGAAAAGTATTTTTAATCTATTGTATTTTTTGTTTGTTCTTATTTGCTTTATTTCTATTTGAGAGTAGATTTATTTGCAAGGAATTATTGTTCATTGGCGTAAATGGCAAGAGTAGAATGCTAGTATTCGGTTCCAGATTCAGCGTTCGGTCTCAATCTGTGTGGCAACAAGGGAATAGTAGCTGCAACCATTTTTTGGGTGATTTTTCTTTCCAGATGCATGCCATTCCATTAAGGTCATCATGGGTGATGACTTGCGCCTACGCTCCCTCAGGGAATTATGTAGCCTGTGGAGGCCTGGACAACATCTGCTCAATCTACAGCCTTAAAACCCGCGAGGGCAACGTCAGAGTCACCAGAGAACTGCCGGGACACACAGGTGAACCTCAGCTTCATTAGCAGTTTGAAGGTGCTAGTGTGTATCTGCATTATAGATGCACGTGGATCTGTCATGCCGTAAAGCTCATGTTTTATTCCTCACCAGGTTATTTGTCATGCTGTCGCTTTTTGGACGATAGTCAGATTGTCACCAGTTCTGGAGATACTACATGGTGAGTCCATCACTGCTTTCAATGAGCATTTTAATAGATTTACTTTCAACAACATTTTTAATTATATCATGAATATGAACATTTATCACATGCTGAGCTGGAGCCATCCATCCATTTACATTTCTGCATTTGGCAGATGCTTTTATCCAAAGCATATTGCATTGCATTCAAGGAACTCATTGACATTGTAATCAGTTCTTGGTTTCCCTAGGAATCGAACCTTGGCGTTGTAAACACCAATGCTCTACTGGTTGAGTAACAGGAAATCCATCCATCCAATAAAGCAGTCTTTCTCCTTTGCAGTGCTCTCTGGGACATTGAGACCGGTCAGCAGACCACCACGTTCACAGGGCACAGTGGAGACGTGATGAGCCTGTCCCTCAGCCCAGACTCTCGGACCTTTGTGTCGGGCGCCTGCGACGCGTCCTCCAAATTGTGGGACATCCGAGACGGAATGTGCAGACAGTCTTTCACGGGACACGTGTCTGATATAAATGCTGTCTGTGTGAGTGAGAAGAGAAAAGTCCTCAGCAACGGTTTACTTCTCATTGAGCCTGTGCAGTGCTTTCATGATACTAGTGTTAGTTTGCAAATGTTCATATTCCGTTTTTTTCTTCAGTTCTTTCCAAACGGTAACGCGTTCACCACGGGCTCGGACGACGCAACTTGTCGTTTGTTTGACCTTCGTGCGGACCAGGAACTGATGATGTACTCGCATGACAACATTATCTGCGGCATCACCTCCGTGGCCTTCTCCAAGAGCGGCCGTCTGCTGCTCGCCGGTTACGACGACTTCAACTGCAACGTGTGGGACACACTCAAAGGAGAGCGTGCAGGTCAGTAATCACACAGACCACACAATCTGCAGATTTTCTACTTTAAAGCGAAGTAGAGAAAGTCATCTCAGACAATCTTGACTTTATAAACCATGACAACAAATGAACCGTTATGGCCATTTACAGTTTTGTTTTACTTTTAGTAACACATTTAGTATTAATCTCTTATAGGCATGAGGCTTTCTTACTGATATTAGAGAAAAAGCTGGCTTTGTTTACATTCATTATCTCAAGAGATGACAAACTCAAGTTAAAAAACCCCTGAACCATCTGCGCTCGGGCCCTAATAAACAAGATGCTTAGATTGTGATGATCCACCTTCCTAGAGTATGTTGGTAGCCAATAAATCTTCAAGTATAAAACCTAATTTATAGCGTGTGGGAAAATTTATAAAGACAAGCTTTTAAAATGAAATTCAAAGAAAGTATAAGTTAACTGAGTTTGAGTTTACCTTTTAACGCACTATTACTTTCACCCCACTTCACGTTTTGCAGTAAATGTAGTTCTACAGTGGTTACGTAACAGCGGCGAGGAAAATCTCCCTGAAGGTTATAACAAAACTGTAAACTATTCTTGTTTCTAAACTGCGTTTGTTTGTTCCAAGGTAGAAGTGATTATTTCCTACAAAGTGAGAAACATGAAAATTTATGGTTGATAAAATAATTTAAAGTCTTGAACTCAACTTGAGGCAACCACCTTTTTTGAGTATATTTGGTTTACGGAGAAAAAAAACTAACTAGAAATGTGCGCAATTTCATTGTTTGAATTAATTTTAGTCGTAAAAACTAAAATGAGTGGCTTACTGCTCTTAAATGGTCAAATATGGTCAAAATGCCTGTCTTGGCAAGTATTCAGTTAAACGCAGTCAGTTTTGAAACGTATTGTCTCTGTGTATCAACTCTTAAAGTGACAGCAGTCTAATATTACTGTTAATCAAAAGACAGATCAGGAGAGAAAATCTAATTTTTAAAAAGAAGACTGTCCAGTGTTATGTTAAACGATTACTTAAATTTCTGTAGTATTTCTTGAATATACTGTATACCCAACTGAACAACTTTAATCTGTTTATTTCATCTCTCTTCTATAGAATAGGTTTGTTTCTGTTGTTTGAAATTTATTTATTCTCATTTAATTATTACTTTTTACTTGTTTAATAAAATTGAAGAAAAGTAGATTTGTGAAGTAGAAATGTGCTATCAATTATAGTTCTCAGAAAGAAAATTAGTATCAGCAGAAAACGCTTACAAAAACAATCGGAATCAATCCGTGCATCTCAAAGTAATTTAAGTGTAGCTTTTATAAAATCAAAACATTAAATGTGGAATAAAAATGATATATATAATATCAGTAATACCTTGAGATACGAGCATAATCCGTTCCTGGGGAACAGGGGGAAAAAAGTATCCGTTCCAGCCCTCTAAAAAACTCCCTTATTATGTTTTTGATTGGTATAGAGACATACACACACACACACACACAAATTATAGTATATAAGGATTGAGCTGCTCCAAGTGCTCGAACACCAAGTGTCAGTGTCTGTAAGCTGCTCGTTTGTCAAATGTTTACTTGTATCTCAAAGCAAAAAATTGCTCGATGGCTTGCTCGTGTCTCCGAATAATCGTATGTCGGGACGCTCATATCTCAAGGAATTACTGTATTAACTTGAAGTTGGTTTGGTTTTCATCAAACATTATATAATTCTGCTATGAGATAATACTACTTTTACAACAAAGTGTAATCAAACACTTTTCATATAGCTAAAACATTTAATTTTGAATAACAAATATTTATTAAACAAAGAATGGACGCTTAAGAGCCTGTTAGTTGGACTTTTTCGTTGGTTTGCATTTGTTTCTAAGCACCGACTTTCCTGTAGCTTAAACCGCAGAATGTGGCGCTTGCAACGCCATGGTCATGGGTTCAACCCCCAGGGAAAGCAAGAACTGTTTTGAATCTTAATGTGTTCCTTGAATGCACTTTGAAGTCACTGCATAAAAGCATCTGCTAAATGCAGAAATGCAAATATAAAAATGGATCTAACCATCTAACACGGCATTGTTTGGCACCGAATGTGTGTTTAACACTCCTGAGCAGAGTTTCACAACCCTGGGTAAAAAGCAGTGGTAACCTGTTAGTGTCACACCTAAGTGTGACATTTTCTTCTGCCTAGAGTTAAATGTAGTGTTTAGAATGATGATGACCTGGGGTTAAGTGCAGGGTTTAAAATGATGGTAACCCAGGGTTAAGAGCGGAGTTTAGAATGACGGTAACCCAGGGTTAAATGCAGGGTTTAAAAAGATGGTAACCTAGGGTTAAGTGTGGAAATTTAGAAGGATGGTAACCCAGGGTTAAATGCAGGAGTTTAGAAGGATGGTAACCCAGGGTTAAAGGCAGGGTTTAAAAGGACTGTAACCCAGGGTTAAGTGGGGGGTGAAGAATGACGGTAACCCAGGGTTAAGTGCAGCGTTTAATAGGATGGCAAGCCAGGGTTAATTGCGGGAGTTTTGAAGAACTGTAACCCAGGGTTAATTGCGTGAGTTTAAAAGGACGCTAAGCCAGGGTTAATTGCGTGAGTTTAAAAGGACGGTAAGCCAGGGTTAATTGCGTGAGTTTAAAAGGACGGTAAGCCAGAGTTAATTGCGTGAGTTTAAAAGGACGGTAAGCCAGGGTTAATTGCGTGAGTTTAAAAGGACGCTAAGCCAGGGTTAATTGCGTGAGTTTAAAAGGACGCTAAGCCAGGGTTAATTGCGTGAGTTTATAAGGACGGTAAGCCAGGGTTAATTGCGTGAGTTTAAAAGGACGCTAAGCCAGGGTTAATTGCGTGAGTTTAAAAGGACGCTAAGCCAGGGTTAATTGCGTGAGTTTATAAGGACGGTAAGCCAGAGTTAATTGCGGGAGTTTAGAAGTACTGTATCCCAGGGTTAAGAGCAGTCTGAAAAGTCCTGTAGTCTGTAAAATACTTAAGATATTCATCCCTGCGTTTTTGTTGTTTTTGCTGAAGGCGTTCTGGCTGGGCATGACAACAGGGTCAGCTGTTTGGGCGTGACCAGTGATGGCATGGCTGTTGCCACCGGTTCCTGGGACAGCTTCCTCAGGATATGGAACTGACCTCACTGGGCGGGACTTCAGGGAGCCACTCTTTCTGATCACAGTCACTGTAGTGCACCACTGCCACACAGGACCCCTCCCTCTCCTTCTCCTCCTTAAAGATGACATGGTTTTCTTCCCTCCACACTATCCTACAGTCAGTCAAAGAGGTGAGGACTGGCAGTAAGAGCCTCCACTGGCTCTCTCTGTCTCTCGGGCTTCACATCTTGACTCAAGAGGTGGGGAACAGACTGTGTTGTGTATATATCCGCCATTCTTTATGCTTGTATGTATTACATATGCACTTCTGACAGTGTTTGGATGTTCTGGTGTGTGGATACTCATGATGGGTGTCTTGGCTGTGCCTGATTTCTTTTTCTATGTAAAAGTTTTTTTCTTTCTTTCATTGTCCCCAAACACAGTGCTATTTGCCACACCCACACAATGGCCTATGTAATGAACTGAAGGATGATGCTTGGGTTTAGTTTGCGTTGGCCTGTTCTATCATAAATGGTTCAGGCTCAGGTTGGTAGTGTGTAGTTTTGATAGAAACACTGATGCCATGCTCTAAGCCTAACAGAAATGTTTGGCATGTTTCGTTGTATTAGACTGTTTTACTGAATGCACAGAAGGATTTACCATCAGCCTGTCTGTCCCATCTGTCTTAACCATCACTAGAAATACTCTCTGAGATTTGCTGCTTTTCATACTGCATGATACATTTATGGTTAAAGGAATAGTTTACCCACTAGTAAATATTGCTGTCATTTACTCACCCTCATGTTATTGTTTCTATGACTTTTTCATCTGTTGAAATTTGAATGATTCTCAAGAAGAAAGCTTAGAAAGCAAAGAACATTGCAATCACAATAAAGGGTACCGATGCATTTACGCTTTAAAAACAGGATACAGATAACTTGTGCTTTACATCTCTTCTGAACATGTACAAACTTAAGTTGGTAATCTACATTTAATCTCCGCATCCAGTTTGAATGCTTAACTCATGAACTGAATCGGCATGAAGCAATTCATGAAGACTTAATGGCTTCTGCTCTGATTTTCCACTCAAAGCTGTCGTACAGCTTCAGAAGACGTGCACAAATCATACGGGCCTCTTTCGTGGTGCTTGCAAAGGGTTTGGAACAGTTTGAGGGCGAGTAAATGATGATGCATTTTTAGCTGAACTATTTCCGGAAGGTTTGATTTAGTCTTTTGTTTGAATCCCAACACCAAGCATGGCCTTGATGCTTTGTGACACTTTGCCATTGATTAGCAGTGCAACCTAATACCTAACAAGAGGCCTTGGTCACTGCCACTCTGACATTTGTCTGCCTTCCTACACACACACACGATGAACATTTGCCCTTCTTAGATGACCTACTAGCTTGGACTGTATGCTTTTGCACTAGAAAATAGTCACGCAAAACGGCACGCACTGGTGTTTCTGCATGTATTTGAATTAATGTGCTTCAACTCTGTGACATGGACCACGCGCTAGACTACGTATTTTTCCACAAATGTGAGTATTGGAGGTATAGAGCCCTCTACCAGTTTCTGTAAAACAAAACCTTAAAGTAAGTCATATTTCACTTGAATCACCTTAACTTTGTGTGAATGAATGAACCTAAAGACTGGCTTTGTGAGCAAACAATTTTTTTTTTATTGTGGTTGTTTAGGTTTTGGGCATTGTTGTTGTTGTTTTTTTCTCTCTCCGAATTTTCTGATACATCTGAAATGAATCATCCATTTACAATACCAGATTGCTTTCATTATTCTGAATAGATAATTTGGGTTTCTTTTTCATGCTTTTTAATTTATGATCGTCAGATAAGCTTTTGTAAAGCAATTGTTTTGATATTTCAGTTGGTTATGATGTGCAAGGGCATCCAACAAATGTGTTAATGATGTTTTGAGTGTTTACAAACTTTAGACCGTTGTATCGACATCCACGAAGAACATTGCGTAGTACGATGTAGGCAAAAAGTGTTTTAACCTAAAATGAGTGAAGTGCCAACCAACATAATTCATATGACATCCAAGTCTCATCAAAATATAGCCTTTTAGTCCTTTAGTTGACTTGAAGGAATGTTCCAGTCTCAATACAAGTCGCACAGTCATTTTGGCTCATGCCTTTTTTTCGGGGGGAAATCAGGCACTTGCAATGAAAGAAATTTGTTTAAAACGCTGAAATTTGTGTTGAAGCGCTTGTGTAGTTTCATCATTTTAAAAAGTTGAGTTTCCTAAATCAACATCATTCCTGTTTTTGGGTTTATTTCATCGAGGACTTTACCCATGACCATGATTTGAGACGGACAGCTCATGTTAACAGCGTTGAAGTGTTGTTGCTGTACTTTTGGCGTAGCTAAAAATGCAAAAATGTTTATTTTAACATTGCGTTGCTACATTTATTTTAGTTGCAAGTGCCTTTACCCTTGACTTTTGTGCGTGTGAAGACTAATGCGTTGAGCTTACCTTGCGTTGAACCCGGAACATTCATTTCCGATTATTTGCCAGTTCCTGAACTTCCCAGTGAGTCCATACAGGAGCATGATCGTAAGGAGCGAGCTACATGCTATCCTATGGATATTTCAGCTGGCTTACTGAGCCTTATCCTATGGATAAGATCAAACACTGTGTTAGCGATAGCACTGTCCGCCGAGGAAAACGGCTTGCTCCTTCAACTGTTCGTAAACACCTGAGCGGTTTCTGATTTGCGGCGCTCATGCACGACCTTTATGAAGTTACGACTTGAGGACTGAATCATTGCTAACACTTACCAACTGTGAAAGTCCTTTGAAATCTTAAGTGTTAGAACTATCGTATTTAAACAATGCGCTTCTGTGATTATCCAGAGCTACGCAATCACCTTTTTTGTGTGTGTGACTTTTTTTTGCACGACATTTGGTGCATTACTTATGACTTGAGTAATTTGAATCAATATTTCTCTCTTTTTGAAATGGTTTCCCTCGCAACATTGGTTCTCCAAGCGTGCTGGCCTTCGCTTTAGAGGAAGTGAGCAAGAGCTGCATTTTTCTGAATCGGAACTAGGCCATGGCCGTTTTTGCTGAGGTGGTTACGCTGCCAAACATCGAAATGACTGCACTGAAGCCCTACGGCAGTTCACATCAATCACGTGATCACAATAGTACACAGAAACCCCCTGGCTTCCACAGTAGAAATGAAAGTGTATCAGAGGTAATGCAATGTTTGCTGTATTCAAAGGTGTTCAGTCAATGTAGCACCTTTAAAAAAACAAAGTGTTTGTCGTGTGATGGCTACAGTTCAGGCGTAGGAGGAACTTTTTCGTTTTTTATTTGTAAGCATACAGGACACGGATAAGTGAAGTGTAGACCGTCACAAACCCAAGCCTGTGTGATTCATAGTGCTTTTGATGTGTTTTATATGCCGATTAGATTCTGTTCATTGTGCAAAATAAATGATCCTGGATGGTCCTGCATATGTTGTAACTCTCTGATTAAAGAACAAATGATTTTGTTTTTAGTAATTCTGAGTTCTGCGATTCTGTCCCTCACGGTGTGTGTGTGTGTGTGTGTGTATCATGGACAAAACCAGCAGACATAACTGCCTTTTGATTCTAACACACATTCCTCTTAATTCACTTTAACTGCTTTAATGAAGACCGATTTGTATTTCATTATGTTGGTACTGAAAACAATGATCACTTGCTGTGGGATATCTTTTTTTATTATTATTGTTTTTAATTTTTTAACACCCAGAATTGATTTGTATTTGTGCAGTGACACCTGTTACTATTTGTTCTCATAACCAATAAAGGCTTTTCATCAAGGAGGTTTTCTGCATGTTATTAACTTGCTACTGTTAAGATTTTGTCTGAATCTGTGTTTTTGAGTCTTGTTTGAAACACTGAAATTGAATATTTAACTTTACATTCAGCAGATTTTTGGTGGTTCCAGCACTGAACACTGGAGGACAGTCTTGCTCCTTCTTCTGCTCTGGTTAATGTTGAATCTGCAGATACTGTGCTGAAAAAGACTCCAGTTGGGACTCCAGATCAGTGGCTTTGTGCCTGAGAATGAAATGAGACGCACATTATCAGTCAAGACCAATTAAAATGGAAGAGGGAGATTTCTGCACCGATTTTTCTTTTTTCTTGAGATGAAATCTGATAAAACTGGCTTTTGTTATTTTTGAAGCATGCAAGGATACACCTACTTGGTGCATCTCAGGGGTCGTTTACACAACACCATTTTCAACAGTTTTTCAAGTTTTTTTTTTTTTTTACATTTCATTTACATGATGGCGGCATTTTGGGTTTCAAATTGCAGTTTCTGTAAAATACTCTCAAAGTGAATTTGTGAAAAGGTGTACGGTACTGAGTTTAATTCATTCCAAGAGCGAGCTCGAAACTCAATTCTCGTACACCAGAACAATTTTCCCCATAAGAATGCAATAAAAATCACTCGATTTGTTCCACATGACCATAAATGCCCATTTTAAATTTGTTGGGTTTTATCCTAATAATTTGAGTTAAAATTATAACCATTATGATCTCATATAAATACTAATTAATAATTGACAGTTAAACTCTAAAAATACTTGACAATTTACTGCAGTGGTTCTCACGTAGTGGGGCGCCGCGCGTGACCGTGGGGAACATGCTTGTTTTGTCAGGGAGTAGGTTTTCTTGCACTGAACAAGAGCAGCAGATATGAAGTTCAGATAACAAACCCTTCACCCGTTGACATGTACGATCACACCGGTGTTCATGTGTCACGTGATCAATCGCTAAATTCACACGTGTTTTCACGCGCTATTTGGCATTGATCCCAAAAAGACGCGCTCGGAGAACTTGATCATTATAAAGGTTTTTAAACGACAAACATTCACTTCCACATATTTGAGAATCTGAATATCAGGTAGTTGATAACAGAGCCAACAAGTTGGTGACTATTTTGAATAAAAAAGAAAAAACTAAATAAATGTTAAACATCTATCAAACAGCGATTTTTGTAACTGCGGTCTATCACGTGACAAGCATGACACGTTGCCATGGAAACAATAAAGCGAAAGTTCCAAAATAGGGGGAGGGGGGCGCGCGAAATGTTTACTTCTTCCTAGGGGGGCGCGACAGAAAATAATTGAGAAGCACTGGTTTACTGTAACGCACTTTATCTTTGAGTCGTGTCGCTGCTGGCGTGAAGAAGACGAGAGGAGGGTTTTACTGCTTACAGGGAGAATCTCGTACCTTCTTTCTTACTCATCTTGAGGTCGTTGTCTTTATGCTGTACTGTATGTATATATTTCACTACGTGAACAATAGCGATCACAATTAATGTTAACAACACGAGGTAAAACCACTGTAAATCACTTATAAAAGTATCACTGTGGTGAATGATGCAGCCAAACCGATGCTGAGAGAATGAACGAGTGAAGGGATGATGGGCTTTGTGAGAGGCTGTCGTTAGGATATTTCCAGTAAAAATGCACGCAAAGATGCTGAGCATTAGGACTTTTCCACACAAAAATGCGCGTGGGCGAGGGAAGAAATTTCTCGGCTCTCCGATAAATTGACCCTCCGTGCTTGTACACCGATTTGCTCGTACACAAAGTCACTCGTAAACCGGGGTATTACTGTATTATGAGTTCAGTCTATAGACGTAGTCCTTCTTGACAAAGTGACCTCTACAATTGGCGTAGTTTTTAGTTTTTACTAATCGTTCTGTCAATTTTAGAAGCATTTTCTGTTTGTGGTGAAACATAACCTAACATGCAAGAACTGATCATAATAAACCTTTTAGCATGATTTCAATATCTGTAGAACTAATATATTCAATATTTGTAAAGCTTATTTTGGACTTATAAATTCACTTGCAATGATACTTTGAAAAATGAATTTTGATCTTCAGCAGAGAAGTGAATCCTGCTAGGTTTATTGGCGATAAGGCCTCAGAGAAATCAATCTGTGAAAAATGTAAAGCTGGACAAACACTATTTTACATATTTAATAAATACTATCTTCAAGTCATACAATATGTGCACTGGATTTCAGTTTCTAGTGTAGAAAAATGAGCAAAAAGCAAGCAAACATGCAATGTTATATGATGCTGCCCCACCTTTCCTACGCTTACAGAATTACCAATTGACAAGGATTTGGTTTCAATTAAAGGTAATTATCTTGAGTATGAGCTGTCGTTCTCTCTCACGCACATCATGACTGTTCTACCTGAGGGTTTTGGAGTGTCTCTGGACACTCTCCAGGCGCTGGATCCTGGCGCTGAGTCTGCGGATCTCAGTTTCAAGCTCCATCTCGCTCTTGTCAACCTGTTGGCACATGCGGGCAAAAACGGCCACCATCTCCCTGCAAGAACGCAGAGAAGCATGTCCATCACACATCACCCGCACGCCCTCATCTTACATATCATTTAAACCAATATTTCAAACGTCTCAGTGTGTTTGTGAAGTGCGCTGTTGTCTTTTCATCTGTCATCAACTTGTAAATGAAATATTCACTCAAAATCACTTCTATGATGAGCTGGGAAAGGCACATTATTTACCTTTACTTAATAATGTCAGTAAATAATCTAAGTAAGTCCATGTCCTTCAGTCTGCAAAGTTGACATGGACAGATTTGAATTCCGATAGCTGGACAAAAGGGACCCAGTCTTTTTCTGTACCTTCACCATTTTTCATGGGAAGTTATCAGGTTTTTAATCATTTTGGCAAGACATTTAAAAGTAAGACTTTTTTTGTCCCTGGAATTTCTCTATATCTGTACCTTAAGAATCATATTTTGCAAAATGCTATTACAATGAATTCCAGCATATCCCATTTAAGATTCCCTAAAGGGTTAATTCACCCAAAAGTGGAAATTCATTCCAAACTTTCGTTCATGTTCAGAACACAAATGAAGATCTTTTCGATGAAATCTGAGAGATTTCTGTCAATCCACTGACATCTACACAACTACCACTTTGGCGATTCAAAAAGTACATAAAGAGATTGTAAAACTAATATGTAAACTGAGCGGTTTAGTCCAATCAGTCCATCAGTTCTGGTAAACAGAAGCTCAAGCATGTTCTCTTGACATGATAACCAGTGAGGTTCGTTCTCTCGTTATGCAGAACGTTTGAGCTTCAGCAAGAACCAGTGAGGTTCGTTCTCATGTTATGCAGAACGTTTGAGCTTCAGCAAGAACCAATGAGGTTAATTTTTGTTACGCAGAACGTTTGAGCTTCAGCAAGAAACAATGAGGTTAATTTTTGTTACGCAGAACGTTTGAGCTTCAGCAAGAACCAATGCGGTTAATTTTTGTTACACAGAACGTTTGAGCTTCAGCAAGAACCAATGAGGTTTATTCTCTCGTTATGCAGAATATTTGAGCTCATCCAGGGTACTGATTTCACCAGATCTATGCATTGATGAATGTTTTTAAGTGAATAAAAGTCTAAATTCAATCTGTTCATATAAATCGAACGAGCCTCTCCAGAAATGTTGCACTATCCCGCTCGATTCACATGTACTCGTTTTACGATCTCTTTATGAACTTTGAAGTATCAAATGGTAGCTGCGTTGCTGTGAATGGAGAGACATGGACTCTCAGATTTCATCAAACAGATCTTCATTTGTGTCCTGAAAATGATCGAAAGACTTATAGGTTTAGAGTGACATGAGGGCGAGTAATGAAAGACAAATTTCTTTTTTGGGTGAACTAACCCTTTTGTGAATCATGTAAGAACTACAGGCAAGTAAATGATGACAATCTCATAATTAGTTCAGCCGGTCACTCACTGTTGCACCTGTTGTCCACAGTCACTGCTGATGATGTGTGAGATGGCCTGCAGTCTTTGAGAGGCGTAATCCACAAACTGCTGCTTAAGGGCCCTTTCTTTAGACCAGTTGGTCCAGGTGAGCATTTCATACAGGTAGATCAAACTGTACAAACTCACAGAGAGTACAATAACCCTCCAACCCACAGAGCGCCACACCTGTCCAAAAATGGCATCACAAAACTGTCTAATTCAGTTGTATTTACCCTATAGAATGATTTTAGAACTTAAAATGCTGCACCTGATGTGCTTGGTATAAAACGCTTTTGATTAAATATTTCTTACCACTCCAGCCGTGACCAACAGGCCCACTGATGCTCTGGAAGTGAGAGATAGCAGTCCTGTTGCCATGGAGATAGCCAGGTCCTCCTGTGTCTGGGTTCCCATGGGAGCAGGGGAAGAGGTGACCTGTTCAAAAAAGCACGTCACTTTAGTAATATTCACACTTCCTATGTTTGTATTAGAGATTATCAAAACAAGTGCAAAACTAAGAAACACTCGAGACAGTTACTTTCAAATTCTGTTCCAGAAGACTCAAAGCTTGTTTGGCTTTAGCAGGCCCCAGGAAACGATTCACCAAGGATGTAAGACCCAGTGAGAAATGAAAGTCGATATCCTCCACAAAATGTTCACAGAGGTTAGCGAAGTTCAGGTCGTAGGTCATAACAAACTTCCTGTTGGGGAGGTGTAGTTGACCCCGGGCAGCAGGGGGCAGCAGAGGACGCAGAGTGTCTAGGCATGTAAATGACAGGAGGGCGGTCATATTTAGTCTAACATATCCTTTGCCAGGGAAAGCTTGTTTACTGGAGACTTTATGTCTGAAGTGAAAACTGTGCGTGAGTGTGTACCCATGATGTCTCTTTGAGATGACAGCACACAACAGTTTATAGTGCTGGAACAGCGCAGGTCCAAATTCTTGGCCATTCTCTCCTCCACGTAGGCTATAAGCTTCTGCAAAATGCGCACAAACATGACTATAACCTATTTTCCTAATACAAAGATAGGGACAAATCTTGTTATCTTTTAAATATTCATAAAACAAGATGAATACAGCTCATTAGCAGATAAGACCTCAGATTGCAGACTTATTTTTATTTTGTTGCAGTGTGTGTTTATGGCTCAGAATGCACCTTTAAATAAGAAAAGAGAGCATGAAAATTCTATTATGCTTCACTAATATTGCATTACATGTGTAGTTCAGTCATGAAACTCTTGAGGCGCAGGCTGATGGTCCTTAGAGCCGAGCTCAGACTTAAGGAGTATCAGGCTGATTTATCCAGGGCATTGGTCGGTCAGTCAGATTCATATCAAATCTCAAACCTCTGATCTGTTGGGGCCACCCCGGTGATACAGTAATCCCTCGCCATATCGCGCCCATCGCAAATTTATAAATATATTAGATGTAATTCTATTTTGCGGACAATTTACTGTAACACACTTTAGCTGTGAATAGCATCGCTGCTGACGTGAAGGAGACGAGAGGAGGGAGGAGGGGGGCGGGGTGTTACTGTCAGCAAGGGAATACACAAAACCTGGATTCAAGTTCAAATGAGTGATTTTATTATAATAGTGCAGAAAACAAACGATGTGATAATCTAGAGTGAAGGGCGTGGAACATGGAACACGGGAGACGAGAACACGGGGAGACGGGAACACGGGAGACGGGAACACGGGAGACGGGAACACGGGAGACGAGAACACGGGGAGACGGGAACACGGGAGATGGGAACACGGGAGACGGGAACACGGGAGACGGGAACACGGGGAGACGGGAACACGGGGAGACGGGAACACGGGGAGACGGGAACACGAAAGATGGGAACACAGGGAGACGGGAACAGGGGAGACGGGAACACGGGAGACGGGAACACGAAAGATGGGAACACGGGGAGACGGGAACACGAAAGTTGGGAACACAGGGAGACTGGAACAGGGAAGACGGGAACAGGGGAGACGGGAACACGGGAGACGGGTACACGAAAGATGGGAACACGGGGAGACGGGAACACGAAAGATGGGAACACAGGGAGACGGGAACAGGGGAGACGGGAACACGGGAGACGGGAACACGAAAGATGGGAACACGGGGAGACGGGAACACGGGAGAGCCAAAGACAGCGCGGACATAACAGAGACAACGACTCGACAACACAGGAGAGGAGAGAAGTGAACTAAATAGGCAGATGAGATGAGAATCAGGTGTGTGAGATGATGGCCCGCGGCAGTGATCAGTGACCACGCCCCCACTCACACACACACACACACACAGGCAGAACTAGGAGACAATGAATTCATGAACCGTGACAGTTACTGCTTACAGGGAGGATTTCGTACCTTCTTTCTATATGCTGTATTTTATGTATATATTTCACTACGTGAACAATAGCGATCACAATTAATGTTAACAACACGAGGTAAAACCGCTGTAAATCACTTAGAAAAGTATCACTGTGGTGAATGATGCAACCAAACCAAGCAACGCTGAGAGAATGAACGAGTTAAGGGGTGATAAAGGGGTTAGAACCGCGTGTCTGTTTTATGAGAGGCTGTGTTTAGGATATTTCCAGTAAAAATGCGTGCGGCGATGCTGAGCTTTAGGACTTTTGCACACAAAAATGCTCATGGGTGAGGGAAAAATTTTCTCGCAGTCCGATACAATGCTCGTACACCGATTTGCTCGTTTACTAAGTCGCTCGTAAACCGAGGTATTACTGTATGTCTATTTATGCAGCAGCAGAACTTACATGCTCACAGCAGTGTCTCTCTTTATCTGTTAACAGCAACAAGTCCATACTTGCTCTGCAGATTTATCCCGCCAAGACTCAATGCATTAACAGTGCCATATTCATTAACATGCTAAAACTATTTAGAGATTTATCATATTTTAGATGTATTTACACAGACATTATATTAATAATATTTATGAAATTATAAACATTTTAAATTTTACTATGGCTTTTATGCACCATTGTGTGTTTAAACAGAATTTGAAGATGGCACCTTTAAGAACAATTTGTCTAGTCTTAAGTAACTTTTCTCTGTATGTAGAGACCAGCAGGACATTAAGACACCAGCTCCTCAATCTTGTTACGCTGCTCACCTAGACAGCTGCCACTCGGGTAGCTCTCGACATGAGTTTATAAACCGTGAACAGAACATGACAGCTAATGCACTGCTTAATAAAGCTCATGTATTTGGGTTTCTTTGGTATATGTTTCTGGAAAAGATCCTTCTCCATTATTCTTTCTAATCAGACTTAAAATAACTTGAAAAGCTTTTGAAAGGAGTTTAACAAAACTCACAGTTTTGTACAGGGCTAAGGCATTCGGTGCAGGGCTAAAATCAGAGCAGAATTCATCCACAAGAGCAGACAGGCAACGGATCTCTTCTGCCATGGAACTGGACACCTAGAAGAACAACAGGGAGAATGAATTGGGCCTTTTTAACACCATAGACAACATATGGTTCAAATATTAGCTTAGACTGTGAACTCTTCATTGTAACAGGTTAGATTGGTAAATTGGACACTGTAAGACACTGTAAATTGGAGGGATATGTACCATCAATTTTACAAATTGTGAATTTAGTTCCCTTAAAATAGGAGGGAAAAAGTCCTTTTGAACGGAAATATTGTATTTTAACCAACATTTCAGTTTTAGCTTTTAAATGGTATCTTATATGATTGTAATTAGGCATTTTAACCATCCTTATGTAAGAGGCGGATGAGGCTTAAAATTAAATAACAAATTTTAGTAACACTTTAGTTTATGGTGTAATTCTTACTATTAACTAATCGCTTATTAGCATGCATATTACTATGAATATTGGCTGCTTATTAGTACATATAAAGCACATATTGTAATAATCTGAATAGTTTATGCATGAGTGCGTGTGTGTGTGCATGTATAGTATACCATATACAGTTTTTTGTGGACACTACAGTTGCCATGATACATTTTGTAATGGGTGATGCAAGTTACCTTGGCAGCCACTTCATCAGCGATGGCCTTTATCTTGTCTTTGATGTCCTCGGTTAGGAAGTTAAGCTGATTTCGCACAAACTCTAGCCGGTCCATTAGAGCCTCGCGCTCTTCCAGTGAGAACACTCTACAGATGTACAGAACAATCCAATTGTTTCAACAATGAAGAACACCATACTAAAGAACAAATGGATTTGCTCTGACTGACTGAGAGAATCTCAGGCCTTGGTTCAATAGTGGAAACTATTATTGTCTTTGGGCACTTGGACAGAGACCCTCCATTACAGAGCAGACAAGGTTTTGGAACTCACTTCTTTTCTGCTGAAGAAATATTGATGGCATCCATGATAGCCTTGACCGACTCAATGATCTGCCAGGCTCTGATTGTGTGCTGTTCAAACTTGGTCTTCACGGCAGACTGGGATATAAATTCCTGTGGAATCCATGAAGCGCGCTCTTGAGCCATCATTGTGCCACAATTATCAGGGATCACGTCATGATTAAAACTAATCAAAACAAGATTCCAACGGTTAGATTTTATCTGTATCCATCAATCTCGTCATTGGTTGCTTGCATGGCTGAATCACAACAGACCCATCTATTAATGCCATCGTAGATTACTGTGAATTTTGCTCCCTGGTTCCTAAGAATGTGAGGTACGCTCACCTACTCAAATCCGCTAACTTGGCTCAGGGATTGCCACTACGGTAAACAGCTGCCTGGAATCTATGAGGAACACCAAGTATCTCACACATCTGGGAGCCAGCAGCAGATGGCCTGAATCAACGCTAAACAGCTCTCTTAAGGAGACCGTCACCACGTCATGCCATTTCTGGGTGAAGCCGTCATAAATTCTCCTCTAGTCTAAACAGCATACAGACAGGTCTAAGACTCAGTTTCCTTGAAGATCCTCTTAATCTTCATTGTTTTCAGCCTCATTGTCAGACAACGATTATCCTGGAGCCAGTCACTACAGTTTGAGCACATTCTCACCTCAAATGTTCTTTCAAAACTCTGGAACTCCATCAGTCGCTCTTGGAATCCTTCAGCCAAAGCCCCGCCTTGAAATAGAAAGCATATGCCCAATCTGGTACCCATAATACCAGCCAATTAATGAAAAATTAAATGAAGCGTCATTTTTGCATATTTTTCACACTTCAAGTCACACCTCAAGTATCATTCTCAATATCAACGGGACACTTTAAGATTTATTAGTGGCTGCTCAGAGTGTTTTATGGTTGTTACACTCATTTTTTAGCTTGGCAAGGCCTCGTTTTTCCTGGTCTCCCTCCAGAACTGTGTCAAAAGCAGTAGACTCGGCACTGTGTGACCAAAAGCGCTGGAGCCTACCAGTCTCTGGCATTCCCTGGGCGCGGTGGATCCTGGCACTCAACACCTCCTTGGCAGAGACAAAGAAGATGCGGTCAGGTGCCTTGTTAAGGTCCACTACCTTCAGCTCCTCCACTAAGAAGCTGACACAGCGATCCATGTGCTGTTTCCGCACCTAAAAGAGCAGTGAGGTAGAAACGGATTAAAAATATAACACCTCCATTAATATCGCTTTTTATTAATACCATTGATAAACGTATAGTTTATAAACATATTCAATACAATGTTATATCTTTTCAGATCTGAAAAGGATAGTCCAAAAATGACATTTCTGTCATCGTCCTTAAGTTGTTCCAAACCTATATGGATTCATTTTACGTTTCCTTTATGAACTCTTTGAAGCGTCAAATTACTAGTGGGACAGAAATATTGCAGATTTCATCATAAAGATCTTAATTTGTGTTCTGAAGATGAACAAGAAGAAACGTCTTAGGGGTTGGGAACAACATGAAGGTGAGCCAGTGACAGAATTTTCCATTTTGTGTGAACTAACCCTTTATTGAAAATAATTAAGTGATGTTAATCTCATTTCCTTGAAACTATAAATCTTAAATGGATGACGGAGGAATGATAAATGTAAAAAAATCTCTGTTGTGGTTTTGTGGTGAATCACTTGTCACTTATAAATATAAGTCATAAGTCATGTGTAATAAAACTTACATCTTCCAGATACTCTGGCTCTAAGATAGATGCGTCCCAGCGATTGTTTAGGATGAAAATGTTGGGTTTTGATATCCGCTCATTCACTTTGTGGAAAAAGTGCTTCTCCTTTCAAAGAAGAGTGAAACATTGAAAAGGGGAAATGATGAAAAACTGCAGGGGAGAGAAATACTACTAGTTTATTTTTATGGTAAATAATAGAAGTAAAAGCATTGCTACAATTTTTGGCCAATGTTTTGATAGTTAACTGTAATCGGATAGTTTAATCGGAGTTTCACGATCTAGCAATGTTTTTCTACAATAAATGCAAAAAAAGTGACAAAAAAAAGTTAGTCAATGCATCAAAACATTATAATGTGCACTATGGATATTCATTTTCAGATTTGCTAAAAATAACATTTAACAATTTTATTAAATGATTAGTGCTTTTAAACTTAACTTTAATTAATTGCTTTTTAGATGACTGCACATGTCATTTAAATTATCACTAAGCATCTAAATAGAGGAAATGAGAATAAATGAAAGCAATATCTATAGAAATAAATGGAAAAAAAACCTCTAAACTCTAAAATATTGACTGAAAAGGGATTGGCACAGATTTATTTTGTATATAGAGAACTGACAGTCACAAGTTGCTACTCACAGTGTTCATTATGGTGGACTCAGAGTTGGCCACAAGCACAAAGACATCAGCATCTAAACAGAACTTGTCAATCCAGCTGTCCAGCTCTGATGTGACATCTGTGCCTGGGCTGAGGAGTGAGGAGAGCGTGGCTCATTAACATCCCATCAAACTGCACATAGTGTTCTATTCTTTATTGCTAATCTGAGATCAGGCACTTTGGTGTCTGTTTTTTGTTTCAGCAAACAGAAATCATAAATGTGTGTTCCATAAACCAAACGAGCTTTACCACCCACGATAACTCTAGAGCAGCTCTGCCAAAACCATTACTGCTTTTTCTTGCCCTCCTTCAAAACACATCAAACCTCGCAGAGTTCTTTGTAGAAGTCTGTGTGTCTGCCAAGGATGCCCTGAGGTGCAGCGATTCTCCAGGCTTGCGTTTCTCAAGTTGATCGTAGAGACCTTTGATGCCAATGGTCTACACAAATCGTTTGAGAATCGCAGCGCAGGTCTATTGTTCATGTGCCAAACTACCCTGCAGAACCTTAATTCAGCTCTGACAACCCTACAGCCTGTGTGGAGGGGTCCATACCTATCCATCAGAACCAGATCATCTCTCAGCACCGCACATTTCGTTTTGGGCCAGAATACTCGGACTAGACAGCCCGAGTCCTGGTTCCAGTCCATATGCAGAGCATGGGCCAGATGATTGACCGTCTGTAAGGTAAAGTCATACTTTAAACCTCAACAACATATAAGACCACAATATATTCATATCACACCACAAAATTGAAACACGTATTACTCATCTTTTTAAAATGTCAAAATGACTCAAGGAGTTTTCCTTTGGATCTCGTTGAAGCGTTGCATAGTGTAAAAACAACAGCTAGTTTCTTGATAAAACATGTCCCACATAACTTGACATGGCATTAGTTTAGAAAACAACAACAAATTCTACATTAATCTAGAGATGAATACAACATTGCCCTATATAGTTTATATTAATTAACATTTGTAATAAACTGTTTTAAAGTTTTACATTTTTAAGGTTTCACAGCTATGCCTCTTGTATTTGTCTAGTATGTCAGATACTTAAAAAAAGAAAATCCTTTTTGAAAAAAATGTTTTAAGCTAGAGTTGGCAACACTTTTTGTTGTACTGGTTGACACTCTTCACATCCTGATAGCAATCAATAATAAGTGACAAATTCCGTTTTTGTATCTTCTGTGGAAGTCTCAGGACAAAAAACATTCATCCAATCATTGCTTTTGTCTCGGTCCAAATGCAATGACAGTGTTACAATAGCGGCTCGTGTGTGATGTGGAGAACACAACGAGGATAAACAGGTTCCAACCTAAACTTACTTTTATTAATAAACAGAAACGAAAGACTAAATGCAAAATCAAAGAAGCACAACTGTGCATAAACTGAACTAAACATAACAGAGAACTCGGAAAGACAGACAGGACATCCACACACTTGAAACCACAATGTCACATAACAGGATCAACAACATTGTCGATGTGACAACATCAACAACCAATAAGGACAAGGGAAATGCAAGGGGGTTATAAACACAAGGGAATGACGAACACCTGAGAAGACTAACGATAAAAGTGATTGTAAGACAGGTGCAAGGAGGGCATGAGAGGAAACACAGAAGGAACCCGAAAGTGAAACACCACGACACACCAGACAGAAAGTGATAAATGACACGACACACAGGAAGTGGCAATTGACCTCACTGACAGGAAGTGACAAAGAAGACCCAACTGAGAGGAAGTGACAAAGGAGTTCCGACAGACAGGAAGTGCACAGATAACACGACAGACGTAACAAGATTGGATGGTACTAAGGGTAACAGATAGGATGTCCTACTTGTCAGCGTAAGTATGTCAACCTCCCTCCGCGCACCTGCTCATGCAGACGTCACACGCCATCCGCATGTTCCATGAGGCTATGCAGAGTTTGCTTCTCAATACTTGAATTGATGCTTACTCATTTCCTCACTCCTCTGTCCTTTGACCCGGAAACCGATTATAATCGGCCATCTTGAAGGATATCTCAGCTTTCTAATTGCACTGTAAGGAACAAGGAGGGAGGAAGCTTCCTGAGGAGTCATGAGCGAGAATCCTTCCCTCGCACCCTAAGAGGGTTGAGCTGAGACACGAGGAAAGGAAGTGAGGATGCACCAATCAGAAATGAGAAGCACCCAGAGTAGTAGACATGTATCAGCCAACTTTTACACTTCATTCTGAATCAAAGCAACAAACTTATGCTGCGTTCACGCCGTATCCAAATTACCATAATTATGAGATGACCAGCTCATGCCTAACAATGTTCTACTCAGGACTGTTCACATCCTCAGATGCTGGATTTATGCGTTTGAATGGCCACTATCAACTGCGAAATTAGTCTGCAGCGGTCAGAGCTTATAAATTGTTTGCATTTGTTATTATTGTAATGGTATGTGCTTTGAGACATGAGATCATTTAACGTTGTCTCTTGTGATACTTTGCAGACTCTGCTCTTGCTATGGGTATATGTGTTTTGTATAAGGAAGGGAGGGTGGGATATAATGCTAGCCTCTCCAGTAGTAGTTTTATGTTTTTTTTTTTTTTTAGGTTTGTCCGAGAATGTAAGAAAAAGAGTAATTTCATTAAATATAGGATGAAATAATTATCTCAAATTACCACCAATTTACAAAATAAAGAGGTTTGGGTACTGTATGATACTTGCGTCATACTTCAATGCTTTTCCTTTCTTCAGAGTCCTCAGTGGTAAGGTAGGCATGTTCCCCATCTGTGCCCTCCACACTCAGGAAGCAGTTTGTGGTGTGGCCGATTCCACTGGGCAGAACCCGTTCTCTTAGCATGGCATTAATTACTGTACTCTTTCCATTACTGGTCCTGAGAAACAACATATAGCATCCAGTAACAAGCTGTCTATTTATGCTCTAATTCAAGAGAAGCTTAAACCCAAATTAATGGCGAGGAAAAGAGAGAGATCCCTGTGCACAAATACGTTTTGGTGTCTTATTTGTATAAATTAACTCTGATTGCCAAACAAATCGTTTATTTTACCCAAAAAATAATTTATTTTGGCTGAACAGCTGAAGAACTAAAACGTTATTGGTCCATTTCATTCCACTGGCCTGTTGTCATTGTTTGGTTTACATTATAGTAAGCTTAGACCACTGCTGTTTTACCTGCCAAAGAAGGCCACCTTCATGTGTCTGCGGGCTAGCACATCTTTGATGACGGTTAGTTTCTGGGAGCAGGCCTGGATCTGCAGACACTGTTCTTCCTCAGCTACACGCTCCAGATCCTCACTCTTCCACGTCTCTGGGTACCACACACACACACACACACACACATATCAAATACCATCATACAGGACCAGCGCAGGACCAGACTTATCTGATGAGGAGATATAGGCCTATGTGGGAGTTTGAAAGTTTAGTCTGAAAGCTCTAAAAGTGCCTATATATGTATAGACTTTCTAAAATCTACTACTGAAATGAAGTGTAACCTTTTGAAGTTCTAAGTGGGATTCATGTCATGGCGATGAATTAGGGCCAATCTCACATAAAACCAAGATCAGTGGAGTGCAGTTTAGTTTTTTTGGGGGATTTGTTTTATGATTTCTGGACTGCAACCAGACTGACTATCAGGTTCTTGGTCATCAAGGCACTTCTCCCCCGGTTTGGACCGGGAACCAGCTGCAGTAAAAGCCCTGTTTGTTCCAAACGTCCAATATATAGAACAGAGGCCAATTGATTTAGGTAGACTTCTGTCAAGGTGTAGAAACCTCTTAAAGATGATCTAGATCATGAATGCCCAATAGGTTGATCACGATCTACTGGTCGATCTCAAAGGTAGTGTGGGTAGATCGCATGGAATTAACAAAGTAGACGTCAGCCCATCATCCGTCCTCACTATAAATTTGTCACTTGATTGACGCACAGGGCAGCCAGTCTGACATCTAACCTTTTCTGACACATGGGTCAACGTGCATGTGCACAACGGCACCAAGTGCTGCAAAACTCTGGCAAGCTAGCGAGCTTGTGTGTTGTTGTTGTTTTTACTTTGTAATTATTGGGTACGTGTCATGTTAATGTTTGGTATCAGTCTTAGTTTTCATTTGTCACAGCTTGCCTTAGTTTGAGTCATTCATTAGTTGCCATAGTTTCTTATTGAAACTTATTAACACACCTGTTCCCTGTTCCGTTGATTATTATCCTTCATGTGTTTAAGCCTTCAGTTCTTTACTGGCCTTTGTTTCTCAATAAAGTTATGTTAGTAGCAATGTTATCTTCTTCTCTGTATTCATTTTCTTATAGTATCACAGATGGAAGTATGGTAAGATGGAAATACCATGGAGCTTTAATATATATATATATATATATATATATATATATATATATATATATATATATATATATATATATATATATATCATGGTACTAAATAATTACCATGCTATTAAACCATAGTATTTACGTTACAAACAATGATATTGCCAAAAGTCCAAAACTATATAATGGTCTATATTAAAATTCTGGGATTTAAAATCTAATGGAATGGAATTCATTAAGTTAAAGTTATTTAAAAAATGGAATATTTAAACAATGAAATGTTATCGTTAAAATAAACTCTATGTCCTTGTTCCCACTAAAGCGAAGATGTTCTTGCTAAACAGAGAAAACATGTTCTAAATGAAATAGACTAATTACTAAATCTATATAACTGAAACTTTAAAAGAACAATATATTTATTAACAATTGATCATTCCATCTTACCCTCTACAAAATCTGACCCCTCTCTAACAAACTCCAACAGCTGGTGAAACAAAGCACTGATTGTCCTCTTTGCCACCACAAAGTGCTGCAGTGGCGAAACATCCTCCTCCTCCATGCTTAAATACTGAAAGTACAGTGAGTATAATTCACATTTCAGATGACTAATAGCATGTTGACATGCTGTTATATAAGCGCAGTGCTAGCCTATATACTAAGGCTTTGGTACTCACCCGCTCTGACAACAGAACTACAGCAGTACAGTCTCAAATGAGGTCAAAGAGCATATTCAATACAGGGACATGAAATCTTCTCCAAACCATCCTTTAACCAGCAGAGAGTTTGTCTATGTACAGGATTGTCTGATGTGATTTGTTAATACTGAGAAAGTCTTTCCAGAGCAGGACTAGTGACCTCAAATCCTCTTATCCAGGACTTAATTAAGCAGACAGCTTCCATTCACCTCTCTCTAACCACAAACTATATTGTATGATATAGTAAATGTATGATTTTTCAATGTTCAGTTCATGCTTTAATGATTGTAATTTAATCATTTTAAAATGTCTCTATACAATGCTTTACTCCAGGATGAAAATTATTGTGCTGATTTTACTGGTCACTTAGAGTTTTGCTAAGAGCTAATATTGAAAGTAATGACACTCATAATTAGGCTCACAGACTCCAGTATTTCCAAGCTTCATTCGTTCCTTGCCCAGTAGTGGTCTATTCTAAAGACCACACAGATGCCGTTCTCTCAGCCAGAAAAAAGCAAGGGCAGAAGACTGATAAAAAGAGAGGTGTGGTGGTTTGCCACATGAAAGTATGCAACTTTCTGCTCAACTGTCATCATTTTTAACAGTACAATTTGCATATCTGCAATGCACATTTCTGCCACACCCAAATGTCTCTCACTGCTTGCCATTGTAGGATAGAAACTAAATTAACTCTATCTTCATCATATTTCTGACATTTCCAATCCGTAAGCTTTCCATCACTTGTAAAGCATCTCGGAGCACTGGATAAACCCATAAAAGAGGCACTAGGACCCTGTTGCTGAGGGCCGGCAGAGACAAACGAATGAGCTAAACACAAGACAAGTGAAAGAACTCGGTGTGGGAGAGGGAGAGGGAGAAAGAGAGAGAGAGAGAGAGAGAGAGAGAGAGAGAGAAATCAGACAAGGAGAGATCAGATAAATTGAGAGTTCAGATAAATGGCATTGAGGCTGAAGAGAGACAAAGTGACAGGTCAAGATTCAGCAGCGGGCATCAGGAGGAGTGGGCAAACTACAAGAAGAGGAGGAGTTTGGTCTGAGAGGAAGCTAAAAAGAGTGGAGCGCGAAAAGGAGCCCTTCAAAACAGAAAAATCCTTTCTGAGGGGACCACTGACATAGATGTGGAATAAGCTGGAGCCTGGCAAAGAGGACCTCAACTGGGAAAACATTTATCATCACTGAATGAATTACTGAAAATATAAACAGACAGGACTGTGCAAAGGCACCAGGGAGAGCAGAAGACAATCAAACATTATTAAAACAGAAAGAAGAAGTGGAGATACCACCCACAGAGAGCGACTGAATGTACCACACACAGGGTTCATCACAGGTAATCACACCGCAACTGAGCAACAGACACTAACAATCAACAAATACATTCTCATCACCGCACACGTGTATTTATGAATACACATCTACTCGCAGTGGGTGACTAACACATACGCAGAACATCCATAACTCAAGCTCAGAGAGTTTAGACTGTAAGCAGGAGGCACAGAGAATCTTGGCTGTCACAGACTGTGAATGAGCTGAAGAGTGGTGAGGTCTTACGGACAACTCTCACGGCACTCTGAACACTGAGGACAATCAAAATATGAAATGATCTGAGGACGGATTTTCTTCTCCATGTCAAAACACCACCCTGGTAGATCACAGAGCAAATCATCTTCTCCAAGTCAAGTGCCACTGTCAGCTAAAGGACTCTTTCACACTTTGAAGAACCAGCATTTAAATTTCTCACCTCCACTTTTGGACATCCTTCTGCTCTATGGACTGACTCCATTGTGTTACCCACAGGACATCTGGTCACCTCTCTGTGTTGGAATGGAAGTTGTGTGCTGAGATACTAGGAAGGGTTGAGTGAGATAGACGTTTACCTACTGACACTGCAGCATGAAGCTCTGGCATGGGACAAGAGGGGCACTGCCAGCCTTGCTGCTGAGTTTACTGCTCACGACCTGCGCCACGCAAGAGAGTGAAGAGAGTCTGGAGGTGCAGGAGGAAAACAATACAGTCAGCACTGAGAGCCCTGTAAGTCCAATGCCACACACACACCTGCTGTTCACCTGTCAAGGCCTAAACAATGGCACCATCTGTTTGATACAGTGTACATAAATCAAATCTTTGAATTTTACTTTATGGGTGTGACAACCATTAGACTTGAGGGTGTTTATGATATGCAGTCAGCAGCTGCTTTAATACTAGTGCGTCTCATCCTCAAAGACTGAACCAGATTTACACCAGTTCTTGCATATGGGTACATGCGATTTGGCACTGCAAGGACTGTCAGTTATCAGGGACCATCTTTCTCCTGGTGTTTGTCAGAGTCAGTGGAAAGGTCTCTTTAGTGTCCTAAATTATAGTAGTAACTGTTTAGTCAATTGTGACCTTAATTGTCCACCACCTGTAAACTTGCTAGCTTCATAAGGACTGTTCATGTGCAAAACTTATGGTTCCCTGAACAAGCATGAAAACACTGTTTAAAACCTTTCCAATAATGATTCTATTCTATTCTATTCTATTCTATTCTATTCTATTCTATTCTATTCTATTCTATTCTATTCTATTCTATTCTATTCTATTCTATTCTACCTTTCCATTTGATTATACACACACACACACACACACACACACACACACACACACACACACACACACACACACACACACACACACACACACACACACACACACACACACACACACACACACACACACACACACACACAATCAAATCCAATTGAAAATATATAATGAAAGTATACATGATGATCATCATAAACATTGCAAAGAATTTTACCTGATTGTAAAATAATTATTCCTTTCTACAGGAAGAGTTTGCATATTTGCTGTAGTAAATGTTTGCTTACATAGTTTAAAGCCCTGAGATGCTTAACTTTTACAGGAGACTGTATCCTCTGACATGAGCATCGTGAGCCCCCACAAGACATGGATGGTGTTTAGGGACAACTCCAACAAGGGTGGGAATAAGAAACCAAGAGGAAACAAAAGACTCTCTAAGGTAATCTCTTCTAAAACTTAAACAATGCATAGAATAAGTGTATTAATATATCGAACAATGGCTTTATGAAGCTAATACATCTTTATAAACAGTAAGTGCCTAATCGTTCACCTATTCAAATGGATTTCTCTGATTATGCAATGTAACTTGAAAACTTTTTACATGTCCAGCATGGGCTTCCAGGTCCACCAGGCCCTCCTGGTCCCCAGGGGCCTCCTGGTCCTCCAGGCCCCATACTGCCTCATCATGCAGAGTTGATAGAGGACTTCCAAGTCAAACTGAAAGGTATACTGGAATTTGTAGACATAAGCTCATTCACACATAATTTCCAAATCAGAAAAGAAATCTCATAATACATCCATGTGGCAGACCTGAGCAAGATCTAAAGCTTGTTAAGACTCAATTTGAGAAGTAGATTCAGATCATCAGCTTGTCAGGAGAGAGCTCCATGAAATGAACTGAGATTTGTCAGATAATAGAGGCATGCAAAATGTACAGAGAGGTGGGTCTCCAGGACCAGGATTGAAAACCACTATTCATAGTGTTCATAAACACTGTTGTGACCTGTGTGAATTTGTAGGTTTCACTTGGGCTAAGGAGTGATGGATTCACGCTACACAAAGACTCCCGATGCAGGTGCACACAATAGTTATACTGGTGTTAATGAACTGTTTCGGCATCAACACCTTTCAAAGAGATTGTAATACGTTTGAATATTTTGTTTTAATGGCCTTACAGCTGTATGTGTTTTTGTTTCGGCTAGGTCAATTTCAGCATTGCTTGATGTCTGGGATGTGTGTTGTCATGCTCATTTGTCGGGGCGGCTGCTAGTCTGATTGTGGGCTGGCCTGATCTCTTAATAGGTGTAATTTTCCAGGACGTGGATTTGACTTGGCCTGGCCAGAGAATTCCACGGATTCCAGATTTTGTGTGTGGGTGCATGCGTGTGTGGAATGAGTGTTGGAGCATTGCCAGGAAAGCAGACACAGGTCTGTTTGTGCTCTGCTGCAGTGAGCTGCAGGCTGTTCTGACAGCAATATAAAACATAAAGGCTCTTATTCACACAGAAAAGCGCCGTGGCGCCGCACACTTATACATTCTAGCATTCTCATTCCCTCACACTTCCATCCACTCTGTCTGCTCATACACACACTCGAATACTCCAAATATTTACATCTTCTATTCACAGTGAGATTGTTTCGTGAATTGATATGCAGCCAAGTGTCAATCAAAGAAAATCTCAACCATTTTTTACTGGCTGCATTTCAGTGTTTTTGAGATAGGAATATTACAATCCCGTCATTATCTTTCCACTCAGAGATGGCAGGAACGCACTGTCTGCTCTGCGATCAGCCTCCTCGTGTGGCCACGGCTTTCCGTTGCCGACTGCACCACAACCTGCTGGTCCACCGTCGTAGTTTGCAGGAGCTCCAGCCCTTCAACACTGTGAGTGTGAAACAATCCCTTCCGAACCATGACGCAGCATCCCCAGAGCTGTGAAATTAAATTGAAACCTTTAACTAGCCTTTCATTTATCTGGGTAGCCCTAACTTCTATATATTGGTTTAGCAGCCATATTAGCTTTGGCTGATGGTGAAACCGACTGGAGAAGCGCTGGCAAAGGAAGAGATCGGCAATGGCATATTTAATAATTCCATTTGTGTGTGTTTTCCACAGCCCTCAAACACAGAGCAGTTCCATCAGAGAGGAGAGGGCTTTAACGCCAGCAGTGGCCGCTACACGGCTCCAGTGTCTGGCTTCTATCAGCTCACAGCTAGTCTGCTACTCGGTACGTACTTCAAACATGTTTTGGTGTGCCGCTGCCCCAATATTCAGACTTGTTATCAACCAATATGGTTTTTGAGTAGCTGATTCTGACTATTTCATGCCTCTGAACTTGAAAATGTGGTTAAAATCTTAGTTTAGATTATAACATTCTGCTTTTAGAATCCTTGCTTCTCAGTTTCTGTATGCTGTGCCTTCAGATTGTGGAAAAATTATACCTTTAGACTAGCTTTTCACAAGCGGTTCTCAAAAGGACACCCACTGCACTTATGAACATCAGTCTGAACTGGATTTGTTCTCTATCGAACAGAAATGGGCAACTCTGGTCCTGGAGGGCCACTGTCCTGCAGAGATTAGCTCCATATCCATTCCAACACATCTGAAAAACATAACCAGAGTCTTCAAGGATTACTTGGCAGGTGTGTTTGTTTTGGAGCTGAACGCTGCCCTCCAGGTTCAAAGTTGCCTATCCCGGCCCTAAAGGGTACATATTAATACCGCAAAGCTCCCCTGCACACTTTTGTCTCTCTATAGCCGTCTGTGGTTGAAAAACATAAAATTGTGTGTTATTTGCAGAGTGGTACTTTGCTCTTCTGTGCCTATGAATCTGATGGTTTAAGGAAACCACTTGGTTATGATTGGTCACCTGATCAGATCGATGCTGCACCAAGAACCACAGACATTAAGAAGAATTTCCAACAAAGCCTATATATATATAAAAAATAAAAAAGTCAAATGAGCAAGTCTCGTATATACCGCAGCTCTTGTTTTGGCACAGGCTCCCTTTTTGAATGCAAATTGTAAAGAGACTGACATTTCTTTGTTTTGTTAAATGGTGATTACCCAGAGGTTAGTGAGGGTTGTTGTTTTACCTGTCCATATTACATGCTAACTGTTAGGCGTGTCGTGCAGGAGGATGAGGAAGGCCGGAATAACTGAAACTTACTTTAATGATAAAACTCAAAATAAACACTTTTCAAAAACTACAAAGAATACGGCACTTGTGCAAAATGAAAAGGAAGTCCAACAGGAAACACACAGGGGGAGACACACCATCAAACACCACCAAACAATAACATCACCATACGAAGACTGAAGGGAACACAGGGTTTAAATACACAAGGGTTGATTAGACACAATACTGACGTGATGATTGATGGTTGGGCGGAGGAACAATGGGAGCGCACGTGAGGAACAGGATGAAAACAGAGACATGACAGATGTATGACACTAACTAGCTGACTAATTCTGTTCTAGAGAACGATATTATTTATTGCAGAAACAAACTGCAACTTCTCCTCAGCACATGCAATATAGTAGCTGGACCTTCTTTTGCGTTTACTGTCATGACTTTAAGATTCAAGAATGAATGAAGTAAGCTTGGAATTTCCAGTAAAATCTGACTCGACGGCTCAAAACTGAAATAAATGTTGTAGTGAATTGTAGCAAATCAAGTCTGTGGTTTTGAACACAAATGTGTTATGTACTCTCTCAATAATGAAATATCTATCTATCCATACATCCTTCAAATAAACCAAACGTTCATGTCCGATCGCAGTCCAATCGCAGGGACACTAGAGTCTATCTCAGCATCTTATGCTGTAGGCATGATTGGAAATTCACTAATTCACAGACAAAGCTTCAATAGAGCAGATTTGAGGTGTACAGAAAGGTGTACCATTGATGAGACTGCCCCAAAAGTACCTAAAGGTATGATTCCCAAACTTGAAGCCATAAATAAGCTGTGCTCCAAATTGGAGGGTGATATCTGAATTTTACCAAATTTTCCCCATTAGATGCCAGTAAAGCTGCACTGGCACATTAGGTGGTTTTATTTGTGATTTTCTCTCTCAAATATCACACACACACAATTTTGTTTTATTACACACATACAAACCACACTCTGACATCCATACCAACACACCCACACAATTATAGCTGCATCATTTATCCAATTGGTTCAAATTTCCCAGAAGCAGTGAGTATTTGCTTATAGACCAAACCTGAGAAATTGGCACCATCTGTTAAAAAATATGAAACATTTAAATTTTGAAGCCTTTCCAACAGAATGAAAGACTTTTAGCAAAGACTGCATCAGTTGCAGTTTAATGGGTTTCAACGGGGGTATTTTTGTCTTTAAGGTTCTGAGTGTAGCTATTTTGGGTTACGAGGGTAAAATAGATATATTAAAGGAAATGAGTGTGAAATAGAAAAATTCCAATAATCATACGCACGTGTGCCAATATGTATGCAGTTGCCATTAACGCAGGCAAAATGATCAAACTAAACTAAACTGAAAAATACACAAATATCCATTAGGACAGATTTAAGTTGTTCCACCTAGAAGGATAGAAATATAAAAGACAAGCTTCATAGCATCATTCTGCAAGCCGGGGCACATGCAATGCTTTATTCCTGATTGCATCATGCTGTTTTTTAGAGAGTGTGTGGTAAATTTGGCTGATTCAACAGTCTGTCCCTTAGATAAAGCTCAGTGGAACAGGGGTGGGGTGCTTGTACTACTGAGAACAGTCTCTGCCTGTCACAATCCCTTTAACTTTGCATCATGCATCTGTATTTGTGGTTTCTCAGAATCCAGTGAGTCTCAGAAGAAGCCTAACGCAAGGCAGAGAGACAGTGTCAAGACCTCCATATGCATAGAGTCTCTTTGTCAGAGTAATGTGTGAGTAGTAATGGTCCGAGATGACCGTTTGAACTGTTATTCTAACACCACACAGTCACTCAAGCAAATGAGTCCCAATCCATGATTAATGTGTTTATAATGACGCAGGTCCCTGGAGACCGTGACTGGAGTGAGCGCCACAGGAGGAGTATTCAGTATTCTCCTGACCGGTACTCTTTACCTACAGGTACATCTGACTGACACGCTTAACACAAACTGAAGAGGAATACATTACATTTCTGCATTTGGCAGATGCTTTTATCCAAAGCGACTTACATTGCATTCAAGGAACTCATTGAATCAGATCTTGCTTTCCCTGGGATTGAACCCATGATCTATTGATTGAGCTACAGGAATACTGGAATCCGTTGTCCCAATAATGCTAACAGAAATAAAAAACCTGGGAAAATGTCCATGTTTGGGGCACCTTTTTAATTGGATCTGTCACAGGTTAGTCTTCAACATTAGACACCTTCGACCCAGGCGACCCGGCTAGAGTTGATCAGACCCCGACCTGTTTCCCAGCAGCACTTGCCCAAGTTCTGCCCTCTTAATCCAAAGCCTTCTTAATGTGGCTTTCTCTGGGGTTTCGGTTCCAGATCTGATCTGATTCTCTTTGCCTCCCCGTTGATTCCTAGTAGTGTAAACACTTCATCTTCATCCACTTCCAGAGGCTCACAACGAGTTTGCCAACCCTGCCTCCTACACTCTTCCATTAGCTCTCATTGGCCTCGTCCATGCGCTCTCCCAAGCCAAGTCATGTGGCACAACCACCCAAAACCTAATGATTTATGAACTCCAAAAATAAAGTGTTACCTTGAAAAATATGACAATGTCACTCAGTCATGAAAATGATGAACCATGTCTAAGAACGTGTCTTCTTGATCATAGACACCCTTATATCATTGACTTGCATTGATTATAACATATATCATTTCTTTTTCACAGGCTGGAGAGTATGTGTCTGTCCTCATTGATAATGGGACTGGCTCAGCCCTCACAATTCTCCAAGACAGTCTGTTTTCTGGCATCCTTTTTGGAGTATGAGGACACCGACAACTGCAACAAAGCAAGGTTTCACTGTGCTGACAAAATTCAGGACATATTATCATAATAATTACATGAGGAGCATCTAAAAGAGACTGTGTATAATGATCTGTACCATTGATGCAGGGTTGAATGGCAACTCTAAACTGTTCATAGAGGTGTATGTATTTTTGTCATCTGGTATGTTTATGCATTCCGTTCTTAACAGGGTTGAAGTTTTATTTATTTGCATTTGCTTTTTGAAACAATATTGATGTTTGTGTATATTTGCAATAAATCCTTCTATAACTGCTGAAACCTGCTCTGGGAATTTATTTCACTGAATACAGCGATTCATATGAATCTAAGAGTCAACCTTCCTGCCGTATGAAGGATTTTCATGTTGTCAAGTCAAGTCACCTATATTCATTTAATGCTTTGTACAATACAGATTGTTTCAAGGCAGCTGCACATTAATGATAAAGGATGCAAACAGAGTTCAAAGCAGCTCTAGACAATAGTGTCATTATTCAGCTGAAGTGTTGTGTTCAATAACTGTGTCAAGTTCAATTATGAAGCGAGTTTAATTCATCTATAAAGTAGTGAAGTCATCGTCCAGCTCAGTCCAGCTCTCGTCAGATCAATAATATTGCTGAATACTAAGTGTCTCCAACTAAGAAGCCAAAGGCAACAAACGTTTCAACAAACGTCTTGATCCTTGTGTTTTTGTGTAAATTAATGCCAGTAGTGAAGCAACTCCTACCACATTTGCAGGATAAGTGGGCTGGATTGAAAATCTTTGGAGAAACACCTAAAACCAAATAAGCAGTATTTTCCACAGCAGTCTAGCAATAAAAATAAAGCTGCATTTATTACACAATTAACATACTAATGTTAGTGTTATTTGGGAATGCTGGTTAATTTCATTGTGCGTGAACAAAGACACAAACACTACATTGAATGATAATGAACGTAGACGATATGTTCCAGTAGTTGATGGGGATGAGGTCATCATGCTGGAAGAGTGGCGCCTGGTGTTTGGCACTGTGCCCTGCTCTCTCTCTCTCTCTCTCTCTCTCTCTCTCTCTCTCTCACACACACACACACACCGAATAAAGCTTCTGCTATACCTTCCAGGGAAACATCTAACATAGCATTTGTGGTCAGACTGCATTACCTTACAAGGACGGATTGCTGTCAAATCATGTGCAGAAAGATAAATGAGCGTATGGTAATGACATGCTTATTTATCCCATGATGGGTTCAATGAAAGCAGTGTCTCGTTAACAAAGAGACAAAGAAACACATGGGGCAGTTCACACAAACACTTCAATTTGTCCCAAAACAAAGTTGGCACACTTGTTTCCTGCTAATTGCACAAGATCACAGGCCTTCAGCCAAAACTAAATTACATTTATTTTTCTCAGGATAAATGAGTGATTTTTCTTTCAAGACATTTTGACTCTTCCCTGTCTGTCTCAGCTTTCAACACATTCACTCACCCCCTCCGAAGAAGCATGCCTGCAACGTCTTTCCCCTCACTCAGCACCAACAAAACATTGCCAAAAGCACTAAACACACATGATTAAAAGAGAGATTGCGAGGGATAAACCTGTATTATAAAGGTGATGAATGATAACCTGAGACTTTTTTCGTCTCATTGAAATGCTCATCTTGGGCCAATTCTGTAAAAGTCTAAATATATTTAGAATAATAATAATACAAATTTAAAAATGAATAAATGTGTCTGTTTGTGTGTGTTTGTTCTACATTTTACAGAGAATAGCGTCCAGAAACTAAGAGTTCAGTGCAGGCCACGCATAAAAGCTTCTGAAATGGAGCAGTTCACACTTTATCAGGATAATGTGTTGTTTGTGGATCACAACTTGTATGTCTTATTATACATTATATATGAAAGTATGTCTTATATGTTGCTATGATGTAAACAAAGCTCGCCTGCCTGCCAACATTAGTGTTGATATGGTGTTTACTGTAGCTTTTGTAAGGCTGTTCAGCGCTCCTGAGGAACATTAACCATGGTTTTGTGATCGATATTATGATTAAATTGTGTATAACATCATATCTAAATTGCTTATGAAAATTATAAAACGATCGTCTTGTTTGTTAACATTCTTAAGTCTGAATCCGGCTTGAATTGGTTTGTAATTGACGCCATATTTACACCTGAGCAGATGAAACTTGCTGTTATGGTAAGGGGTGTGACATTTCCCAAACATTTCGTGCCAATCATAACACACTTGTGCCAGCGAACCAATCCCAGCACGCTTCACATGTGGGAAGGCGGGGCTTAATCGAAACAGGAACTAAACGTATGAATGAAACATATGTATGAAAGAGACTGGAGAGAGAAGTGTAATAATAATGGGTTTTTTTTTTTAACAATCAAGAATTAAATAATATTCTCAAAAACAAAATCAGGACTTTGTGAAGGGTCAACGTTTGAAAACAACGTTTTTTTCATTTTCCTTATTATTATGGGAAATTTATTCCTTATTATGTTATATTCCAAGTATTATGAATAATTGTATTTTTCCACATGTATTTATTTTTTCATTTATTTATTTCCACAATTATATCTATATTTATACTATTGTTTATTTTCACATTTATGTGTTTCTACATTTATTTTCTTGCATGTTTATCTATTTCTACATTTATTTGTCTATATGGTAGGGGGTTGAGACCTCGTGTTTTATTTATTTCTTTTTTTTCATTTTTATATGTATATTTTTTCACTTTTTATATTTATTTGAGTTGATTTATTTGTCATTTCGGCAGCTTTTAAATTCGGCATGCGAAACTGCAGTTTGAGTTCAGTTAAATGTACAATTAAAATGAACTGGAAAATATAATTATGATATTTGTATAGTTAAGTCTTATGTGAAGAAAACAAAAGGTTTAGGCAGCAGAGTCTCATGCACATCATACTGTAGAAATCCACGCAAACTTATCTTTAGATTGACTGAGATAAAGATGTTGAGAGTTAATTTCCATTCGGCTCTTTCTGGCGTGATGTGAGTTTGATGCTCCAACAGTGTCCTCTGTTGGTTAAATAATGCAACATACTAAGTTTCAACATTTCATTTATTCCCGGAACTCCAGCCAGGCCACATCAAAACGAATAAACAAAAGTGAATTGCGTTAGGAAGTCAGGAGGAAATGGCTAATAAGCCACTTCAAATCAAATGAAGTATAGTGAAGTATTGATATGGTCAGCTTTACTTCATAAGGTCCTTTCAACCCAAATTGATATTTTCACTGCCTTTACAAAATATGTAAATATAACGTTTCATGTGCACTTTTGGCAAAAAGATCAGTTTGCTATTGTTGATTCACCCTTATCCTCCCATACCTGAAACAAATCCTTCCCTCGCGTACAATGCGTTCAAATCCATCTACTTCATATCTGTGTGTAGTGACTGACTGGAGAATTTCCCCCGCTACATATGTGTGTATGAGAGTCTTCTTTATTGGGGATTTGCCTTACTTTGTTTGTGTTTGTTCTGGATTGTTCACAAAATAAAAATCCCTCATTTCGCATTCATTCCTATAGGGGTCAAATTGACCCGTGTAGGAAGGATTTGTTACCATCTTTATTACAAACTCCTCAAATCCAGTCAATTTTTTTGTGTATTCCAAGCTCAAGTGTGACAAAAGCATAAGCTCTTCCTGCACTCCGAGGAGCACTCAACTTCTAAAAATGAAAGGAAAATGAATTTCGGGTCAAAATGTCCCGAGGAGAGGATGCTAAAGAGCTGGATCCTGTGAGCCGGCTCAGCCTCGGTGATGGAGGACACTGTCTCATGTTGTTCTTGGAAGGTAGCTTTGGTGTTTTGGGCATTGGCAGTGGATCCAGTGGTTCTGCCACCTTCACAGTATTCTTACCGTAGAGCTTCTTCTCATAGTCCAGAAGTTGTGTCCAGAATCCCGTATTGAGGCGGACGTAGGGTCGGCTGTCTCTAACCCAGTTATGCGCTTGCCGCAGAGTCACTCCTTTGTACTTCATGAGGTAGGCCATTATCAGAGCAGGAGAGCGGCTCATGCCCGCAGCGCAGTGCACTAGCGTTCCTCCAGCTCTGTTGTTGTGGATTCGAGCTGAAACCTGGTCAAAATGATCACCCAGACGGGCATTTGGGAGGTCGGACACTGCAACACGTATGCACTCCACACCAGGGTAAATGGGGCAGCTGTGAGACAGGGTCACATTCACAATGAGTGTAATGCCTTTGCGGGTCATAAGTGCCTGATTCATAGGAGCATCAGCCCCGCTCAGAAAGAGGGTCGGTGTTATCTGTGATATTGACATAAGGCTGCATGGAAAGAAATAGTAGTTAATAAACAACCAGTTTGGGTTATTTTTATTATAATTATTAGTATCATTATATTGAGTCAATAAAGTATTTATACATTTCTCAACTCTGGTCCACTTTGCTGCATTCATGTTGTGTTGTTATTACTGTAATTTCATCATTGAACTGGAATTTATGCGTTTCTATGGCAAAAGTATCAAGGCGAAGTGAATCTGCGGTTGTCGGCAGCTCAGCGTAACTTCATACAGGCATATATTAATTGATAATTAAATTGTTTGATTAAGGTTTATACATACTAGTTTCCATGACAGAGTTTAAGCTGCCAGTTTGATAAGTTTCAAACGATTATTAAACAGCAAGCAGAAACTGTGCAGAAGCAGAAACTATGCAGCCCTTCCAGCGCATTGTGTTCAAATTCACTCACTGGTTCTCATTCACTCCTTCAAGTGGATTATATTAGTGGAGTGATATATAGGGAATAGTGAATGAAGGAATAGGAGGGTGATTTTCAAAGTTGCAGACAGGAGAGTTTGATGAAGGTTGCAGGAAAGTGGACCTTGAGAGCCAGAGTCAATGAGAGCCGCTGTTATAAATAATTGATAATACAAGCCGCTGCAATTGTTCTCGAAAAATCACATATGTATACAGGTCAATGAAAACGTGAGAAAGAAAAGTAAAAATTTCAACACGTGTACCAAGGTCCTAAATATGTATTCATGTTAGATTTATATGGTTTTGTAAAATATCATTTTTTAAAGAATATTGCAAGGAATAAACTCATAAACAGCAAACTCATAAATCATAAACAGTTTCAAACCAATAGCTCAACATCAGACACAAAACAACAGGCAACAAAATCCTTAAATAACCCTGAGTGTTGTGTAGAAGATGAGTAAGCTGTTAAAGTCATTGAACCGCCGTTTCAATGCTTTTTTTTAACGTTAGAATGATACTGTTAACAAAGAATAGACATAACACACACATATCAGCAAAAAGGTAAACAGCAGAGGAATATATACATATACACACACACACACACACACACACACACACACACACACACACACACACACACACACACACACACACACACACACACACACACACACACACACACACACACACACACACACACACACACACACACACACACACACACACACACACACACACACAAAGCAGGTAGAGATATTGTTAGTTATTTGAGAATAGTTACACATATTTTAAATGTGAAACACATGCAAGAAAACAATAGAAAATGCATTTTGCTGCAAGTTGCCGGCTACATGTAAACTTAGACATGTGCACTAAGCTAACACTCGTGTTTCATATGAACTTTAGACTGCAATGTGCACATGAATACAGTTTATGAATACACTGTCAGGACAGTAAACATATTGACATTTCTACTTAGACTATTTAAGTATATTTAAACCATATCTGTGTGTTTATTTGTACTTTATAGTGAACAGAGTTTTAAAGCTTATTTTCAGTTACTGACCTGGTCCCTCGGTGTGTGTGTGTGTGTGTGTGTGCCTCTCTCTCCCCCACACTAGCGTGAGGGGGAGATCCCCCGTCAACACGTTCAAACCCTAAAAAGGCTTTGAAGGCAACTGGCCAATGAAGAGAGAGATTAATTTTAAACTCCATGGCTGTTAGGGAATTAGCTTCTTGTCTTCCTGTTTTGGTCTGCCTGTTTATGAAAGCAAATAAATAATTCAAACTTGCACTTTTATTAACTGATGTCATGTTGGAAATGCAGAACAAGAAGACTTGAGTTAAGCCTTTAGTAGATCAAACGCATGTAAGGGAAATATAGATGAAGCAAAATAAAACTAAAGAAATTATTATTTCTTTCTTATTTGTAGCACTTTGTTTTAAACTACTGATAATTTGTCAACAATAAGAATAAGAAATTGAGAAAATGTAAATGTTTGTATTTGTTGTATATTATTTTAAATCAAAAACTATTTTTATTTCGTGCTATAAAACACGAATAATAGAATGAGAAATATTCATTCAAAACTTAACTAAATAAATAATGCAAATGTAATATGCCAGAGTACAAAACAACAATAACAAAACATATAAATAATAAATCAATAAAACTTTATGCAACAATATCATGACTTCCATATCAATCCGGAAAATTTCTGTATGCATGCAACGGAAAAAAAGGCATGAAAAAAGGGAAAAGGTTGCAGAAATTGCAAGAGTATTTCGTTTTCCAGCATGTTTTACTGGGTTGGGGTAAGATTATCCCCATTTTCATTTTTCTCTTGACACAAAATCTCCTCTCAGTGCTTCTGATGAATGGCAATGCTATTTTTAATTGTGTCATCTCATCAGAATATCAATATTTATCAGCTGAAACAGTTGCACGATCTGTCTCTAGAAAATAGTTTTTGTTGTGTGTCAAACTGTTACTGGGGAATTTGTGGACATATCAATGTTTTATAGGTTTGTGGCATAAAGGTTATAGCTTTTATTTCTGAGTAAAATTAGAGGCATGGATTTGGCACAGAAGGCCCAAAGTTGCATGTTATTATTGGCGTAAATTGAACAATTATATATTGTAATTAATGGTGTTTTTATTCAGTATTTCCATGAATTAGATGCACATTTCAGATATCTTTGCTTTCATTAAAACCTATGGGTTAGTTGAGTGAAATCATCAAATCTGCTTTTATGGAGTTGATATTATAAGAATCTGTGAAGTTAAATATATAAACATTCATATGAATAATGCAAACTTCAGATTAATCACCTTTCCTGTAATTCTGCTTTGTCATCAGTTACTCTAAAAACGAAATGGTCAATTATAAATACAATCGTTTTTTGGTATTTTACATTAATGACACTTTAAAAAATATAAAGAAAAGGACTGACAATTCTAATAAATTATCCAACAAGCTTTGTGTCAATTCAAATCTCCTGAAGATGGATGAAAAACACTGCTCTTAAATATATTTATAATGTAGTTAGGCTTTTCAGATATAATATTTAATTAACAGATTTTCTCAATCGCTAGAGAGTGACGCTTGCTAAGGTCATGGGTTCGATTCCCAGGGAAAGCAAGAACTGGTTAGAATCTCAATGTGTTCTTGAATGCAATGTGATCTGCCAAATGCATAAATGTGAATGAAGACAGCACGTCCGTCGCGCACAACAACGTCATCAGAGTGCCAGCACTTCCTGTTTTGGTTGCGAGTGAAGAATGGCTGAGTTAAACCGCCAGCTGCAGGAGTATTTGTCCCAGTCCAAGAGCGGCACGAAGAGCCCGTCCCAGTCCGGCTCCAGCACCGCCGTGCACATGAGTGACCCCGCGCCGGCGCCGGAGAGCTGGTTCAGCCGCTGGTCGGGCGGCCGCGGGGCGTCGGCAGGCCAGGGTTCGAGCAGCGGCTTCTCGTGGCCGTGGTCGTCAGAACCGGACCCATGTTTGCCGGGCATGAGTCGCTCGCAGCGGCTGGTGGCGTGCGGGGCGTGCGTGTTCCTGTCGGCGCTGTGCTTCGGGCTGTCGGCGCTCTACGCCCCGCTTCTCCTGCTGAAGGCGCGCAAGTTCGCCCTGCTCTGGTCGCTCGGCTCCGTGTTCGCGCTGCTCGGCGCGGCGGTGCTCCGCGGACCCAGTAAACTGATGGCGAGCCCCAGCGCGGGCGGCGCGGTGTACCTGTGCGCGCTGGCGGGGACCCTGTACGCGGCGCTCAGCCTCCACAGCACCCCGCTCACCGCGCTCGGAGCCGGGCTGCAGGTCGCGGCCATCCTCGGGTACATCCTGGCGGCGCTGCCGGGTGGGAGCGCAGGGATGAGGTTTGTGGGAAGCATGGCAGCGTCCGCTTTTAAAAGGACTATAACTGGGAAGTCCATGCCAATATGAACAGAGACTATGCGACGTTTGACCATGGAAAACACTTTCTTTTGTGAGTGACTGGACTGGGGCAACTGTGAAGTTCTTTAAGAGGAATTCAGTATTTCTGTGGATGGGAATATTTACATTTTGTAATTTTCTTCGTGAACATGGACCACATGTGTGACCAAGACATTGATCACTACTAAACGCTTCTGAACTGCTTTTGAAACTAAACTTTATTAATAAACGTAATGAACAGATCTTATTGTGTTCTCTACATCAGGTCTAAGATATTTAAGGACAGGATCAGGAGCTTGATCTGGAAAGCATCTGAGAAACGTCTTTAAGATGTCATTCATAAGTCATAAACATCTTAAAGACATTTTCTAAATGTTTATTTAACGTCTGACAGGAAACATCCCAGAGACATATTACAGATGAACAAACTCTAAAAAGTCTTGCAGATGTGTAAACACATCAGACAGACTCTGAGATGTGATATCAGGGTACAGTAGTGGTTCTTTATCCAGGGCTGAGTTTCCCAAATTGCCACCAATGGGTCTCTATGATCAAGTTAGGCTTATGATGTTTGTGGGAAACGCAGCCCTGGTCTTTGCACATTTTAGATGTCTCCCCTAACACATGCATCCAAAATGTGCAGTTCTGAGGTCCAGAGTAAAGGTATAATCACATCTGCATTGATAAAAATCTACATTGGGAACTTTTCCACCCTTCCCTCAAATCAAAACTATTGATTGGTTGAAATCCTGGGCTCCAGTAAACGTGTCTGCACCTTAAGAATCACTAATATAATTTACCTCCATTTGGGAAGGAAAACGGTTGTGCACATTTACCATTGCTTTGTGAAATCGTTGTTTTACAAGTAAAAAGAGATGTAGATTTAACTTGTGTTAAGGTCGTGAAAGCAGGTTGAAAGTGACTTCTGTGTGAGCGTTTCCTCATTCACCTCTACACTATTTACCATGGACTTTTTTTGGGCAAGTATTATGTCAGTCAAAACTGAAGGCAAGAAAAAGCTATGGGACATAAATCACAGACATTTGTTTGTATGCACACTCAATGCATACATCCTATGACTTCCATGATGGTTCTCCAGACAGCAATCATTGGTTTTCCTGTTGAAACTTGAGATTTTCTTCCTTTTAGTGATTTTATGATTAATATTCATGAGCAGTAGTTCTCTGGTCAAGTCAGATATCTGTGTATCTTGTCCGTTTACACCAAATGCAAAAAGCACCTGTACCTCTTCCTGTGAGATTCTGAAGAGCGCATACGATGGATACTTAAACTTTACTATCCCATGAGGCCACGGGAGAAAATTTGTGAGTGACCGTGAAGCGGCATAACTGGTGCTGGTAGGTCACATGATAACAGCATGGCAAAAGTTTGCAAAAAAAAATAAATAAAAAATAATTCATATCTTTCATGGAAGTGAAAGAATTGAAAGGGGCAGGAATAAATGCTTTTCTCCAAAACACATGAAAGAGATGGAAAGGACGAAAAGTCAGCAGGAAACGCAAGCTCATGCAAAAAAAAAAATAAATGTTTGTCACCTACGGAGGATCCCAGTCTTGTTTGTTTGCGCTTCTGAAAGGAACAAACAGTTATTACCCAAAGAGTTATAACATTTAGACAATGGCATTACCCGCCAATGAAATCTCAATTCTGTTTCTAATATTTCCCAAGTGATGGTTATCAGATCAAATGATTTTTAACAGTATTTCTTGTTATATGTTTCCTTTGGAGAAAGTTATTTAAATTTGCCTGGAATAAAAAACTACTAAGGTCAACATTAGCTCCCTTAAGAAATGGTCTGTTTTCTTGGCTTATTGTGTGTGTATATTGCACAAGCTGAGGATTAGTATCTTGCAAAACAACTAGTAAAATAATATGTAATCATGGCGAAGACAAAAGAAATGAGTTTAGACTTGAGAAAAAGAATTGTTAAAGCTCACAAAGCATGTCCATGTTTCCCGTGTCAAGAACTGCCATGAGAAAGAAGTATTATCAAGAAGTTTGTAGAAACCCACAAAGTGGAGAACAAGACTGGCAGAGGCAGGAATGGAAAGTTTTCAAAAACTTGAGAGAGGTTTCTAAAGAGCCATGAACAAATGCCTAGACACTAGTGAATGATTAAGCCAAGTCTCAACGAAGACGGTTATGAGAGTCCTGCACAGGAATGGACTGCAAGGTTGCCGACCAAGAGAAACTCCACTTCTGATGAAGAGACACCGCCAAGCTAGACTGAAGTTTGCCTCGGACAACCTGGGAGAGAAGTTATGCATTCTGGAAATGTGTCCTTTAGTCAGACGAGACAAATCTAGAGCTCTTTGTTCATTGTTGCCTGTTCGGGAAAGAATGGAGAAGCGCTCAACCCAAAGTTTTGTCTTCATTTCTGGTGAAGCACTACCTCCAAACAAGCAAAGTGAACGTCCTTGACTTGCCCAGACTTGAATCCAATGTCAAACCTGTGGAGCACACAGAAGACCAGCGTCCATTCCAGGAGGACAACAAATCTAGAGGAGCAATTTTGAGAGATTTGGGCTACGGCAACTAAAGACTTAAACGACTAAAGCCTATCAAACGAAAGGGATACACTATTGACTTTTAGCATCAGAGGGCTAATAATTTGGACCTGCAGACTTTATTCTTGATTATAATTTTGTTTTTATTTGTATTATAAACACTGCAAGTTTCCTAAATAAACTTGTTTAGAAATGCTGTGCTGAAAAAAAAGTTTGCTCCCTTTAAAACATCACTTGGGAATTATTTCATGAACCTTCAAGAGTGCTGCAAGGAAACCCCAAAAGACGAGTGGGAGAAAAAGTAATGACCAGCAGAGAGTTTAAATAAATTTTGCATTCTATTACGGTTTCATACAAAAAAAGGACAAAACAATATGACAATTTTGTGACAAACTGTACACATAGGAACAAAGTCTGCAGCTTCGTCTCTCAGAGTAGCCTGGTAATGTTACAGAAAGATTATCTCCATTATTTTACATAAAAATGAAATTAAATAAACAGCGCTGAGTCACTGGGGGAACGAAACATTCAAAAGACCAGTTTTCTCTAGTAATAGAGATGCCTAGAGGCCTTTATCTAGATTGACTTACATTTGCTGGCTGACAGAATCTGACAGGAATTCAATGGTAAACAATACATTTTGTGTATTATACATCAGAATCATTTCGGCCAAAACAAGACACAGGGAGCTCGGATGCTGGTACAGATTCAGGTGCCAATGTCCAAGTGAATCACAAAGCAGGTCGGCTGCTCAGTGCGGGGAAGGGACGTCTCTTAAGCATCTACAGAGAGTTGTACCATGCATCACAAACGTAAGTCCATTACATGAGATGTTTGTCGTCACACCATGATGCGCCCCCAGTTATTATTCTCACCATGGATGTAAGGTTAGAACAAATCCCACGTATCACGAGTACACCAAGCAGGTGGCATCATGAGCCAAAACATCAGGCCCTGGATAACTGGTACCCACCACCTTCCATCTGAGCTATCATAGAGAAAATGCTACGCCTTAGCCACCAATTAGGGTTCAACGCTGATTTATACCGAAGAGCTTCCAGACACCGGTCCAAGCCTGCATAATTGTTCAGACTCTCAAGGAAGCTGATATTGTAGTCATGTGTGGTTCTTTGTTGTCCCCTGTCCTCAATGTGGTTGTGCCCAGAGAAGCAGGCGTGACCAGTACTACCGCCCGCGACCTCCCCTCATAACGCCGCGTGGAGCACCTCGTCTGACATTTGGGCCCACATTGGGACCAGGACCACCTGAGTTAGGCGGCCCACCGCGTCCCCAACCACCTCTTCCTCCCCGTGATGGAGGCCCATACCCACCTTCGTCTCTTGGTGAAGGTCGACCTACGGAGAGATGGATAATATTGGTATGCAGAATACATTTTACATTAAAACAAATCTTTGGCACGTATCCGTCCCTCACCTGCTCTGTCATCAGGCACTGCACCAGAGGAGTCCATGTCACCAGTGCCTGGCCCGTCATGCCATGGTCGTTTGCGTGGTGGCAGCGAGGCCATGTCCATACCCTGTAGAGAGGAGGAACGCTCCCTACTGGCTGGAGATGGACTGTCATGTATACTGTGGTCTGGACGCTGACCATCCCGATAACTCTCATGACCTGTACACAAACACCAACATGAACTGTATTGAAACTTTGATGTTTGATGCAATACCACAAATGCCTATACACACAAAAGAAAAACAATATGCACAAACTGCTTTACGGTTAATATTATGCAACATCTGTAATCTTGAAGCACATGTGGACACACTATATATAATCAAATGTAGACCATTTTAAGAAGAACCACCTGAATAAAGCGTGTAATAAGTTCTCATGAAAACATCATACAGGTTTTAAATTCTTTTCAAGTGGCTGACAAAATATAAAGTTTTAGGCTTCATGTTTGTTTTGACTTTCACTTTGTGCTGAAAGAAATAAAAATGGAGCAAGACAATAACTAAGACAGACATGGGCAGCAAGGGCTTTCCCACGGTTAAAGGATGCCCACAAACTATAGCCTGCTGTCATATTACTAGTCAAATAATGAATGTGTCAAACAGATCCCATGGAATATCCTGTCACCTCATTGGTCATTTTGTGTCACTGCTCTCACTACATTGCTTTCACGAAGAGATTCCCTTGTTGCTGAGGCAAGTCACAGAATATGTTGGAATCATCACACATCTAACTGGCCCATCATCCAATTTGGTTTCGATCTGACTTGTTGTTGCGGATCTAAGTGTCTGTGACTGGAGAATGTGGTCTAAAATCATTGTGTGCACTCGGCTTTATGCCCTCAGGTAAAGAATGGGAATTTTCTCAAACATGTCTTACTGCACTGCAACAACAAGAACATTTATTGGCATCCCCTTCATGCACTTCTACCTGAATCTCGCCCTCCCTCCCAGCCCTCCTGGTTTCTTCCTCCTTCATAGTGAGAGGGATAATCATCAGGAGTTGGGAGAAGCCCCTTTCTTCCTACACCACCTAAGAAAGATGTCATGTTCAAACCTGACACCTCAGTTTTTTTATTGTTCGCAACGTGAGCTCAAGGACTGGTGAATGGAACGGATTCTACCTCCTCTCGGTGGCCCGCCACGTGGTCTTCCTCTACTTCCCCATCCTTGGCCCACGTCTTCTTGGGAATCAAAGCTCTCATCTCCGCCATACTCATCTTGGAAGCCGCCCATTCCACCACGCCCACTTGGGCCACCCCTCCGGTATCTGTACATTCAGAGGCAGATAATAAAACTCGATATTAAAGACCATAAAATGTCTGTACAGTATCATGATTAAAACATATACAGTAATACCTCGGTTTACGAGTTAAATTATTTTCTGTCACGCCCCCCCTAGGAAGAGGTGAACATTTCGCGCGCCGCCCCTCCCCCATTTTTGAACTTTCACCTTACTGTTTCCATGGCAACGCGTCATGCTTGTCACGTGACATACCGCAGTCACAAAAAGCGCTGTATAATAGATAGAGCACATATATTTAGTTTCTTTTTTATTCAAAATAGTCACCAACTTGTTGGCTCAACTTGTTGAAACCTAAAAGAAACCTTATGTAGTTGAAAACACTGAATTGTTGTGATAAATGACAAGCTCTGAGCGCGTCTTTTTTTGGATCAGTGCCAGATATTGCGTGAAAACACGTGTGAATTTAGTGGTTGATCATGTGACACACATGAACACCGGTATGATCGTACACATCAAAGGATGAGAGGATGGTTATCTGAACTTCATATCTGCTGCTCTTGTTCAGTGCAAGAATACCTACTCCCTGGCCAAAAAAAAAAAAAAAAAAGTGTATGTACCCCAGGGTCACGCGCCCCCCCCTGGCATCGCTATTTGAGAACCACTGGTGTATACAGTGGAGTTCACTTATCTCGAGTCACGGTTAACTCGCCAATCCTATTATGTCGACGTTTTTGAAGTGGAACCGCCAAACTCCCTATTTGTCTCAGCATTTTCTCATCGGTTACGTCGATTTTTTAATGTCGCCGAACACTAGTATTGCGAGTACAAAAGAGGGACATATTCGCCACTTAACATGGTTATCTCGTGACTAAGATCGTACCTAGTTCACTACGCATGCGCTGAGTTCGCGTTGCACGTGGCTCGCACGTGAATCTCCAGTGGTGCTGCGCAGCCGGAGAAGAACTCACGGACAGCGTTGCCAACTTAGCGCCTTTGTCGCTATATTTAGAGAGTATTCAGACCACATTTTCAAAAAGGCGACTAGCGACAAATCTAACGACTTTTTCTGGAGTTATTGGAGATTTTTGGAGACTCTCTGAAGTGAAAGCACATATCGTTCTTACTCTTCTCAACGAGCAGCAAGTGCTGCCGTGGGCCCCACCCCATCCCAAAGCACTCAAAGCTGTGTGCACATGAAGTCTGTCTCTGATTTGATTGGTTTTCTCAAATAATATTCGAACCAGTTCCAACGCATAAGCACTGACGGCCGACGCGTGTCCTGCGCACGTCACGCATACTCAACGCATAAACTACGCACGCCGACTCATGAATAACGCACACGGTTTTCCACACGGAAAATGTTTTAACCGTTCAAAACTCAAAATCACGCACAAACCACCTTCGACGCACATCCACTTACAATCACTGACGGTCCTCGTTCGTTCCACCGACGAATTACGCATATGACGCACACGCCGCGCAGAAACGAAAATCTGTGCGCAATTCGTGCGTTCTCGCTGTGTGACTGGGCCTTTAGACAGGCAGAACGCAAGAAAGTATGTAATCTAGTACAGCGTGATATAAAGAATATGTTATGAGTGAATGTGTTTACACGTGTGTTGTGCCTGTGTTTACACTGTGAGCAATCATTGTGTTTGCAGTGTTGGAGAATATAATTAAAGGTTTGTACGGAGAATGGAAGGTGTTTTTTATTGTATTCTGGTAAATCTCTGCTGTTAGTTGGTGCACATATGCCTTTTGTTGTTAGTAAACATATACAGTGTATGAACATTTTATAGCATGCCGATCGCTTCATCAAATAAATCGCCATATTCGCTGTTGGTTATCTCGATCATCAGTTATCTCAATACTTTTTTTGCAACCCCCGAGGCCGTCGACATAACCGTATTCCACTGTATTTCACTACGTGAACAATAGCGATCACAATTAATGTGAACAACACGAGGTAAAACCGCTGTAAATCAATTATAAAAGTATCACTGTGGTGAATGATGCAACCAAGCCGAGCGATGCTGAATGTACTGAGGCAGTCGTTTGGATATTTCCAGTAAAAATGCGTGCGAAGATGCTGAGCGTTAGGACTTTTCCAGACAAAAATGCACATGGGCGAGGGAATATTTCTCTCACACACTGATACAATGCTCGTACACCGATTTGACTTTCCATACTTGTACACCGATTTGCTCGTATACAAAGTAACTCGTAAACCGAAGTATTACTGTACTTTGAAACGGTCGAACACTTGACTTTTTGCGAGCCATAACAGGCAGGCAGAACAGGAAGCACACCACAGGCTTTAGTGTCTAGTGCAGGGGTCGCCAACCTTTTTGAAACTGAGGGCTACTTCTTGGATACCGATTAATGCAAAGGGCTACCAGTTTGATACACATTTCCGAAATATCAAATTTGCTGAATTTACATTTAATTATATGTCATTGTTAATAATTAATGATATTCATCTATGTGAAGACACTGATCATGTTAATGATTTCTTACAATAATTATACAAGGTAGGAAACCTATCAATATGCAACACTTTATTTCTCTAAATCTCTGCAAGTATTTACATTTTCAAATGATCACTTCTACAAGATTTTTACCAGCCACTAACAATTTAAATAAAAATAGAGGGTGTGCTTTGGGTACATGCAGAAGGCTTAGACAAAGTGTTCATGAAATGGTATGGTTTTTATTCAGAAAAATTAATTTCTCCATTCTTTGGTTAAAGGCGAAATGTTTTGTTTTTTACTATTTCGCCAGCTTTAGAGAACATTCTCTCGCATGGAACAGATGCAGGTGTACACAAAAACAGTTTAGAAAGCTGATATAAATGAGGATGTATTGCTTTGAATATACAACACGGAAATAAACTCAATCCACTCTCCTCAACAATAACGCAAATGCAAATACCGTCTCCTACAACCCACGGTTTGGTTTCACTTTTATAAGAAATACAGCCGCCAGGTTTGAAACCCGTCAACACTGGATTGGGCTGTCAGAGCAGTCAGGTGGTTCACTGCCGGAGTGAAGCAGTGTGTTTGCTTCAAACGTCATTTTCACGTGACTATTGACGTAATGATTCAAGCTCCGAAGCAGTGGTTCATTGCAAGGACCGTTCGAGTTTGAAGCAAGCTTCGGAGCGTCGGTGTCGGACGTAACATCACTACAGACGCGCACCATTGCCGCTTGCAGCCGCTCAAAATGTGTTTTTTTTTAGAAAAATTAGGTGGAATTGAATAATATTCCGCGGCACACCTGACGATCTCTCACAGCACACGTGTGCCGCGGAACACTGGTTGAAAAACACTGCTGTATTCAGTGCAGCTCGCTTTTTTTTAGGTTATCCTATTATGTTAAATTATGTGAAGTTGAGGAGTTAATTTGTGGGTGTGATTTTAAAAAAGGATAGCAAGAAAAATAGATGCAGCTCACTGGTAAGTAGCGCTATGGTGAGCTATTTTTAGAACAGTCCTGCGGGCGACTCATGTGGTCCTTGGGGGCGACCTGGTGCCCGCGGGCACCATGTTGGCGACGCCTGGTCTAGTGTTTCAATCTTCAGAATCCTTTTGAAAAATATGCATTTCTTTCTTTCTGTAAAGCTAAACTGTAAATTGTTTAAAATGGAAAACTTACGAATCATCTCCATGTGGTGGCCGTCTCTGCCTCTGGTCAAACTCCTCACCAGAACCCTCATACCCATCATACCTGTAAAGATGTCACCACACAAACTTCACATCCTAATCCACACGAATATCAGCTTCTATAAAGTCATGTTGTGCTGAATAAAGCATACCTGTCGTGTCCCATGTACTCTCCATCATGCGAAGAAAACCTTTCTTGGCTCTCCCATTGGCTTCCTCTGTGACTTCCAGAGTATTCCTGTGCAGGACCCCCAGGGCCTCTTCTCCAGCCCTCTTGATAACCCTCATCACCCCAGTACTGGCCTCCATCAGAGCCCTGACCAGGACCTCCCTGTCGATCCGGAGGGGGTCCCATGTGGTGGTTAGGTGGTCCTCGAGAAGCATCACCTGACAAGAACATAGAAAGAACACAAGTCACTATTTACTCTCACATACCAGTTGATTAAATCGTCTTGCATATGATTTAGAACTGCATGATTAATTGTTAAAAGACTACGATCTTGATTCAAACACCCGAATAAAATAAAAATATAGCAAATCGCCTTTTGAAAGCAACTTGTCACTTAAAATAACTATTGATTATATTGTTACACCATAAGGTGACGAGAAGGGAATCATTTATTCTGGAAACTTTTGATTCATCCAGTATTTAAACAAACGTAGTATTTATGTATTAGTCATTGAATTGTTCTTTCAAAATCAAGTTTTAAACATTAAATAAACTACAGCAATTAACATTTTGCCAGAACCTCTAGTACATTATGTTACAGTAATACCTCGGTTTACGAGTTTAATTCGTTCCAAGAGCTCGTAACCCAAAACGCTCGTACAACAAAACAATTTTCCACATAAGAATGCAATAAAAATCAATTGATTCGTTCCATAAACGACCATAAATGCCCATTTTAATGTTTTTTTTTGTTGGTTTTACCCTATTAATTAGAGTTAAAATTATAACCATTAAGATCTCATATAAATACTAATTAATAATAGACAATTAAACTCTAAAAATACTTGACAATTTACTGTAATGCACTTCAGCTTTGAGCAGCGTCGTGCAGATTCAAGTGCAAATGAGTGAATTTATTATGATAGTGCAGAAAACAGACATAATCCAGAGTGAAAGTCGTGGAACGTGGAACACGGGAGACACTGACGCGGGAGACACGGACACGGGAGCTCCAAAGACAGCGCGGACATAACAGAGACAACAACTCGACAACACAGAAGTGGAGAGAAGTGAACTACATAGGCAGATGAGATGAGAATCAGGTGTGTCAGTGCTCAGTGACCACGCCCCCACTCTCTCACACAGGCAGAACTAGGAGACAATGAACCGTGACAGTTACTGCTTATAGGGAGGATTTCGTACCTTCTTTCTATATGCTGTACGTATACATTTCACTACGTGAACAATAGCGATCACAATTAATGTGAACAACAAGAGGTAAAACCGCTGTAAATCACTTATAAAAGTATCACTGTGGTGAATGATGCAGCCAAACCGAGTGGTTAGAACCGCGTGACTGTTTTATGAGAGACTGTGTTTAAGATATTTCCAGTAAAAATGCACGCAACGATGCTGAGCTTTAGGACTTTTGCACACAAAAATGGCCGTGGGTGAGGGAAAAAATTTCTTGCAATGCTCGTACACTGATTTGCTCGTATACAAAGTCACTCGTAAACCGAGGTATTACTGTATTTTGTAATTTGTCTGTTCAGAATCATAGGAGAATAAAAAAATCATGAAAATCCCCCAAAATATTGAGATTCTAATCGTGAAGAGTAACTTCTCCTCCCACAAGATGCTGAGCATTACCTTTCCCATTAGGACCCTGCTGTCCCATTCCATGCATCATTGACTGGGGCCCAGGATTCTGCCCCTGGAAGACAAGCGCAAAGTTTCAGCAATAGAAGCTACCCTGCCATTTATAATATTTATTATCTCTTTGTCAGATGTATTTATTCCAACAGCTTCTTCACCTGGTTGAACTGTCCTCGGCTTCCTTCACCCAAGTGCGATGGTTTGCCTTGCATATATGGTGGATGGCCCTGCATATTGCCTGGAGGGCCTTGCATGTTTCCTGGTGGCCCCTGCATGTTGTTTGGTGGTCCATGCATACCCCCCTGAGGAGGCCCCATCCCATGCATATTTCCCATGCCCTGCATATTGGCATGAGTCCTGGGTGGAGGCCCCATCATACCCCCGGGCATGGGTCCCTGATGGCCCATCAAGTTTCCATGAGGCACCGGCCCCCTCATGTCCTGATGCATCATACCTCCCTGTGGTGGCCCCTGTCCTCGCGGTGGTGGTCCCATCATACCGCCTGGAGGTCCACCAGAACCTGGGGGCATTCCTCCAGGGGGAGGTCCTTGCATGCCTCTGGGGCCAGGTGGCATACCAGGAGGGCCCTGAGGTCCCAAGTTCCTGTGAGGCCCAGGATGGCGTGGAGGTCCATGCATGTCTGGTCCCAACATACCCTGTGGAGGAGGACCCTGGTGCATAGATCCTGGACCCATTTGGCCTGGAGGTATGAATGGACCTGGTATTCCACCAGGTCCCACTGGAGGCATGTTGTGCGGCATTTGTTGTGGAGGCATAGATTGAGGGAAGCCTTGTGTTGGAGGGGGCATCGGACCACCCTGCCCTGAAAAGGGCGGCACTGGCCCTGACTGTCCAGCAGGGGGAGGCATTCCCTGCTCTTGTAATTGTGCCATTCGTTCAATCTTCAGTTGCTATAGACAAAAAGTATATTTTTATCAAAATTAACTAGTCATATGCATAACAGCGAAAAATCATTTTTACAGCACAATGCTAAAGGTGTACATGTAAGCGCATCAGCTGACCTCGAGCAACATTGGGTTTGTATACTGCAGGGCAGCCATTTCCTTCTCAATCTCTGCTTGCGTCTTCTTCTTGCCATCTACTTTCTTCTCGTCCTTCCTTTCTTTTGGGACCTCTCCAGGAGGCATTGCTGGAACCTTATTTTCTGCCCAGGCCTATTGCATAAAATAAAAAGTGAGGGACACACAAAACCACAGTATGTCTGGCAGTGCTACCAAAACATGCATAAGCTGATTATTCTGACCTGTTGAAACTGAGCCGGAATAGGTTTTGCATAAGGAACTTTTTTAGTCGGGGGCTTTTTTTGGTCCTTCAGCATGACCTCTTCCATTCCCCAGTCCAGCCCTGGGATGCTCATCTCAGGCTCTGCCATCATCTCTTTTCCTAAGCACGTAAACACAGGTTATTAACCAATTACCTACACATAAATACATTGAGCATCAATAAATATTGACTGCGACTATGTGTGTGCTTACTAGGGATGAGCAAGTACAGCATTATTTGTATCTGTATTTGTACTCGGACTGGGCGGGGCGGGGCCTAACCTGGAAGTGGGCGGGTTGTCTTGAAATGGGCAGGGCTGTATGTTATTTTTAATCATGCAGTTGATATGGCTTGATCAGAAATTGTTATATTTATTGCTGATTAGAAAACTATTTATATGACAGCATCAGCATTGAGCTTCAGACCAATGGTTTTGATCACGATAACAAACTATATACAACACTTGAATACAACACATGCGATTGCAATTATGAAGAAATCAACTGTTAATCATTATTTTTTGCGTGAAGTCAAAAAACTGGATAGAGCAGCAGACGGTAAAAAATAAAAATTCTCCAACAGGCAGAGACGCAACGCTAGTCGTATTCTACCAAGCACATGTCTGAACAAACCCCACGTTCACCAGAACTCTACTGGCTTATAAGCAAGTACTACAAACAAACCGAAATAAAAAACAAACCTGAAGCTGGAGAAACCCTAAACGTTAACGGAAAAGACCTGAGTGTCTGAGTGAGAGACAGAGAGAGAAAGAGAGAGCTGTTCTCTTCTCAGTGTTCTGCGTGTGAGTGAGCAGAGCGGGACACCGCAAATCTGTATGTGTAGGGGAGGGGCGCTGTGTCTGTGAATCTTATTCAATCCGAGCACAGATATTGACTCGTATTACTCGTATGATACTCGTACTCGGCTGAAAAGAGTATCTGGTAAGGATAAAGCACTTTTGCTGAGTATCCGGCTCAACTCTAGTGCTTACCAGTTTGTTCTAGTTCCATGGCAGCCTTCAGTTGTTCTGGGATCCCCATGCCAGGAATGGCGGCAACACTATTGGGCTCCATGTCATCTAGAATCACCCCAAAATAAAGCATTATGAATTCATATGTACATCCTCTATAAGGTTTCTAAAATTGCAAGAGGTCAAGGAATACCTACCATATTCCATCCCATCTTCTGACATGCCAGGCAACAAGTTCAGGTTGTATCTATCCCGCATCTTGTCCCCTGGTCGATTCCTTGTCCAAAATTTACTGGGGGAGTGATCGAAGAGCAATGAACTTTAATCTATGCATACTGGAACATTTTTGGTTTATGATTTTAATTCCTTCTTTCAGAGCATTCACGTAACTATATGGAATTGGTTTGATTCACTAATTTAAATAGAAATAAAGGAGAGTGATAAATAGCATGTTTTTTTGACACAACCGGTTTTGAGATTTGGGAAATTTCCCAATTATTGGCATCAGTATTTGCAACTGAAAATTAGGTTAATGCAACAACCCTAAAAGACCTTTTATGTCATCCACATTAACGTTTTGTTCACTCACTCACCTGGTGTGGTCATTAGACCCAGAACACAAGATGTGGCCCAGTGGATGCCAAGCTAAACTCCAAATCATCCCTTCATGAGCCATCTCCATTCCTCCCACTTCTTTCTCCACACTAGAAAACATTTCAACCACATTAGCAGTCCAATAACATGCTACAAACTTTAAAACGACTCTACACAGTACTCTGAACAGAGCTTACCCTGTATGCCAAAACAGCAGCGATCCATCAGAGCCTCCACTGGCAAACAGGCCTTCATGAACTGGGTGCCAGGCTACAGCTGCAACCAAAAGAGGAAAGCATGAGCATGGAGCACACACTGCTTCCCCAGCACACAAGCCATTCATACACAATCTCATTGGGATTACAGTACCTGTGGCTTCTTTCTTGTGTCCTCTAAAAACCTGCAGCTCCTCTTTGAGGTTGCGGATGTCAAACAGTTTGCATAAATGGTCGCGTGACGCCGTCAACAGCCAGTTGCCATTGAGGTTCCACTTCACCTCCATGACTGTGTTTTTATGTGCATGTCTGAGGACAAAACACCACAGAAAGAGTAATAGATTAATCGCTTTCATTGTTCCCTAAAAGCCCAAACTAACATCCAAATAAGAAAGTGTTGTAAAATGCAGTGTACTGTTGCTAGACTTCAGGATGGGTTTGATATTAAACAGAATTATTAAGAGCACAATAAGCTGCAAAAGAGACAATTCTCCAATTGGCTTTTTGTGCGTCCGAGACTGAGCAACAGACAAGCAAATGGGCTTTAGATAGACACTTAAACATGCACACTCACAATTTTTTTTTTTAAATGTCAATAAATGTGGGCTTCGTCTTAAGTAGACGTACACAATTGAGGAATTAAACGCATGTGTAACAGTATACTGGATCAGTGCATTCGCTCTTAAAGTGACAGCAGCCCAATAAACCTGCAGCAGTTCGTCATTAATGACAATCAAACAACAAATGATGTCTGATCTGGACTGAATACCTTAAGTAGCTTTAATAAGAATTGACCCATATTCAGTATGTACAATATGACTATGAAGTGCTATTTTACATTTGATTATTCACTCTTTTGTGAGGGGTTATTACTAGTCGGAACACCAAGCATTATATCTTCCTGAAAACTCAGTTTATTTGTGTATATATTTGTCAGTCTTGTTTGTAATCAGTTTCTTTGCTCTTATTGAGTTTAGTTGTGTACTTTTCTTACATAAGTTAGACATTTAAAATGACTGGTATCATGAAATTAAATCATTTCAACCACCAATAACCGTGATTTCAATGATTGTCAAAAACAATCCTGACATAATCAAGCAGCTCAGTCAACAGCCAGTTTTAAGGAAATGCTTTGATGTTGAGGTGTGTGTGTGTGTGTGTGTGTGTGTGTGTGTGTGTGTGTAAGAGTAGGAGGTATAGTTTGGTTCATGCAGGAAAGATTAAGATGTGCACCTGTTATTTTCCTCTACTCTAGGAGCAGAGAGATGGACGAATAAAAATGAAAGGTAACCCAACAAATGGCAATTCATTGAGCAAAGTATTCACAGGTTGGAAGAGTGAGACTGTAGGAATGGAAATTATTAGATCATCTAACCGGCATCTCTGCTTTGTTACCGGTACTTGAAAAAAAGAAAAGAAAAAAAAAGTCTATTCTTTTGAGACCTGGAACTCTTCCTCGACACGTTTCTTCAGAGACAAAGATTGACTTCTGCCCCCAAACTAACTTACAGTGTTGCCAAACTTTGTCCAGTCTTTGGGTCCCAAAATTTGATAGGTTGCTGGCTGTCTTTGCTGCCGGACACCACCAAACCCTTTGTGGGATGCCAATCAACACACTTCACGTCTGCTCCATGTCCTGGAAACACATGTAGTTTTCTTTAATATTCCAGAAAAATGTATTACTTCTGACCAGAAATAAAACATGTATTATGTAGCATGCCATAATATTTTATTAAAAACATATAATAAGCAAAGCCAGTCAAAGTAACAGCCAGAACAAAACACATTTTATTGGATTAAATTGAATTAGCAAAGCAATAAATCTCATTAACTTTAATGTTAACAAATGGGACACTTTGAGTATTGTGGCATTATTATAATTAATAATGAAGGAATTATTTTAAAGGTCACATTGTGCGAATGTCACAAACACATTGCTCAAAATAAAGTTAGCATGAGATGTTTATTAATTTATATTCAATTCTAGGTAAAGCTGCACAAAACCTTAGCTGTATTTTTAGTTGACAGAGATAAACACACAAACATGAGAAAGATCAGCTGTGAAGAGAATGTGCTTGTTTTTATGCAAATCAGTGAACTATTTAAAAAAAAAATTATTCTATTGATTATACAAATCAGATCACAGTGACTGGGACAGTGCAATAGCTTAAAGTGTGGAGATATACTTAATGTAATGTGAAAGGCCGTACAAAAGCATGAACCTATGCAATTCACATTTTTCAGGCAATGCTGTGTTTATTTGATTATAGTGCAAAATCTGAAGATTTTTGGCAATATTGTGTCTTCTTTAATTCTTTATTACTTCAATATTAGGTCATAAATTGAGTGAAAGTAATACCTTCCATGTTCTTAGTGTTAAATTTCAGGACACTTTGTCTCTGGCTTAATGAAGTGCACATAAGATGCACATTTCAAACTACCCTCAACCAAACTAGCATAAAAAGTATATGCATCTTGAGAGGTTGAAATATTTGAACCCCAAATCAAAACAGCAAAGTTTGCTATTAAAGAATAAGATAAAACTGAAAGTTAAAGCACAAGCTTTTTTAATGATTATTTTTTAATTTTATCACAAAGCTTCCATACCCAGTCACTCGCATCAGTTCTCAGCATTACTCTCTCTCTCTTTTTCATTCACTCGCAAACACACACACATAGAAAACGTAAAGAAAAAAACATTATAACCTGAAAATGCATTTGAGATGAAAAGAAACTGAATATTAAACTATCTTCCAGTTTCACAGATAAGGATTAAGTCTAGTCTCTAGACTAAAATGCATGTGTGAGCTGTTTTAACTGAACGCAACTTTGGACTGGGATCTCTCAAAATATGTCAGTGTCAAGATGCTTTTCATAAAATACCCTAACTGAACTAATGCCTAATCCTGGCTTCATCTAAGCCCTGTCTGTGAAACCAGGCCTAAAAGCCATAAATCCCATCAGTCAACTAATGACTTTAAGTTTTAGTATTTAATGTAGTTTAAGCTATTGCGTGTTCTTTAGTTTTATTACTCTTCAAATAAGAATCCCATTAGCATTAGTGTTTTTTGCATGTGCATTTAAGGTGGATTATTCTTTTCACAATGGTGACAGATCAGGTTATACATGTTTCGCATACAGAAATGAGAAAGGTGTCGGTATTGAAAGAGAAAAACACCTCATCTTCACTACATTGTAATAAACACAAATATTTCAAATGATGCAAGGAGGAACAACTCTTTTCAAACTAAAAGTCAAACGCAGGTAGGAACAATTTATCTTAAAGTACTGAAAAACAAGGTAGTGAGTGATTCAGGCAAGAGAGGTTTAGAAAGGCCATCTTAAACTTATATTTGATTCTGTTCTACAACATAACTTTCAAAACAAATATTCTAAGAGATGAAGACATATTGTTTAATGCCAATTGCGTTCAAATTTAAGATTAGAAGAAAAAAAAGGGGAAAAGGGTGTTTTATTAAAGATAACTGATCATTACTAGACAATGTTAGGAAAGATATCTAAACCTTTCTACGGCAGTAGTGCACTACATTATTAATGTTTAGTACGCAAGACAATAATACACAAAACACAGGGTTATTAGATGCAATAGCTTACAGAAAAGCATAAGTACATATATTGGAAGGAACAATAAAAGTAACGCAATAAAACGCTCATAGAAAGCTAAAACTTTCTCCCATGTTCATGTGCATTAAATTCCCACAAAAAAACTTTTTACTTAAAGGTGCAAAGCACTATTAACATAGGGAAAACGATGCCTTACGCATGATTAGACATTATAAAAAAAATATTCGTCAGTTAAATATTATGCTTTTTATGTAAATCGCAAACCCATGGAAATGGCCAAAAACAATGGAAGTATAGCCGATACTGACAGCCCGTGATAAAGTGCGCAGGTTTGTGTGAAAGACTTGTGTTTGTGAACCCAGACGGCAGTGTAATCGTGTTCAAAGGAAAGCGTTTGTGAATATCTCCACATCTATATAACATACCTCTCAGAATTCGTTCCTCATGACAGCGCAGAAAGTCCCAGATGCGTACAGTTCCATCATCAGAGCAAGTGGCAAATTTATTATCCGTAGGAGAGAAACTGAAGACACAGCAGGGAGAGAATCAACAATGAAGGATAACATAGCAGTTCTCTGTGGGGTGGACATCTTACAGGGGCCCTTTGAGTTGATCTGACAAGGAAGCATCCATCTCCTTCTACAGCACAGTCCTAATAACACTCGCTTTAATGCATCTCCAGTTTAAAGGGAAAGAAAAGATCAGATGCTAAAACTATGTGGGCTGTTCATCGACGCCACGCAAGCTGAACATGTCGCAAGAGTTCAAACTGGCCACACGTTTCACTGCTGTGCAACATCAGACAGAGGAATGAGCATATTTACACAAAAAAGGTATTTACTTGTTTAGTTTGATCGGTAAACGCAATCATCTCTACACCGACCGCTCTTCCTTCAAGAGGGCACACAAGCTGGTTCAAAACTGAGCCTGCCTCAGTCTACCAACTCTCTTTGACCTCCAAAAACATACCCTTTCTTTACTATTTCTACAGACAAATAAGGCAGAGAGATCACACCACCGAAACCATGAGCTACGACGTTAACCGCAGTGCTCAAATGCTCTTACCATGCACTGAATTACTTAAAAGCATGTTAAAAAAAATAATAGAAATGAACCAGAGAAGTGAGCAAAAGCCTGCTTGACGTCAACCCATGAGTCATTTGTATGAATAGCTTTAAATTTGTGGCTTCATTTTTTGTTTTTATAAAACATTGTCGGTGGAATTGCATTTTATTGCATCAGAAAGAACATTACATGCTCTGCATTGTGTCCGAGTTAACAGAGAGAAAGGGAGTGCCAGTTTCACTGTGAATGAAAATGTTGCCATGTGCATTTAGACCCGTAGTGTTCATCAAAGTGAATATTCGACTTATTTACTCTTTATTTAGAGGCAATACTTTTTATTAGGGAAGACTTTTGTTTTAAGGGATTCTGACGGCCAGTCGGGGGAAACCATTGTGAACTGAAACTTAAAGGTTAAGAGAAATACATCACCTCCGTAAACCCTTCAGTCCCTGAGAGTCTTTTTATCTGACTTTGTCTTTTATTATTCTAGACTGCATGTGTCATCACCTTAGAGTATAAATAATTGGAAATACTTTATTTAAAAGTGTGAAAAATACACCTTTTCTGTACAAAGTAATTATGTATATAAAAGAGGAGGATACATAACTCAAAAAGCCACAGGTGACAAGTAAATGCAGTGTTGCAACAACAACACACGTGTCAATAATAAAGGACATGAACATTGAGCAGCACAGGGAAGAGTGTGTCAGAACCGAGGAGCGCCCCCTACAGACAGAGCCCGGCAACAGGCTTGGGTTAACTACGGAAAATGGTAGATTGTGTATAGACCTGGCCTCTCTAATCGCCTCCTTGTGAGCCTGGAACATCTTGACGTTATTCATGTTGGACTGCCAGTACTTCACGTAACCTCCATGGTCGGCAGTCAACATCCACATGTCATTGTGAGACCAGGTCATTGCCCTGACAGGGCTGTCATGAGCCTACGAGAACAGAGGAAGTGTGGATAAATATGCAGCAAGCTCATGAAGTATCGGCTCAAATGGAAAACACGGGCTCTGGTTACCTGCAGAATCGTCTCAAAGTTGAACGTGAGCCCGTTCCATAGGGTGAACTCCCCGCTGGAGGCCCCCGTTACAAGCCGCCTGCCTTCAGGAGTCCACTGATAGAAGAGAAGAGGAGAGATTTAGAAACACCAGAGGATTTAATGATGCATTTCAACAGACTTTTAACTCTTACCCGCACGACAAACACTGGGCATTTGACTTTGTTGGTGGAGGTTCTGACAAACTTCGTGGTGACGGCATTCATAGGGTTGCTAAGCATCCCGACCGGAGGAACGAGCTGCAAGAGAAATCATTATTAGATACACGAACATATAATAACTAATTAGTCTTAGCAAAACATGCTCACGTCATTGTAGCAGCCGGCATCTGGTTGAATGGCACGGAAATCTCGATGATCTCGCTGCCACAATCGATTCTGAAACAGAAATTAGCCCAATGTGAAGATTGAGCTCGAGGACCAGAGCTGTTTTTGGTTGGTTTGTTGTTGTCAGGATTATACCTCAAGATATCTGATGACGGATGGGTTGTAATCAATGGTTTTGCGGTTGACGGCTTTCCTCATGCGCTTTCCATCAAAAGTGAGCTGCTGCATGGCCTGCTGCTGGGCGAAGTCCGGCCTCTTGTAGAACAACTGACGGGGCGCCTGGTGCTGGAACCGAGGCATGTGGAAGAACCGGGGAGGCGAGCCGATGTCTGTTGCCATGTTGACAGTTTTCCAACACCTGAAGATGCGAAGGGAAGGACATTTACTACAAGTTGGAGGGTTATTGGCACACTTTAAATGAACTTAATGGCACAGGTCAATGGAAAAGTGTAACGTACAGAGAGGCGGAAAAGAGTCACATCAAAACGACATCTGTGCCATAAGACCAAACAACAAAATAAGATACTGCAATCAATTCAAATAGCTCTTCTGGATTCAAAAAGAGTAACAGTATAAAAGGATAACAAAACACAAAATAGGGCAACGATTTGTAATCATAAACGGGTTTCCATAAATTGCACTAAAAGCGAGATGAGATCAACGCAACCCTAAGATGAATTTAGAAACCTTTTCTAGGGCAGGATAATTCTGCTCAGGTCAGAGAAATAACAATGTTTGTTGGTGTTGAATATCTGGAATCGCACTGAACCGTCAAAATGAAATAATCCATTCACTTAAAAAAAAAAAAGGACAGCAGAGAAAACGGCTTTGCTTCCATTTTTGGATCGAATGGCTTGAAAAACATGCATTTACAACTTTGTCCTAAAAAATAGCACTAAGAGAAAAATCCTATCACAGAATTAGTTCAGTTATCAACCCCCCCCCCCAAAAAAACACCCTCCAGTTAAAACCATTGTGATTAACGCTAGGTCTGAATTATAGTAGTGGCTGTTCCAGACCATCCAGAGTAACAGTGAACACAAAGTGAGCTTGAATGAACCGTTTTCATGGCATAAAGGGCAGCCAAGAGCACCGACTCCCATACGGGAGATTTTATTGTAAAAAAAGAAACTCAAATAAAAACAAACCACTAGTTACATTTAGTTCTCAACAGCACTAAATATGAGCGTTTTCCTTGTGATGGCAAGTGAACGCTTCAGTTGTAATTAATATGTAATAAATGCAGTGTAATAACACTGGCGAGTAATTACTCTTAGAACAAACTCATAAAAATGCAGATATACATTGAGTTCTGAAATGAGTAACTAACGCCACATTTGTAAATTAGGTCAGTCTTGTGATGCAACTCATTCACACAATAGAGAGGCAGGATGGATTGCTTTCCTCAAAACAAATACAACTGGGTTAAGAGGCATCAGAGCGGACCGGGTCCCGCTGGAGTAAGACGAGCACTTGTTAAAACTGGTTACCCAAGGGAATAATACAGCTGATGTCTCGGGGAAGGCTTCTGAGAGGGGGAAAAATCTGAGCAAATATTAAAGTGTATTTACATGTATATTAAATAATTGTCAGCAAAACTGTTGTGATCAGGATAGCTGAGGTTTTTCTTTGTCCTCCAGGATCAGTGACTCGCAACAAACAAAAAGAGAAAAGATAGACAAATCTCTTCTTTATCCTTTCAGAGCAAATTCATCTGTCATTTGGTGGATGCAAGTTAAATTAGGAGGCTGGTTACGGTTGCTAGTTACATTTTTAGATACACCTTACAAAAACAGCTTTCACAGTGTTGTGTGACCACTTCACGTCTAATGGAAAATCTGAACCATAGGACTTTAACACCCTTAAAGCCTGTGCGAAGGATTAGTGTGTGAAAAACAATGTTTATTTCATCCTCACAGAGCAAGAAACTCACAGCATATTGTGCATCCAGTGGATTATCACACATTTAAAGGCACTAGAAATTCAATCAGACCCCAGTTCTTCTGCACAGGTAATCAGTGCCTCCACTCACATTAACGCTAACGAGGGGAAATTACTGTAACAGGAGAGGAAGAACATGTGTGACTACACGTCCATTTTGATGTAAACAGTGTGTGTATACATTTTATTGTATGTCTGCAAACATTATTGTGTGGGTGTATAAATAATGCGCATGTTTGCATGTGCGTGCATATATATAAATATATAGGGTGTATATTATTACACATATGCACTTGAACTAGCTTTTAAGAGTGAACTTTAGCAATGCAAGTGTTGTTGCAGTAAAAGGAATGAATGTAAGAGTTGTAAATGGCAAACATGTTGCCTATCCAATGACCTTTTTGCAAACAGATATTTGTGCATGTTAAGAAATCTCCAGTTGGCGGGTTTGTGAACACCAGTAAAACAGTTTTAGAGCAAGTTTCGCGTGTTTTCCCGCATCGTCGCAGAGCTCAATAACACACACACACGTAAACCAACAAACACGAGCCAAGTATTCAAGACATTTCTCTGTTGAATGCAGGTGAACTGGCGGCTGATGTTTAACTGAAACCCGCGACGCATACATGTATTTGTGTGAGTTTGTGTGTGTGTTTATGTATGCGTGTGTGCGTGCGCGAGTGTGTTTGGCTCGAGGTCTGTTAGCCGTTAGCAAGCTAACACACAATACCTGCCGCTACAGGCCCTCACAAACACCGACTAGCAGAGCCAGCACAGCATCTCCGCTACTAACAGCGCGTTTATGAGCGAGCAGACCGTGTGCCCTGCCGCAGAGAAGCGTGTGTGCCGGCGGGGAGAGCGCGGATCTCTTTCCTGTCTCCCGCACGGCGTGTTTAAATGGCGCCCGGTCAATACTTGAGAAACTCACCCAAAATATCCAGAGCTGACTGAGTCTATATATCTACAATTAACACACGACTCTTCCTTCTGGAGACTGATGTAGTCTCGTTCTGAAAATGAAATGTCAACTGTCTCCAAACTGCGCGTTAATTCGCTATTTTCGCACTAAATATCCCCCCCTGCCTCCATCTCGAGGCTTCCTCTCATCTCGTTGCTGCTTTGAACTCCGTAGCGACGTCATGACGTCAGACGCACAGGCGGGAGAACTGCGTCACGGAAGATTTATTTACCACACTGGTTACGCACATTTACATTTAAACTGATGTTACGATTCTTTCATCTTCTACTCACTGGCAGGTCATTAAAAATAAAATAAATAAAAATAACAACGATAAGGTTTTGCGCACAATGACACTGAATAGAAACTGTTCCTTTAAGGATTTCGCCGTCCATTAGGTGGCGCTATTGCTATGTTTTATTATTTAAGCCCTTCCTTTATTGATTTTTCTTATCTCAGTGCACTATTACCAACCTAGTTTCAAGTAACAGCTATTTTTAATCCTACCCTGGTGACAGAGGGGCGGGGCCAGAAATGATTGACATAATAATGGGTGGGGACATTGACAATTGACTGGTATGTGGGCGGGGTCATATGTGATTGACTGGTATGTGGGCGGGGCCAGTTAGCCGCATGTGCGTTCACTGCACGCTGTCTTTTCTCCTGCCATAAAAGACTTTTGTGATGACGAGGATGATGACTCTCTGACTCGTCCTCCTCGAGGATCATCCCTGCGCTCAATCTGTAGGTCTAAATGCTTTCTTAATCTGATTGTAATGTTTACGTCGTGTTTTGAATGAGGGTGAAAGGCTGAGCATTCCCAGTTTACATTTTGAAAGATTACTGTGCATGTAGATGACTTTACAAAATCTTTGGTCCATTTATTATTTTACCTTTGCATGTGCTTGTTCTAAACAGATATTTTTCTTTTTAATCAACAGTTTACCAGACTTCTGACCAGGCACAGAAAAATCTGACCCTTCTCCTTGCTGATGCAGTAGCTATATAGAATATTACATTATATAACACTTTAGTATTTGAAATATGCATCTGCCTCAGTTATAATAACACTAGTCTTTACAGAACTTCAGTAGCTATACATATATTTATATGTATATAATATTATACTATATAACACTATTTATACTATACTATTTAGTATTTGAAATATGCATCTGCCTCTGTTATAATAATAATATAATTATAATAATTAATTATTATAATTATATGTAATACTAATAATATATATAATTCATCTATCATAATCTGCGCATTCATAACTTCTGATGTTTCTTCACGATACTTAGTCACATATATACAAGCGTATAGTGAGAAATGCTGCAGTTGAGCACAGTTACAGACCGTCTTCTGATCAGTAATGCCCGCTCAGCCTGTAACAACGATCTCATCCAGAAGGAGGCGGTCACTTTCTGTATCAATGTGTCAAAGCAGCAGCCCTTTCCCTCGATGCGGGTCAGCACTTTGCGTGTCCCCGTCTATGATGACCCTAATGAAGACCTGTACAAGTATTTTGATCGCTGTGCTGATGCCATAGCAAGTGAGGCAGAACGGGGAGGCCGGACCGTGGTGTACTGTAAGAATGGACGCAGTCGCTCCGCTACTGTCTGTGTGGCCTATTTAATGAAGCACCAGGGTCTCACCCTAACAGATGCCTTCCAGGTACAAATAGTGTCCAATTCTGATATCAAACCATTTTAGTCTGGATGCGTGCACTGTTTTTTTTTTATATGATAAAATAGGCTTTTTTTTTGTCCATGCATTGATTGTTACTGATATTTTATTGTCTTATATACAGTAATATAAAAGTATAATTTGCACCAGCAAAATAAAGGCAGGAACAAGACATTATTATCAAATGATGATGGGAAAACCACAACATTCTGGATCTTTGTACCAGAATATACTGTTTTTTAGCTCTTCTGTAATCCTTATTTGTTCTGTCAGGTGGTAAAACATGCCCGGTCAGTTGTTGAGCCGAACCCGGGATTTTGGACTCAGCTGGAGCGTTATGAACAGGAACTGAAGATCAGGAGGTCAGCCAGCCGCAGAGCCAACCCTCCTCCTCTTTAACTTTATACTAACATTATCTGACTCCTCAGAGCTAGACCTGCTTTTATAATGCTTGATTATAGCTGAGGCCTTAGACACTTCACTGTTCAAGGTTGCTGCAAGCCTTGAATCTCTTTAAATAAATACAGTATATGTGCCTTAAATTATTATGCTCAGGTTTTGAAAAATTATTTGCTATTTATTTTGTTTTTTAATATGTGTGTGTATATATATATATATATATATAATTTATTAAATGATTATCGTCAGGTTCATATCCCTTGCTTGCAGTGTGAGAAGCAGCTTATAGCCTGTAAATGACGCTCCAGTTTTTTGCTTTGATGATTTCCTGTTTAAGTAAAAAAAAAAAAAAATGTGTTTATAAATTCTATATTAAATAAGAAAAATAATCATCATATAGTAGAAATGTAATCATCATAGACACCACCGTACATTTTGACCAAAGGTTGACTGAAGAAAGTAATATTAGCTTATGCCGATAAGACGACAGAACCCGGAGGTTCTGCTGGTTCCTTCGATTCTCCAATGGGGTTTTTGGATTTATGAGTAAAATAAAGCCTGTGGTGAACATAACTCGACGATTCTTTGACATTTTTTTCTATGGCTTTCTTATCCAGTTACTTATTAAAACGTAACTGCTTAAAAATTCATGTGTTTGCTCTAGGTGTGCAATTTACATCACTGATCAAAACATCATTTATTCACACCTACAGCAAAAACACAAATTTTTAAACAGTTTTGTTCATTTTTAAATAAATAACTAGATGAGAAAGTCTGGGTTGTGATTGCACAGTTTACGCCGTAGAACAAAACGTCAATTTATCATCAACTTATGTTCACCACAGGCTTTATTTTACTCGCAAATCATAAAAAACCCATAGGAAAATTTTGAAGGACTTCTGGGTTATAGTGTACCTTCACCACTCGATTAAGGCTGTTTGTAAGGCCTTTTTCTGTTTAAACTTAAACTTTCTTTTTAAGCGTCCCTTTAACAAACCTAGAAAACCTCCAAATTGCAAGAAACATCACATTTGTCCATTTATCCTGTTAACTGTAAATACGTGTGCGTATTTATAGGATTTTCTTAGTTTTTGCTTAAAGTATTTTATTAAAAAAAAAATCATTTTTGCCGGATGTAATTGTGTGTGCTTTCCAGACCAACACAATCAAAAACAACCAAAAGTAGTTCTTCCACTTCACCCCTCAGGGACTTGGGACTTGGGTCTGTTCATTTAAAAAAATTAGTCTGCCATTATTTTAAGCTTCCTTTTTCTATGCAATATCCCTTTATCTGCTATGGATTTGCTTTGAATAGGAGTAGGGTAGGTTCACACGACAACAATGTGCTTAAAAACGGCATTTTTGAAAAGTGACAACGCAAAATGATTAAAAGCACTGCATTATTCATGCCAAGCCAGAAGTTGGCGATGTCATAAAGAAACATTGCACGCCTGTAGACCGAATACGTACAAAGCCACTTGAAGGCGGGCCTGCAACCTTATCCCAAAAAAGTGTAACGCCTGCTAACGCTGCGGTACACGGGGAATGAGACAGGAGGCCGTTTCTTTTGAATGGATGTCAATAGAAGAGAGGCTTCACTTAAAATAAACCACCTGTCCGGAAATAGCTCATCATTTAATGAATCGACAGCCCATTGGCTAATATAAAAAAAGTTTGCTCTTAAAACATTAGTTTTGGATTTATCTATTTTTAGAGTTTACACTGATTTATAAGAGCAGTCTCAGACAGTTGTGTGATAGATATGATGCTGTTATATTATTGAAATGAAGCATCCTCAATGACGTATGTGACTCCAGAGGACGGAGGAGACCAAAGGAGACCATGCACCCACAAACGGTCGCACAACTCTGAATGAAATGATGTCAAGGCTGTAAATGTGATTGGTTATCAAGCCACATGCGATCCAAGTTAGCTCTTCTGCTTTTTCCAATGCTAGATCCATGGTCTCTCGTATCTCCCAATAACAAGACCATCTCTGACACGTAATGTTGTACACATGCGCATGACGTCACCGTTTTCACAAATTCACGTTTTTCTAGTTTGCACAGAGTTGATAACGGTATCTTTTGCACTTTGAAAAACATTTTCAAAAGTTTGTGTATTCAGGCCCATAAAGCGCTGATGTCGCATAAATAAACGGTCAAAAAGTATAAAAAGTTTTCTGTTTTGAGTTGAATACGGTGTCGTGTAAATGGTCCCTTAGTATCGGTAATTGTCCATCCTCAGGAATGCCCCCAGTTCACGTCGGTTTCTGGGGCGATTGTTGCTGTATTTTGCTGATGTCGAGTTAAAAACGAAATGTAAATTCACTATGGTCGCCCTTTAATTTTTCTCAAATGAACAAATCTACTGTATTGTCTCAAGTAACACTGTATATTAATCCCTCTCATATGACATATTTATTACTCTTGTGTGTTCCCTAATAAAGGAATCAATAATGAGACCATACCAAGTGTGTGTTCATTGTATATCCTCATTAAAACTCATAATGTGAATCATTTGTCTACTTGACAGCCTGATTTCCTTAAACGCGCAGATAACAGGGAAATAAGAGCAGGTTTCATTTATGTTTATTACATGTCAATCTCAAAATCAGAAGAACTGCAGAGAGTACAGTGTGTTTCTGATTTATTTTTTATGACATTCAGAACATGAATGTAGAACTTTATCCCGCCTGACGAACACTATTTATCCAATCCAAATAGTTGGACACTTTGGTGTAGACGCCTAATTTGTTTCTTTGCCCACAGCCTTCTCCCCAGGACACCAGACCTACGAGGAACCACGTGTCATGAAAGAGTGTCATCATTGGACCCCCGCTGTCCCCCTCACAAGCATCCTTGACCTGTCCCAGCGTCCCCCCGCACAGCATGTTGTGAGTGAGGTTGTTGGTCATATGCTGGGAGCACTCGTCGTTGTCCATTATTGGAATTTCAATGAAGTTGAGAGTTGAACTGAAGCGATGAGCAGTCTCGTTGTCCTTCCCCCATCCAGTGACGACCGTTATGGTCCCGTTGCGATGCAACACGCGTTCTGCAAGGTCCTGGCTTGGGAGGCATGCTGGGGCTATGTATGTGGAAAATTTTGCAGGTCCAGCCAAGTGCAAAAGAGCTATGTCATTGTCCACTGTGAAAGAGTTGTATTGTGGATGAGCGATAGCTTCTTTGACAGGAAGGGTAATCTCGGTTCCTTCCTTCTTGAAGCGGTCATAGTCACCTGCATGGAGAGACAGCCGTCCCACTTGGTTAAAGTCTGATCTAGACAAATTTACAGCTAATAAACCTTTTAAAAATTCATATTAAAGTACTAGCAACAATACCCTCCAGAACACTTCCCCCATTTACTCCACTGTAAGTAAATTACTTAAACAGAGCCCCTATAGGGATATGGTGATGGGGAAAAAAATGTAATTCAATGCTTTTGCATTATCTCACAAATGTTTGCATTCCCCTGAGGAACTTTGCATTTGCACCCAAACTGTTTGCGTTTCTCTGAGAAACTTTGCGTTCGAATGTAAAATGTTTGCATCCCCCGAGACACTTTGCATTCTTGCCGAACACAAAGTTTCTCAGGGGAACGCAAACAGTTCGTAAGTGAATGCAAAATCTTGGGGGACTAAAAAGCTCATAAGTATCCATCATGTCCCTTTAGGCCTTGGGTTTTCAAACTCTGTCCTGCAGGATTGAGCTCCAGCTTGCCTCAACACACCTGCCTGGAAGTTTTTAGTATGCTAGGTATCCAAAATCATCCCCCATATCCTTAAATAGGGCACTGTATGACGTGAACAGCCATTTGTAATGTTGTCCAAAAACTAAATGTAAAAACTGATGCTCACTCAATGGCTAGAGAATACCCATAATGCACTGTGAGGGCCGTGCCAAATGAATTCCCGTGTTTTAACAGATAATTGGGCCTGCAGCTGAATCATCCATCCATCGTTTTCCAAACTGCTGGTCTTTAATTGATAATTAAGTTGTTTAATTCGGGTTTATACACAACAGTTTCCAAGTCAGAGTTCAGTTTCAAATGATTATTAAACAGCAAGCACAAACTGTGCAGAAGCGGCAGCCCTTCCAGCGCATTCAGTGTCCAAATTCACTCACTGGTTTTCATTCACTCCTTCAAGTGGATTATATTTGTGGATTATATTATATTAGTGGAGTGATATAGGGAATAGTGAATTGGGTGCTAAAAAACTAAGAAACAACCCTTCTAACCCCAATGAAATACACCTGAATCAGCTAAATAAGGGATGTGTTAGAAATCGCCAAGATGAAGAAAAACTCTGAAATGCAAAATCAAAACACTACACAAACCTCCAATAATTAAATGTTAAATAAAATATATTTTGTGATATATATATTTTTATGCATTTAGTCTCATTTTATTGAGATTATTTAAATTTTAGTTTGAAAGGGTCTTTACAATATAACTTTTTTAAATCAAAAAGCCCAGCGCAGGTGAGAAAAGTGACATAAAAGTAAAGTAACGCATTACCTTTCTTAAAAAGTAACTATGTAACGCAATATTGTAATGCAGTATTCTTTCCAAAACATCTTTCCCCAGCACTGCTTATTAAAATGATATCCGACATGTAGTTGTGACATTTTATGTGTGCAGTTAAAAGGAATAGTTCACCCAAAAAATTAAACTTCTGTGATCATTTACTCACCGCCAAGTCATTCCAAACCTGTATGAGTTTCTTTCTTCTGCTGAATACAAAAGAACGCCTGTAACCAAACAATGGATGGACCCCATTGACTTCTATAGTATGGAGAAAAATACTCTGGAAGTCAATGAGGTTACTGGCATTGTTCAAAATAAGAAATTCATACAGATTTGGAACAACTTGAGTGTGGCTAAATATTCCCAGATTTTTGTACAAATTATCCCTTTAATACAGGGGTCTCAAACATGCGGCCCGCGAAACGATATTTTGTGGCCCGCGGGACCATTTGAAAGTTTAATGCAAGTGCGACCCGCGAGTTTTGAATGAATATCACTTTACCGCTTTGTGTGCGGAAGATTCCTTTTTCTTGCGAGCTGGAGCTGTACAAACCAACCAATCACAGTGGAGTATATGACTCCCGGGGGCCAATCACAGTGGAGTACATGACTCCCGGGGGCCAATCACAGTGAAGTAAATGACTCCCGGGGGCGGGGCATCGGCCGGGCTTGAGAAACAACTGTGGAGCTGCCCGTGTAATATCACATTTGTCAAAGCCGTCATAGAATTATTACTTCTTATTGTGTTTGAAATTGAGCATGTTTGACTTTGAGCTGGACAAAGTGAATGTTACTGTTATCGGCGTTGGATTTAGCGTCATGCGGATTGTATTTGTTTTTCCATAATTTGAAATGGGCTGATTTGCGGAACATCGGTGTTATATGATATAGAAAATAAAATCCAGTAAATATCGCCTCCGTGTCTGCATCCCATTGTTTGTATATAATACATTTATTAATGCTGTCCCACAGTCCCAGCTAATAATTAACAGCCGGTAGCAGTCGCCTATATCTGTATTTTCTACCATATAAAATATTACGATGTTCATGTCATCAGGAAAGTATGGAAGCCCGTTTCCGCCACAGTTGAGAAAAAAAATGATTATTTAAGACATAATAATGAGAGAGTTTCTCATAATAATGACTTAGTATCTGGACAGAATTAGAAGTTTCATAATAATGACTTAATATCTCGAAATAATGAGAAAATTTCTTATAATAATGACTTAGTATCTCGAAATAATGAGAGAGATTATCATAGTAATGACTTAGTATCTTAAAATAATGAGAATTTCTCATAATAATGACTTAATATCTGGAAAAAATGAGAAAGTTTCATAATATTGACTTATCTCAAAATAATGAGAGTTTATCATAATAATGACTTAGTATCTCGAAAAAATTTGTAACTTTTTCCTCAACCTTGAACTTCAGTAAGTCCAAGTACATAGAAGAAGAACCCATTGAAGTTAAAGAACTGTCAATAATGACGTTTGAGAAAACATTTTTTTTGTGGAATACTTGATGCGGCCCTGCCTCACCCAAACTCTGCCTCCTGCGGCCCCCAGCTCATTTGAGTTTGAGACCCCTGCTTTAATAGAACATAACATTGCATAGCCTCTGTGCAAAAAATGTAGTGCATTTTCACTTCTGAGGCCTAAGCTTAATAAACAACATCCTGTCCAGGGAATTATCGTCACATGCACTTTTTTTTGGCAAATTGCTTTGCTCTTCTAGAAACGCAAATGTAAGGGAAGATGAAAAGGCTTACGCTTTAAAGGAATACTTTAAAATGTGTCACATACCCAATCTGACGCTGAACCTTGCACTCGTCTCTAGGCAGTGAGCAGCAGTGAGAACCCAGTTTTCATCAATCAGAACTCCACCACAATGAAACCTGCCGTAATTATTTAGTATAAGAGCCTGAAAAATACACATATTACTGTTTATAATGTGAAGCACAAAATATGTTCAGGTTGAGTATTGGTATAACATATGATAGTTCTAATAAAACATTTTTCTCTATCACATGATTCAGAAATACCTGCCAGGGACTCTCTCCCTTTTTGCCAACCGTACCTCCTCTAACCCATGGCTGTAAACCTACTACAGGTTTACTTCTATAGAATGACTTTGCAATCCGAATCTGGCCACATGAAGCCTCATCTGGAAATGACACAAATGCACATAGACTATAATTAATTTGTCAAATAGCTTTTGAAGGTGTGTATTATATTTGAAGATTTTTTCTTTTGAGGGTCAAAGGGTTTTTCATGAGATTTATCTGGGTCGGACTAGTTCCCAGTTTTATCCCTTAGTGCTCATTTATAATTCTATCAATTAAAGTCCAAAAATGCAAAACTACTGAAGGATACTATTCGGAAATCCATTGCCGCTTGTATATATATATTCTTTCATTTTTCTTATTTGTACCTATATTATTTTCTTTGTCTTAATTTTCATATGTTTCTTTGTCTTATTTTTCATATGTTCTTTTCCCTTTCTTATTTGAATGATTTGTAAAGAGTGATTTATAATCAAGTTAGGGATTTTTATTAATTAAAACCTTTCTTTACTCTTCTGTGTTTTTCCATCGAGTAAGGATGAATATTGTCAGCACTTCTCAACAGATAGAGAATGTTATCAGAATGTTTTGGTTTATAGTTGGAGCCTGAGCCGAGTTCAGCCTTGGAGAAGCTGTATGTGTGTGTTAATATGGTCAGTATTGGTGAGGTGATTAACTGGCACCAGAAAACTTGTTGTTCTCGACAAGCCACGTCACGAACCCGTCAACCACGTGATCAACGAAGATATGCTTCATATGCTCTTGTGTGGAAAATTACTAGTTTTGTTTTTCTTTTTTTCTTTCTTTCTTTCTTAACCAATCAGAATCATTTAAACGTCATCATTGACGTAGTTAGCACCCTCTGTTAGAGTATAATTGCTGTAACAATGTTATTGTATTTGGGGCGGCCTACGAACTCCTTGTGAGACCTGAAGCTGGCTTCTGCTGATGAAACTGCAAACTAAACTTCACTAAAATTTCTTCTATTGACTGCACTTCTGACTCCTGGTCTTCATTCAACATATCTGGTCCTCGGGTCTTAACTGTAAATTCCCCTACAGTTAATGGTGGAGAGTGCGCGAGCAATTCATTCTTCGATGACATCCCTGGTCGAACAACAAACAAGGTAGAAAGTGTTAGGGCTGTCTAACTGGAAGAGACTGGAAAGGGGATCGGGAAAGCTTCACTCAGACGTGAGTGGGGAGTACCGACGCTGGTTAGAGTCCAGGGGGTACACGGAATTATGCCAGCCTTATGATTTTAAAGATTATATGGTTTTTGATGGTGTAATAGTCGCTGGTATCCGTAACACTGGTTAGATTCCAGGTAAGCGGAAGGCATCGCCGAGACGCACTTTAAGGGGACAGTAAGTCGCTGATGGGAGTGTAAGACACTGGAGAAGAACACAGGTTAGATTCCTGGTTCCGGAACACGGGTTAGAGTCCCGGTTTCATTCGGTTCAGTGGCACCATGAACCTGACTTGATCTCTTCCAGTTCAGACAGGGGCGCCCCGAAGTTAGGGAATCAGGCAGTTAGGGACTAAACCATTAGTTAGTTATTAAATAAATAAATATATATAGAACTAATTTGTTTACCAGGGATGCATCTGGAACGATTCCGACAAAAGTAAAAATTTGTGTGACCCGAATTGGCTTAGACCACGATATGTGACCTGGTGTTTTTGTAAGTATACTTTGTAGTTTCATCACGCAGAAGCCACAGCTGTGTTATTCAAAGACCGCCGCCTCCATCTCTTCCTTCCATGACTTCAGGTGAGTATTAACTTTGACTAAAATATGGCTAACAATAACTGAGTAGTCTGATTAGTTAAGTAAGCAGAAGAAAAAAAAAATGCTGTAAACAGCGCTGCTTCTCAAAGTGAATTTTCAGAGCTCAGTAGGAAAATGTCTGCTAGAAGTCTGTGTTTTTAATTCTGAGTGTAAAAACAAGGTTGGAAACCATGATAAAATAATGAAACAGAGAAGAGATTTAATGCTGTAACAGCTCCGCTTCTCAAAGTAAATTTGGTCAGTCTGTGTTTTTAATTCTGATTGTAAAAATAAGGCTGGAAGACATGATAAAATAACAAAACGTTGAAGAGAAGATATTAAAGGCTGTACACCACTCTGCTCTTCAAAAGCAAAAATTTCAGAGCTCAGTAAGAAAATGCTCCTAGTTTTAATTTGATTGGAAAGTGTGAGCAAAGAAAGAGCCTGAACGATATAAATGTCTGCTAGATGTGATAAAGTGACATATTTCTGGTGTTTAGATTTGAAAAGAAGATCAGTGTCTGATATACCAACATTTACGTTTTCGTCTAGAAAAGAACAAAAATAAGATTAAAGTCTTAAGGAATTCTTTTGAAAGAAAGATTTGTAATGAAAAGTTTTATAGTGAATGGATAAGGATAAATTGCGTCAAATTACAGACAATGACTTCAAAAGATGGAAGTTTCAGTAATATGTAATTCGCAAAAAGACAACTATAAAATTATAATTCTTTGAAAACGTATTTTTGGGCAAAGATTTCTGAAACAGGCCAGAGTCACAATAAAGTAGATAAATGTTAAATGTTAACAAAAATGCAGTGTTCCAGTCCTTGAATCCAGTCCAGAGTTTTCTCTCTCTCTTTCAGTCAGCTAACTGCTGTTATCTCAGTATGTGTCGTCAGTGATAAACAATTTACAGGAAGTGTTCCAGTGAAAATCATAGACACAGAGAAGTTAAAGCAAATCATGCTACAGGCAGTTCAAAACTTTTAAAAGTTCCACATTTATGATTGTGCACATTAAATTTGTTGTTAAAAGTTTCAACAACTAAATGTCTTTAAAGAGGAGTTTTAAAATAAATTTAAATGAGTTTAAGATAAAAATGAAGACCTGATTATAAAAGGGAGATTAAATTGTTTGATTAAATTGTTATGACCAGTAATTTTTGTTTTTGTCTCATCTTAGTCTCCACCATGGTACAAGGCTGATGGAGTAGACAATGGTGATAGCGATGCTGAGATTAAACACAGAGAATAAGCTATGCTGTTGTTTTGAATATGTTAATGGATTTTACTGATAACATACTGCTGTTATTAACCGGTCTCCCTGTTTTGAACACTATCAGGCAGTCGAAATAACTCTGGTGGTTCTTGAATGCACCTTCCCTAAGCTCCAGAGAATACCTGAACCTGAAGAAAACTCGAAGATCTGCAAAGGGAATGAATGGGGTACAGTTGAGCACGAGGGCGAATGCCAATGACGGGTAAGTTCCCCTAGTGGCCACGTAGGGGGCAACCTAAGCCAGGTGTTCGCCGCCGCTCCTGGGCATCTACCCAAAAACAGGGGAAGGGAGATGTTTTATGTGACAGCTGGATGAGAGTTGAGAGGATGTCTGTGGTTGGCTAGTAGCATCCTTCAGAGGGGGGACCTGTTAAATTGCAGAAGTCTGCCCCAAAACTGAGTTCCTCCATACCAGGTCACTGCAACCGCATTCCTTGACAAGTTTCCCCAACTTGTAAAGTAAACTTAGTAATGCTCCTAGCATACTTTATTTGAGATTATCAAAATGGGTCTAATTGAGAGTTACATATTTACATTTAAGAAATTTGTGAATGATTATGGTTTCTAAATGGCAAATAATTTACTATTGCATTCTGCCAAAAAGTTACAGTCTTAGACTGCTGAGGAAAACTGTTGACTGAGAGAGAGATTGTGAGTGGAGGCTGGGTATGGCACTCTGTTATCAAACTGATAAAGGAACTAAAACAACCTAGCAAACTTTTCTAAAAACAAATTAAGTATAAACAGACATTTTTAAACACACTTTTAAACTGAATAAGTTAAACCTAGAGAAGATTTTAAAGCTTAAATCTTTGTAGAATAAATACCAGAAGTAAACCTTGAATATGAGCGATTTGTATTCATGTCTGAGTGTGTGTGTGAGTTTTGTATGTCCCCATAGTGTGAATATGTGTCATTAACCTCTGGAATGATAGTTTGATCATTACAGATGGGTTAAGTGAATTGACAATCTATACAGAAGCCGATAATTCTGATGGGATCTGATGAAACGACGATACAAAACATGGGACGAGCTTTAATTGGACTGAATATCCAGCTCGGTCTGCTAGTGGTAAATATGACTAATTTTGTCATTTATGATGTTAATTTCAAGTTATTCTCTGGATTAGTTTAAATAATTGTGTAAGTTGAAATTGTGAAGCTGAAGATAGCCGTCCATTATGGGGTTTAAAACCCTTGTCTAAATTCAACTGAGGGTCTAAATTTAAATACTATCAACTATGAGTGATCCGAGTGTTATAGACTTGACGTTATAAGACTTGACGGCAGAGATAGTGTGACACATTGGCTAAAGTCACCCTCCAAATTATCCAGAGAGCACCCTCACATTTATGAAGGCTGGTGGGCGATCAAAGGAGTGAATATAACTTATAAAAAGTTTTTATTGATTTTCATCCATTAAGAGGATGCATGACATTAGATCAGCCATTCATACAAAGGGTTAATGAAACAGCAGCTATGAGACTGTCTGTGTGACTTAGGGATTAAAGCACAAGTAATATTTTTAAAGATAAACTCAAGGGCAGAACATTTACTTACTGAGTAATTAGAAGGTTTGAAACTCAGTTAATAATATTGAATTCATCTAAATCTGTTATCTGCCCTAATATATAGACCTCCAAACAGGAATGGGGATTTTATACATGAGTTCTCTGAACTTTAATTGGTTATGGTCCCTTCTTTTGACAATATTTTTTAATTTTGAGAGACTTCAACATACATGTTTGTGGTCCTTTAAAGCCCTTGGTGAAAGATTTTGTACCTTGATTAGAGCCTTTTGATTTCTTACAGTATGTTTCTAGCCCAACACACGAGTTGTTTTTCATTACTCTTAAATCTAACTGCATCATTTGATACCGTTGACCATAAGATTTTCATTGATTGTCTTTGAGATGTGGTTGGCATTGAGGGTTTAGCCCTGGAATGATTTTACTCATATCTAAAAGATAGGACTTATTTTAATCAATCCTGGGACTTTCTTTTCATCCGTTACCCCTCTCTTGTATGGGGTCCCTCATGGCTCAATTTGGGGCCAGTTTTGTTCTCCCTCTATATGCTCCCTTTGGGAGTGATTTTGAAAAATATATCATTCATTATAATTTGTATGCGAATGACTCTCACATTTATTATCAAGTATCCATTCAATCTTTGGTTGAATGTTTAGATAGAGTTAAGTACTGGCTAACAATTTTCTCCAGCTGAATGAGTCCGAGTTTATTTTATTTGGTAATAAGGGATGTCTTTATCATGTCATTGACTGCCTGGGATTCCTTTCAGGGAAAAATCTTTATAGTTTGAAAAACCTAGGAGGCATTTTTGACTCTGAGCTCAAATCTGATCGTCAAATTAATGAATTTGTTAAAAAGAGTTTTAATCATCTTAGCTCTATATCTAAGTTGAAGTCTATCCTCTGTTTTTATGACATGGAGAAAGTTGTGCATGCTTTTATGCCGTTTGAATTATAATGTATCTGGGTGTGAGTCAGGTCTCTCTCTCCTGCAGCTCGTTCAGAATTCAGCTGCTAGGTTTCTAACTACGAAGAGAGAGAACACATTCCAGTGCTTATCTAACAACAATGGCTTCCTATACGTTTCAGAATTCATTATAAAGTGTTGCTATATGTTTTTAAAGCTTTACATGGGTTAGAACCAGAGAATATTTCAGATCTAATCATTCTGCATCACTCAAATAGGTCCCTGCGTTCAAAAGATCAATTACAACTAATGATTCCTTGATCTCGCCTAAAATGCAAAGGTGATTGGGCCTTTTCTGTTGCAGCTCTAAGACTTTAGAATGAACTTTCTCTCTCTGATAAATCTTCTACTCTCGGTTTATTTCATAGTGTGCTAAAAACTCATCTGTTTTCAATAGCATTTGAAAGTATTTTGAAATCTGCCGTTTGTTAGTGTGTATTATGCTTTATTTATGATTTCATTAATTTTATTTGGTTAGCACTTTGGTTTCCACATAGTGGTGTTGAAAGTGCTTTATAAACAAGGTTGAGTTGAGTTAATATCATATTTTTGTTTTTGAGGCAATGCTGATAATATTTGTGGGATCAGAAAGTCTAAACATTTGATAGAGAAATACCTTGACAAGTAATTAAAATGAAAATAAATAAAATGAATGTTATGAACAGAAAATTCAGATATGAATTTGGATCAATTTAAGAATACTTTTAAATTAATATATTATGAAAATCTGACAGTTCTTGTTCAACTTATAACACATTTGAAAGATAACAAACCTAATGGTTTCTGATAAGCCAAATGACAATGAAAGGGTTTAGATTTTGGTCATAACGCATAAGCAGGTTTAACAAACTGAGATACTGAGAACAAAATTGACTAAAGGAAATCATTATTATTTGATTTTGGAATGTTAACATGGTTTGAATACTGTGAAATTATTTTGTTTCAGTGGAAATAATTATTGAAATGATTATTTGAATTTGTTTCATTTTTTTTTATTTCTGTTTTTGAAAAAGAAAATTTTAAGATGTTCTGCAATTAAGATGGTACATGCTATTATGCCTGTTAAATGAATGACACTTTCAGTAGAAACTCAAAGCTTAAGCATTTTATGGGATTTATCTATTCTTTCATTGTTTATTTTTATTTAGACCACCTTTGATTTTAATTGGTGTAGTGAAATAGATTTACCCTCTTATTTCATGTATTCTACAATGAATTGGAAATTGTTTTGTTTTTGGTTTATTTACAACAACAACAACAAAGTGTATATCTTGATATTTTCATGCAATGATGGGTGATTATACCAGTAGACGTGACACTTTTAACCTAATACCTGGCTTCTAGAGAATAAAAATGTATTTAATTTTTAAATCCATTTAATTTGATTATAAACTAAAATAGCCAATATTCATAATAACAGCGTAAGATGTTTATACAACCATGTCTTTTGTTTTGAAGGTCAATAACACACTCTGTGCTCTGTAAGATATTCTGTTCCAGTTAAGTCTGTGAAGGGAAAACATATTTTTTGTTTTATTAAATTGTAACCGGAATTAGAGCAAGGGTGAATATATCAATTTGTAGCGGCATTAATTGATAGCCCAGATGTGTTGTTTTACTACACATTTGGCCTTATAGGGGGGACTGAAGGATACTATTCGGAAATCCATTGCCGCTTGTATATATATATTCTTTCATTTTTCTTATTTGTACCTATATTATTTTCTTTGTCTTAATTTTCATATGTTTCTTTGTCTTATTTTTCATATGTTCTTTTCCCTTTCTTATTTGAATGATTTGTAAAGAGTGATTTATAATCAAGTTAGGGATTTTTATTAATTAAAACCTTTCTTTACTCTTCTGTGTTTTTCCATCGAGTAAGGATGAATATTGTCAGCACTTCTCAACAGATAGAGAATGTTATCAGAATGTTTTGGTTTATAGTTGGAGCCTGAGCCGAGTTCAGCCTTGGAGAAGCTGTATGTGTGTGTTAATATGGTCAGTATTGGTGAAGTGATTAACTGGCACCAGAAAACTTGTTGTTCTCGACAAGCCACGTCACGAACCCGTCAACCACGTGATCAACGAAGATATGCTTCATATGCTCTTGAGTGGAAAATTACTAGTTTTGTTTTTCTTTCTTTCTTTCTTTCTTAACCAATCAGAATCATTTAAACGTCATCATTGACGTAGTTAGCACCCTCTGTTAGAGTATAATTGCTGTAACAATGTTATTGTATTTGGGGCGGCCTACGAACTCCTTGTGAGACCTGAAGCTGGCTTCTGCTGATGAAACTGCAAACTAAACTTCACTAAAATTTCTTCTATTGACTGCACTTCTGACTCCTGGTCTTCATTCAACATATCTGGTCCTCGGGTCTTAACTGTAAATTCCCCTACACTACCATCTTGAGTACAAATGCAAATATCTAAGCATTCATTTGTGCAGTTCCAAAATCACCAGTGTCTCTATAGTTCATTTCTGTTCATTTTGTTGACGTAACTTACTTTTGGCAGCACATTTTCTAGAGTCATCTTGGAGTTGGTATCCTTTGATACAACTGCATGTGCGAGCAAGACCATCCTCTATCTCATGGCAGTCATGATCACAATCCCCATTGTTCACAGAGCAGTTAGTGGCTGTCCGGCCTGAGGACAAAACCACAGAACTGCTGTCAAGACATTTATCACTATGACCTCAACACACACCTGCTCTGTAACTCAAGACGTCCACTAAATCCCCCAAATCAGCAGTGACACAGCATATCAAAAAACACTGACCAAGCTGACAAAAGACAGTAAGGCCAAAGCAATTCGTTTGCACCTGTCAATTGTGCGTGACTACGGTATATCTCAAATATCAAATCAATTGAATTATGGTTAGTTAAATGCTGCAACATGAGAAAGATGCAATGCAGAATGAAAAAAGATTGAAAATCTGGAATTTCATGTCAAATTTAATTCAAAACATTGTTTCTTCATGCACGGCTCAATTTTTTGCTGTTTTGCTTCTATAATGTCTTCTTTCAGATTAATGGAAAGAAAATACGCATTTTTAAAAGTTCATTGTATTATGCATTATTTATCTATTTATGTCTGTACTGGAGATTTTAGTTACAGTGGAAATCTTTCTCATAATAAATTTTCTTCTCAGCATTGGGCCAGAAATCTCTTTAACAGTAAAACACTTTCATATGCCAAATTTATCCGTTGTATATCCATACAGAGTGTGGTTTTACACATACATTGTTTTTTTAATATACCATGCACCTACTTTTCATAACTAAGTGTTATTACTAAACACATGGTGGTTTATTTCTTAAGTTTTTGCTGTTTACAGTATTTTCTTTTTTCAGCTGTGATGAAAAGAAATATCCAATGTCATCCAACCATTGCCCTGGCCATAGCATGTGTCGTCGTGGGATTACTTGTGGAGTTCAAAAGTATGGATCCCGCCACTGAAGTTGAACTTAGACTGGACTCTGTAAAATACAACTGTTATGAGGATTTGGATCTGGACATTTTGTTGAACCTCCAATCCCCACTGGTCTCGTTCAGCACTATGTCTCCAGTGTCTTCATCGCCACTGGTCTCGTTCAGCACTATGTCTCCAGTGTCTTCATCCTCACTGGTCTCGTCCAGCACTATGTCTCCAGTGTCTTCATCCTCACTGGTCTCGTTCAGCACTATGTCTCCAGTGTCTTCATCGCCACTGGTCTCGTTCAGCACTATGTCTCAAGTGTCTTCATCCTCACTGGTCTCGTTCAGCACTATGTCTCCAGTGTCTTCATCCTCACTGGTCTCGTCCAGCACTATGTCTCCAGTGTCTTCATCGCCACTGTTCTCGTTCAGCACTATGTCTCCAGTGTCTTCATCCTCACTGTTCTCGTTCAGCACTATGTCTCCAGTGTCTTCATCCCCACTGGTCTCGTCCAGCACTATGTCTCCAGTGTCTTCATCCTCACTGGTCTCGTTCAGCACTATGTCTCCAGTGTCTTCATCGCCACTGGTCTCGTTCAGCACTATGTCTCCAGTGTCTTCATCGCCACTGGTCTCGTTCAGCACTATTTCTCCAGTGTCTTCATCCTCACTGGTCTCGTCCAGCACTATGTCTCCAGTGTCTTCATCCCCACTGGTCTCGTTCAGCACTATGTCTCCAGTGTCTTCATCCTCACTGGTCTCGTCCAGCACTATGTCTCCAGTGTCTTCATCGCCACTGGTCTCGTTCAGCACTATGTCTCCAGTGTCTTCATCGTCACTGGTCTCGTTCAGCACTATGTCTCCAGTGTCTTCATCCTCACTGGTCTCGTTCAGCACTATGTCTCCAGTGTCTTCATCGCCACTGTTCTCGTTCAGCACTATGTCTCCAGTGTCTTCATCCTCACTGGTCTCGTTCAGCACTATGTCTCCAGTGTCTTCATCCTCACTGGTCTCGTTCAGCACTATGTCTCCAGTGTCTTCATCCTCACTGGTCTCGTTCAGCACTATGTCTCCAGTGTCTTCATCGCCACTGGTCTCGTTCAGCACTATGTCTCCAGTGTCTTCATCGCCACTGGTCTCGTTCAGCACTATGTCTCCAGTGTCTTCATCGCCACTGGTCTCGTTCAGCACTATGTCTCCAGTGTCTTCATCCTCACTGGTCTCGTCCAGCACTATGTCTCCAGTGTCTTCATCCTCACTGGTCTCGTTCAGCACTATGTCTCCAGTGTCTTCATCGCCACTGGTCTCGTTCAGCACTATGTCTCAAGTGTCTTCATCCTCACTGGTCTCGTTCAGCACTATGTCTCCAGTGTCTTCATCGCCACTGGTCTCGTTCAGCACTATTTCTCCAGTGTCTTCATCCTCACTGGTCTCGTCCAGCACTATGTCTCCAGTGTCTTCATCCCCACTGGTCTCGTCCAGCACTATGTCTCCAGTGTCTTCATCGCCACTGGTCTCGTTCAGCACTATGTCTCCAGTGTCTTCATCGTCACTGGTCTCGTTCAGCACTATGTCTCCAGTGTCTTCATCCTCACTGGTCTCGTTCAGCACTATGTCTCCAGTGTCTTCATCCCCACTGTTCTCGTTCAGCACTATGTCTCCAGTGTCTTCATCGTCACTGGTCTCGTTCAGCACTATGTCTCCAGTGTCTTCATCCTCACTGGTCTCGTTCAGCACTATGTCTCCAGTGTCTTCATCCTCACTGGTCTCGTTCAGCACTATGTCTCCAGTGTCTTCATCCCCACTGTTCTCGTTCAGCACTATGTCTCCAGTGTCTTCATCGCCACTGTTCTCGTTCAGCACTATGTCTCCAGTGTCTTCATCCTCACTGGTCTCGTTCAGCACTATGTCTCCAGTGTCTTCATCCTCACTGGTCTCGTTCAGCACTATGTCTCCAGTGTCTTCATCCTCACTGGTCTCGTTCAGCACTATGTCTCCAGTGTCTTCATCCTCACTGGTCTCGTTCAGCACTATGTCTCCAGTGTCTTCATCGCCACTGGTCTCGTTCAGCACTATGTCTCCAGTGTCTTCATCCTCACTGGTCTCGTCCAGCACTATGTCTCCAGTGTCTTCATCGCCACTGGTCTCGTTCAGCACTATGTCTCCAGTGTCTTCATCCCCACTGGTCTCGTTCAGCACTATGTCTCCAGTGTCTTCATCCTCACTGGTCTCGTCCAGCACTATGTCTCCAGTGTCTTCATCGCCACTGTTCTCGTTCAGCACTATGTCTCCAGTGTCTTCATCCCCACTGGTCTCGTTCAGCACTATGTCTCCAGTGTCTTCATCCCCACTGTTCTCATCCAGCACAAAACCTGTTTCATTTCCCAGTACCAAGTTTGTGTCATCCTCGCTGATCCCACCCAGCCTCCTTCTCCTGTCTCCTCTTGGGGATTCAGCCTGTCCGTCAGCCCCATCTCTGCTGGTTCCCTTCAGCCCCTCGACTCCTCTAACGCCACTCAGTTGATTGGATCTGCATCAGGTTTCCAGCTCCATCCAGTCAAGTGGATCACATGACTCCACCTCCAGCTTCTGAGTCCATCACTCCACCTCATTCTGTCGTCCTGTCAGCCCCACCTTGGCTCATCCCTCCCTCACACTCACCATCGGCCATTGTCCTTATGGCTCCACCGGGCTCCCTCGTTCCTCCGACTCCACCTTGGTCAGTTGTCATCCTGACTTAGACAACACAGACTTCGCCTTCAGCTACACTTCATCCCTCCACCCCTTTGGACGCTTGTCATGGCAGCTCCACCCTTGTCTCCCAGGCCGTCTATGTTGTTCAGTCCCATCAGCTCTCAGTCTGCACCCTGGTCTCCTCTTCTGTCGGTGGTTCTGTCGGTATCTCCCTCCATCAACTCCACACTGTGCTTTCATCCTAGCTGTACTCTGGATTCGCGCCTGGCTCTTTCCAAAATCGTCACCACCCTGGAGTCTCTTCTTTCGTTGACCCCTCTACTGTAATTGTTTTACTCAGTTTTGTTCTCTTCCTGTCCTACCTGTCTTAGTCCTCTAGTTAGTTTTTCTTTGTTCTCATTTTCCCTCCACTGGTTAGTTTCCGTTGTTATTCATTATATGATTAATTCGATCACACCTCCGTTAACACACCTCATACAATCGATCACACCTCATAACACTGTCTGCTTTTTGTGCACGATAACCTTTTTCGTAATTTTATTCTTGGACCAAACCATGACAACTATATCTACGTCACTGATCAAATTAAGTCAATTTCAATTTTGACAAGTGGACAGACTTTTGTAAAATGTATTTAAGAAAGCAAGAGCCTCACGTTGGTCACATTGTCTCCCTTCAAATCCAGAGTTGCAGGTGCAGGAGTAATCCTGTAATAGATCCACACATTTCCCATGAACACATGGATTTGAGTCACACTGGTTTCCATCTAAGGGTACAGAACAACTAGTGAGTGCCTCCAGTTATAATGCCCTAGAAAGCTGTTCCACAGCACAGACTTAACTTACCTTTATACGCTGTCCAGAATTCCAACTGCAAGACAAGAATAATTGTTATTATAATAAAGATCAAAATTGGTGTGTGGGGGGGGGGGGGGGGCAGGAGAAAGCTAACATTACCAACCGTTGCCTCCCTCGTAATAAAGATTTCCCTCGCTTCTTCAAAATCGCACAGTTCCTCCCTACACTCCCGCTCCAATGAAGGGGGCTTTATTTCCTCCATAAAAGTATTGGCTCTTTTCGACCGCAGGAGCATGTGTGCTTTTGGGCTGCTAGAAAATACTGACCAAAATAGACACAGAGTTAATAGGCAGAATACTCAGAGTGGCTTTCCAAATCGCTTTTAAGCCTAATGCATGTTACAAATCATTTTCTGAATTTGTTATTCACTAAAAGTCAATTGTGGCTAAATATTGTATCTAAATATTTACATTTTCAAAGGTCACTAGCTTTCAAAAAATTCATAAGAATATTACATATGCTTTGCAAGAAGGAATCTCATACCTGACTTGCCGAGAGCCCAATCAGAACAAATTACAACCAGTACTGAGATACAGAGGAAGAGGCTCCTCATCATGGCAACAGACCTTGTAAATAAAGCAAGACGATTTTTTAACAATTTAAACTGATAGTTTGGCTAGAGATGTGTGAATGATTGGCTGTCCATAATAATAACAGCGGGGAAAAACATTCTTACCGTATTCCAAAAATGAACAGGGGTATTTAGAGGCAAGATTTATCCTCAGATAAGAACTACATTGGAAAACACACGAATCAAAAAACTGAAATGTTCTAGCTTGAATTAGTCTCGGCTTCGCCTTTACTCCAACAGCACAACACAAACAGCCTTTAGCAAGTTAACTGAACTCCAACAAACCTTTCACAAAACAAATAATGTTGCCTGAGATCAATCCTATCAGGAATTTCATTTTGTGAATTCATTAATATCATCCACTAGTTAAACAATGAAATTTCATGACTGCCAGACTTAACTAACCCTCAAAAACTATTAAAAAAGATTTTTACTTACATTTTGAATAATAAGAAAGGAACAGGAATGGAGGATGTGGTGTTTAAAGTGTGTTAATGACTAACTATGTTTACTGAGAGTCCACAGTCTGAATGCTCTGTGTCCACATATACCTATCTACTCATACATAGCTTACGGTTTAATCACCAGAAAATTACATTTGGGGTTTACTTATGATTGGTTAAAGATCAAAATTGTATATGTCATTTCTCTCTTTGTCACGGATATGATCTGTAATGATGCATTTTATCTATGAGCCTTAACTTGATGATTAAATTTCAAGAATAAATAAATTCAATTTTAATGAAGTGAACAAGTACACTCAGGCCTGCAAGAGAGATAACCTAAAAATGGAGAGTAAAAATTTAAGAAGAAAGAAATTAGAGGTGTTTCGCATTTTGTAGACAGAAAGCATTATTGCATACAAAAATGCCTTAAAAATGGCTAGATCTGTTTATTTTTTGGCATTCTCAGGTTAGAAGGGAATGAGATAGAAACTTTGGGAATGCTTCTGTTACATCTGAAGCATGTGAGTGAACTCAGTCCAGTGGCATGATGGAACTTCACACGCCAGGACCAGCAAGCTATAAAGCACACCGAGACCAAACATTGTCAGCTTCTATTAGGCTGAAGCAAATCGATTACAGGGACCCAAAGAGTATGGCAGCATCTCGTTCTCATCTCAGGGAACAAGGGTTGCAGTCTGAGACATTCCCTTTTGAGAGAACTCACACTGCGTCAAGCACTTTTTGGGAATGACAATACCCAAATGCCATGCTTACAAGTGCCTGTCTGTGTGAATCACTGCAAGCAAACTAATACAAAAACACCTAAGAACCTGGTGTAAAATCCAACTATTGCGAGTGGAGAGGCCCAGCCTGCCACATACCACATCCTTTAGGGATATCTTATATAATATTACACCTTATATAATAATTTTAGACACCATACTCCTTTCCTGGACTAAAAGCACCACAGAAGAAATATATTTAAATGGGTTTCTCCTCAGGGACACACCACCCAAAGGACAGCTATGGCTACCACATACAACTTCAATGTGGGAAGGATAAACCTGTGGAAAAATGATACTACAGTAAATCCAGCTCTGTACCAAACTGGGTGCCACTGCTGTTTCCTTGTGGAATGAAGTATAGCCTCAACAACTTCAGTTGAGAGACTTGAGTCTATGAGTTGGGAGGCTAAACCTACAGAATCCATCACCCTGAGCGGGGGTGAAGGATCATGCCACCCGCATGAGACAAAAGGTCCCTCCCGACCGAAATCTCCAAGGGAGAGCCGTCGAATACTATGTCCAAGAACTTCATTTGGTTCGCCAGTACAGCACTACTAGTGGTAGATTTATTCCATCCCCTCTCCAGAACTCCTGAGAAAAGAGCTAAAAAGCTAGAATAAAAACACGTATGTACCTCTGCAATGAATGTACCAAGGCATCCAGCCTCACAGGAGCTGGATGCGTATGAGTGAACAGTGTGTCATATCTTGAGATGCAATCAGATCCCCTTCCGCTTGGCGGAACACTCCCTTCCACCACCTCGGGTTGAAGTCACCATTCCCACAGGCCTCAGCCTCGACAGGATGGCTGCTCCTTAGGTTTGGTTTTCTGGAATGTATACTGCTATCTGGTGTACCAGTTTGCTATAGTGAGCATGAACGCAGACTCCTTGATGAGAGACCACTGATGTGTTGTCTGTGCGAACCAGCACATGATGGCCTCTCAGGTCTGGGAGCAATTTAAGTGCCATGAGAGATGATGGGAGCCTTTGAGGAAGCATGACATGAGTTTGACGCAATGAAAATGTGCTCCTAACACAGGACTTTGGGACGAGAACCAAGGCTTCCTCCATATCATCGAGATGCAAAGGTTACCTGCTCGTAACCTTGATCATGCAGAGTGGGTCCCCTGTTTGACAACTGTTTGACAGTGAGTGACTGGTCTTGCTTTATCTTGTTTATGGCTGTGAGAATCAAATCTATGTCAAATCTATATGAGCAGGAGACAGACATTCCTGCATTATTGATGAAGTGCCACGCCATGCTCTGCTTAATATTCAGCTTTAATCCCAACTCTTTCATATTGGTGAAGATGACATACCAATTGTGGTGAGATTATCCAGTCCATATTATCCATATATAGTTCAACACATGGACGTTACAAAGACACAGTGGAGCCAGTGCTTCGTTCAAACGTTTTGTGTAAGTGTGAGTTGTGTGGGTTGGCTCAGTATGGAGCTGGACATGGACAACCACACAGCATGAGTGAAGTTAAAGTGGAACTTAAGGTGTCCATTGCAGTATTCCCACCCAGAGATGAGACGGATTAAAGATGGGAAGGACAAAGAGCGCAGTTTTCATCTAAAAGGAACTGGTAAAGGGGCTGGGGGTGCAGAAGTAGTTAGTTGTAGATTAAAGGTAATGAAGAAATTATCTGAAATTTGCAAAGGTTTCACCAGAATATTGTCTGAATATTCTAGGTGTTATCAACTGGCCAAAATTTTAAGATTGCAATGGACATCAAGGAATATATTGCATTAAGAGCTCGCTCAAGTACTGGGGAGCCACACCCTTTAGTACTTTTTAACTAACTAACAAGATTTTAAAATGTGTACAATGATAAATAGGGAGCCAATACAGTGTTGACAGAACGAGGTTAATATGGTTCTATTACTAGCATTTATTGTTATTATTACTGCGTTTTGGACAAACTGGAGTTTGTTTATTAAGTGTGCTGGGCAACCACCCAGTACAGCATTACAATAATCTAGCCTTGAGGTCATGAACGCATTAACTAACTTTTCCACATTGCAAGTGAAAGCATATTTAGTTTATACATATTTTTAAAATGGAAGAAAGTGCTTTTAAAGATACTAGAAATGTGGCTTTCAATTAAAAGATTGTTATCAAGATCACACCCAGGTTCCGAAACCGATCCATCATGTTTTAGACAGATTAGATAATTAATATTATTAGATAACCTAGAATACTGTTTTGGTTCAATAATTAGAATAATTTTTCAGACTTAAGTAGTAGGAAATGACTAGTTATCCAATTTTTTAAATCAGCTATGCGTTAAATTAATTTTGTCAACTGGTAAGTTTTGTCTAGATGCAAAAAAGAATAGCACTGAGTATCATCAGTGTATCAAAGAAGGCAACCAACTTTACTTAATTTACACATGCATCTACATGCAGTAGACCCCTTTCTAATTTACAACCTAAACTCTGGAACAGTCTTCCTAGACAGCTGGACACTATTTTTTTCTAGAGCTGCTGTAAAGCCTAAATGTACTTTGTTACATTAGTTTCATGTTACCACTGTAAAGCAGCTCTGAAACAATCTATAGTATAAAAAGGGCTATAGAAATAAAGGTGACATGACTTGATCTATAGATTGTGCTCTTTGATAACATTCTTTCATTTGAAAGCCACGTCTCTAGCATCTGTAAAACGGCATTCTTCCATCTTAAAAATATATCTAAATTATGACATATGCTCTCAAAGACAAATGCGGAAAAGTTAGTTCATGCGTTCATGAGTTCAAGGCTAGATTATTGTAATGCTTTACTAGGTGGTTGCCCTGCACGCTTAATAAACAAATTCCAGCTGGTCCAAAATGCAGCAGCTCGAGTTCTTACTAGAACCAGGAAGTATGAGCATATTAGCCCAGTTCTGTCAAACCTGCACTGGCTTCCTATTAAACACAGAATACATTTTAAAATCTTGCTAATGACTCACAAAGCATTAAATGGTTTAGCTCCCCAGTACTTGAGCGATCTCTTAACACATTATAGTCCTTCACGTCTATTGCGATCCCAAAATACTGACCAGCTTATAATACCTAGAATATCAAAGTCAACTGCTGGCGGGCGATCCTTTTCCTATTTAGCTCCAAAACTCTGGAACAGTCTTCCTATTACAGTTCGGGAAGCAGACACACTCTGTCAGTTTAAATCTAGACTAAAAACACATCTCTTCAACCTGGCATACACATAACACATTATACATACATTTTAATCCAAATCATGTAAAATGATTGTTAGGCTGCATAATTTAGGTCATCCGGAACCGGGAACATTCCCATAACATCTGATGTACTCGATACATAAGAAGAAGAATGGCATCTACGTTGATATTATTCTCTGTTTATTCCGAGGTTACCGTGGTCAGCCGGATCCAGGCCGTATCCAGATCAGATGAAGGACCTGCACCTGGACACGAGCACAACACTGTCCTGAAGTGTCTGCGGAGGCCGTGACTCTACTAAACCCTCCCCTGTGTAGATCATGAACCCATCTCCAATCGGACCAAATTAGAATTAATATTAGACTTGAATTATCAATATAATAATCAAACTATCAATCAATCAAATCAATCAATAATCAAAACTTAACACTTAATATTCATCAATTATATTAATGTGCCTGCTCTTTTAAGGCCACCGTTCAGCCAACCAAACTTTGTTTATAATGTTTTCCTGTGACCACTGTAAAGCTGTTTTGAAACAATCTGTATTTTAAAAAGTGCTATATAAGTAAATGTGACTTGACTTGACATGCCCCGATTGTAACAGGGTCACACATTAATGCACTTTGTTTCTCTCGCTTACAATATAATATGTTTATACATCAATGTATATATAATTTATATGTGATTCTTATAATATAGTTATATGAAACGTGAAAAAAGCGGCCTGTACACACCTCTCATTGGAAACATAAACAAGTCTTAACATCACAATGGGACACACATGCATACAGAAATGTTTGATATATCAAGCAGCCTTACTAATTTTACAGTGCAATAATAACATCTGTGAAATCGATATTTTCATTAAGTGTTCATATATATGTGTATATATATATATATATATATAAATTAATGCCTTTATATCCATTAGGTTCACCAGCATAAATAGAACAGTCTTGCTGGTATAACTGCAGGTTCTTTAAAATGGCCAAATAATATGATTGAGCATAGTAGGTAATTAGTACCTACACACATTCACCCACATAATGTCACAGTCTCGTCGTGTCTGTCACATCCGGGTTCCTCTGTGTCTCCCAGATCCTTCCCCCTCCTGTCTTGTTAGTTATTACCCCGTTAATCATGACAGCTGTGTCCCATTTCCTTGAGTACTTAAACCCTCATGTTACACCTGGTCTTCGTCGGTGATTGTAGTGTTTATGTTGGTAGTTTGTGTATGGATGTATGCACCTTGCTCTCTGTGGTTTTTGCACCATCGAGTGCCGCTTTTGTTTCCAGTTTTGTAAGTAAAGTATTTTTGTTTGAAGCTCCGTGTTCTTTGCTTCTCCGCATCGCACACCAGCTCAACTGCATAACACATAAAAATGTTACTTAGGGTGTGGAAATTAGGGCACATAATAGGGTTAGCCATTTATATTGTGCTGTGCTCCTTTTTGTTAAGACCTTGTACCAGTGGCTACAGTTTCCTATGTACTGTTGGATTCATAATAAATTGTATGAACGAAGCAGACTCAGGTTGCATGAACATGCGGAAAAATGAGCTGTGGCTTTAGAATTTTCTTTGTATTAACCGGTTGATGCTAAAAGATAAAAGTGGTGGGATTTGTCTGTTGGAAAGTGCAAATTCTTGATGTTTTCTTTGTCTGAACACGTGAGGATGAGTTTGTATGGCTTAACGCTAACTATTCTGTATAGGCAAATATCAAGCCACGATGAGCTAAAGATTCTCACTCACCTACCTGAATCACTACTAAGTGAACAACCTCACAATTTTCATTATTCCTTAGTGGCAAGAATATTAGGAAAAGTTACTGTTTTGCATTTCTATTGAAAATCTTAAACTAAAACTTTTAGCAATCAACTTTCTAAACTGTTTGACACTAATGAGAAATGTAATTTAAACTTAATCAGTTATTTGTTTTGGTGGCATCCATTTGACCTGTTGCAATACTTTGAAAAACGATCATCAGGTGAGGGAAACTGGGAGCACTTTCACTCGCCCATCTTAGCAGTCTTCCCAAAAGGATTAACTTTCATTCTGGAGCATCTTATCTTAACATCAACAAGCTCCTTTTAGCAACAATGAAGAGCTGAATACAACGAGATGGGCTTTTGTTGGTTCCCTATTATTTTGATTATCATGTTCCAGACATGTTGTCAGTCACTAATAAGGTCATTTTTCAAGCAGGAGCTCTACACTATGGTAGGGATAATGAGATATTTTTTCCAGCCCATCTGCTTTGTTTGCAAGCCCAAAGTATTAGGTCAGGTTCTCAAAGACTGTTGTTTGGTCACCACTTATAAATTGATTATTGCTTTAGTTGCACTGTTCAGTCTACAAGTGCTTCACCCAGATGATGGGTCAAGATTTCGTCCAAATTGTAAGTATATTTGATTGTTACAAAAATTGCTTTATGCTGTTGTTTATTTTTCACTTGAAATGTGAACAGATGTGTTCTTTTAGAAGTGCATTAGTTTGATAGACAAAAGGTGATTGGCATTTGAATAAATTATGTATAAAAATAAATAATAATATTTAAAACAATGAATAAGAATTGTAAAAGATGAATAATTTGACAGCAATTTTACACCCAATGATTTACATGGATTAATATATTATTATAAATATATAGCATCATGTTTTCCACATGTTTGCTTATATATGATGTGCTTTTAAAAGTAGCTGCTCAGTTGCTTTGCCTCTTCAGTGTTAATTTCCTGTTCTCTCCATCCCTTTTTTTCTCAGATGATAAGAATAATTACAGGAGTCTTGGTCTCATTAGCCCTCTCATCTGGGATGACTATCGACCAAAGGGTGTTCCTAGGACCTCCACCCCCTGGCTCTCCTGATAGCCCCATTCCCCCTGATGACTACTTTGACGACTCTTCTGCAATTAACAACCAAATACTGTTTGCCTATGAGAATTACCCTATAGCAAAAGGAGGCAATCCCATAGCCAGAGATGGTCAGATGATGCAAAACAGTAACCCATCAAATGGATACCATTTACCTATGTTGCCATTTCCGCCTAATAGGTATCCCATTCTACCAAACACAACCCAAGGATCTCGCATAGTGCCTCGCATAGGACAAAAACCCGATTTTTCGTACTGTGACATGCTTCTCGAGTCTCCAGTGCCTCCACCTGCAGATCAAACACCCTGGTTCTGTGTTTGCTCACATTGTAAAGAGGGTCCCAGTGGTCCAAAGGGGGACAAAGGAGATCGGGGACTACCAGGTTATTAATTTGAACCAATTCATTTTATCCATCCCCATTGTATATGTATAATACAGCAGTAATTGCAGAGTAGATTTTCTTTTATTTCTTTTTCTTAGATCTCCACGGTAGTCCAGGGATAAGAGGCTTGCTAGGATTTCAAGGTCGCCCAGGGTTTAATGGTCATCAGGGACCAAAGGGTAAATTCAGTCACTTTACTTATATTTTGAAGAACCATTAACCCTACTGTTGCTGATACAGTTTACTTAATATACAGTCCTTAATCTACCTCTAAGAGTGATCTTGGTGATTGAATACAAAACATACTGGAGTATGTCAATCATGCTTCCTTTTTTCGTCTGAAAGGCCAAATGGGGGATATTGGTCAAAAAGGAGATCTGGGTGCAGTTGGCTTTAAAGGACTCAAAGGACAGAGAGGCCCCAAGGGTAAGTTAGTTAAAAGGTTAATTTATCGATTTGAAAATGTAATCAAAATGAGATCACCACCTTGCTAAACTTTGTGTCATAGGTGATAAAGGGGACAGTGGTGTGGATGGAAATACAGGACATCGGGGCTCACCTGGTGAGTCAGGACAGTGTCCAGCAAGTTGTTCCTCAATCCGGGGATCTCCAGGAGAACTTGGCCAACCTGGTATGACAGGGGGAAGAGGATTTCCAGGGTTGGGAGGAAGTCCAGGGTTGAAGGGCCAAAAAGGGGATTTGGGGGATGATGGTCCACAGGGAACTCCAGGTTTAAACGGCCAAAAAGGAGACCAGGGAGAAACAGGAGAATGTCACTGCAAGGATGGGGTGGATGGAGCAAATGGAATGATTGGAATTCCTGGACTAAAAGGTAGCAAAGGAGACGCTGGGCAACAAGGTGCAGCAGGGGTAAATGGAGACAAGGGGCAAAAAGGGGATCCTGGAGTAATGGGTGCTCCTGGCCCTTGTTCTCAACCAATTCAGTCTGCTTTTTCAGCGTCACTAAGTAGCAGTTACCCACAGCCAAACATGCCAGTACCTTTCACTAATGTTTTTTATAACAAAGAATTTAATTTCGACCCCTTTAGAGGCATCTACAGGGCTCCCATCAATGGCACCTATGTCATTAACTACCACTTGGTTGTCTTCAATAAACTGCTCAAAGTTGGGCTTTTCCACAACTTCAAACCTATCGTCAAAAGTACAGGGTCAATAGATCTTGAAACAACTTCTCAACAGGTGGTCCTGCATCTTAACGTGGGTGATGAAGTTTGGGTACAGGTCAGAGATGTCGATTCCAATGGTATGCATTCCAGTAGTGAGTACAGCAGTACCTTCTCTGGCTTCCTGCTCTACCCAGACAACTGTGATATGCCAATGTCACGTGATTTACCAGATCCTATAAGTGGAACATACAGCTGGGGTGAATTAGAGGAACCTACTACCACTCTTGCCCCAGATGTCCAATCTTGATGTGACTTAACCCCAAACACCTTCCTAGAATATTGGTAAATTATATGCAAATTAAATATAGTGGTAGTAATAAAAATAAACATGTTTAGTCCTTAAGTAAAGCTTTTGAAAGGTAAGGTTTTTGAAAGCTTTCTTCACATTAAAGTAATTCACAATATCACATTACATTACACATGATACTACATTTATGCAGTATTGGTGAACATATATTTCTATTAAAATATGTGGTTTATATGGGGCATTGCCTGTGCTACCTCATGTTTTCAACATGTCATTGTGGGGAAAAAATAAGTATTTCCTTTTGTACATGTGTAAACTGTCTCCTGTTGAGCTGCTCATGCAATGCTCATAATGCTGAATGCTGAAATGACAGTAAAAAAGATGAACAGATGCATCTTTTTAATTAACTTTAGTTATGATGTACAATTAGAATTACATTAAAATGATTAGTTATGATTTTGTTTACATAATGCTTGTGTGAGAGTGGATTGAAGCCCAATGCTCAATGTACTTTATCTGAAATGTTAATGAAAAGCTAACAGAGGTTTAATGAGGTCAGTAGGACTACGAAGAGTAAGCAAGCTAACTGCTTTTGGAATGAGATATTAACAGATTTCTCCTTGATCATTATGTTCGGAGAAAATAAAGATATTTGTGATTTTATTTAGAATAATCAGTTGACAATCAACTTTATCTAAGAAACTGTGATATTACATATCGTTATTGAGATTAATATAATGTTGGTCTGTATTGACTGTACTGAACTTTATGTTTTCAATAAACATGGATAAAATTCATTTGTACTTGCACCTTGTCTGTAGTCTGTAATATGTCGAAAAACATATGGATGCACTTCGAAACAAATAACCAGTTACAGAAATTGAATCTGTAATGATATTGTTTTAAAAAAAGAACAAGAAATCATATGTCCAAACCTTTGTTGTGTTTGTATGTTATAACTGGCCTTCTTTATCATGCTTAAACTGAACATCTACTAGTTACAGTACAGTATTTTATTCTATACAATACAATATTCATAAAAATACATTTACTTACAATAAAGAATAAGCTACGAATTTACTTATAAACTATTCTTGTGCAGTCATCAAATTCCTGCACAGCAATCTCTTCCAAATTACTAAAGATATGCAGCAAAACATCAGGCAGCTGAAGAATGGTCACAGCGTGGCACAGATATTCTCTCGAGAACTAGATTTGGAGTTTGTACAAATTGATAATAGCTTTATCTGCTAATAAGAGTCCAGAGAAGTGCTGTATTGCAGTGATACTCTCTATATGATTGTCTTTCTTGAACAGCCTTTAATATATCCTACTGTAAAGAGGAATGTTTCAGAAACTGGTTGACTTCGCCTTAATTCTCAGCAGGTGATACGTTTCCGTCATCCTCATCCTCGGCCATTCCTTTCAAGTAGGTACGCTTAAACTCCTCAAATACCACTTCCTCCTCCAGTTCACTACAAACAGCCACACAGTCACATAAAAAGGACAAGAAGCGGATATACATATATTATTTTGGTACATAAAAATGAGTTATTATTAAAATAAAAAAATGTAATGTTTAATCTCAATTCTTGAATATGCAGAGTAGTTAAACTATTTAAATCATGACTGACCTTTCTCTCACTTCAAGAGGCAATAAAGATAAACAAAATTTTTAAAGATTATTTATACATAATTGTACATGAGCCAGAAAATATTTAATATTTAAATATTTACGGATTAAAGAACATGCGTGGGGACAATTGTGCACATTCATATATAATAATACCTGCGTCAGGCTTCGGGTGCATAAGCTGGAAAGGGAGCTCCACTCCAACCTCACTGTCAAAACACAAAGGTCATATAAATGGACCTCAATAGTGTCCAAAAGTCTGAACCCACTAGCAAAAAATTTGGTCTCACTTTAAATTATGCGTCTCTAACAACTATGTTCTAACATTTAAATGAATCATTTGATACCATGCACTTTTTGTGTACATACAAGTTTTTCCATTTTACTGCATGTAATTACAACTGTTATTTATTTCTGAAATTACATCTATAATTAACCCTTCCCTAACACCTTAGCCCACTCTTATTTATATATATATATATATATATATATATATATATACACACACACAGTGGGTACAGAAAGTATTCAAACCCCCTTAAATTTTTCACTCTTTGTTATTTTGCAGCCATTTTCTAAAATCATTTAAGTTTTTTTTCCTCAATGTACACACAGCACCCCATATTGACAGAAAAACACAGAATTGTTGACATTTTTGCAGATTTATTAAAAAAGAAAAACTGACATATCACATGGTCCTAAGTATTCAGACCCTTTGCATTGACACTCATAAATTTAACTCTGGTGCTGTCCATTTCTTCTGATCAACCTTGAGATGGTTCTACACCTTCATTTGAGTCCAGCTGTGTTTGATTATAATGATTGAACTTGATTAGGAAAGCCAAACACCTGTCTATATAAGATCTTACAGCTCACAGTGCATGTCAGAGCAAATGAGAATCATGAGGTCAAAGGAACTGCCTGAAGAGCTCAGAGACAGAATTGTGGCAAGGCACCACAAATGGTTACAAAAAAAAAGTCTGCTGCACTTAAGGTTCCTAAGAGCACAGTGGCCTCTTTAATCCTTAAAAGGAAGACGTGGCTCGACCAGAACCCTTCCTAGAGCTGGCCGTCTGGTAAAGAAGAACCCAAAGATCACTGTGCCTGAGCTCCAGAGATGCAGGTGGGAGAAGGGAGAAGTTCAAAGTCAACCATCACTGCAGCCCATGAGATATATCAGTTTTTCTTTTTTTAATAAATCTGCAAAAATGTCAACAATTCTGTGACTTTATGTCAATATGGGGTGCTGTGTGTACATTAATGAGGAAGAAAAATGAACTTAAATGGTTTTAGCAAATGGCTGCAATATAATAAAGAGTGAAACATTTGAGGGTCTCTAAATACTTTCTGTACCCACTGTATATATATATATATATATATATATATATATATATATATATACATTTGAATGTAGAACCTACTTAGTATGTGATTTTATTATACTTCCCGTTTCCTGTTCTGTCTGCCATCCTTGTAGACCTTTTTTGTTCTTCATGTTGATTGTCTTCCCCAGGTGTGTTTTGTTATCCCATTATCTTGTTAAGCTTGTTAGCGCCTGTGTATATATAGCCTCTTGTTGTTTTGTCAGTCAGCCTTTCATTTCCCTACGTTGCAGTTCTTGTTTTTAATGGTTTTTTGTACATTTTAGGAAATTCCTCTGCCTGTCTATTCAGCTCCCTCGTGTTTCAGATTTTCAATATGGTCTCAGATTTTTGGACTCCATTACACATAAAAGCTTCATTGATATGGAATGCTCTGACTCCAGAATTGAAGAAATTAAATTGAATTTACCTGGTTCCCATAATCCTAAGAAAGAAGAACAGAAAACATTATGTGACACACCACAGGTAACATTAAACATTAAACGTGTGGTTTTATGGTACTGTATTAGTATACTGCATTGTGGGATACTAACCCTCCAACAATAAGCTTCGCAACAATTCTGTAAGACACCATGATCCCCAGAACTTCCTTCAGGACGCCCTCTTTGATGCTGCAATAGAAGATTTGAACAGGAATGCATTTGACATTTGAAACGCCTAATAAACTAAAGCAGCTCTCATTATCTTCACACAGCAACTCACATGCTTGAAGAGGCTAGATTGGTGTCTTCATGCTTCAATTTTCCATCCAGTGCGATGCCTCGTTTTTTTCTGTTATTGGCCAGTAGGGGAAGTAAGGTGTAAACTTTGTCCAGTTTGCCACCTGAATCAACAGAGTCCCTGCACCAAATAGCAATCAGTACATCAATAACACTTATTGTTTTATTGAACTATATCTAAATATCTGAATGAAACAATTACCCAGTGTCCTCTGTGGCCACTGTCTCATTATAACTGTCATTGGAGTACAGCACCACATTGGCGATTTGTTCCACTAAAAGGCAAACAGTCATAAGTGTGTTATTTACAGCAGTCTATTTGATATACGATCAACTGTGTAAGTACAAATATTTACAATTTGTCAATGAATTTGCCTGGGTCAGTAAGATAAGGCAGATAATCTTTTAATTCAGGCAAAATATCAGGGTGGAAGAACTGTGGTCGTATCATTAAACTCTTGAAAAGTAAACCTGACTTGGCATAATCGTTAAACGTCTATAATCTTATTTTTCATAAAAATCAGGGAAGAAGTTGCGTTAAAACTGTATAAATATTTGAAAAAAATGTCTGCCAAATCAAAGTCATGTGGTGCAACCAACATATGGAAACATGCTGAGAAAACAAACAGAAAACTATTTTCTAGAGAGGACACTATCAATAAGTCTCTTAAAATATCAATGTTATCTTTTTACAAAATGCCAAGGTTTGTTCAAGTTGTAAAATAAATAAAATAAAAGAGGACATTTCAAAGAGCTATATTTTTTTACAAATTTTTTACCGATTTGTCAATGCTTTCAAACTCGCTCTTACCAAGAAGAATGATGTTCTTCACATTTTTGTTGGAGTCATTACGGATTTTGATGTTTACGTTGATGGGTTCTCCATGATAGTATGTCTACAACAAAAAAAGTCGTATTAGGTCATTTAATTTGAATAAAAACTCTGGTTTAGCATTCCAAACGTGATTGTTCATTTAAAGTGACAACAAAGCTTGTCAACAATGCTTGTTGGAAACGCACCTGTTTATCTAAGCTTGCCTCCATATGCAGCGGTTTGTCAGACATGAGAAAATCACGGCTGGTCTTCACACATGGAGCCGGTCCTAGTTTCTCTGGAGCAAACTGGACCTTGCGAATCATCAAACACACTGAGCTCCTGATGGTGGTGGAGGGCAACACATATTAGCGTCGATTATATATATATATAAGAAATCAGAATAATCAAAGTGGTACAAATAGGTCTGGATAGAGCTGGATAGAGATGAAAGGCCTGTTTACACCAAGGACGATAAAGATAACGATAAAGATATAGTTCTAGAGTTCAAACCCCAACTACAATGATGATGGCACAGACAAACAATATAGTTGAAATCGCCTACAGTAGGATTTTATCCAGGCGATTAAAACATTGACAGGCAATCCGAGTCCATCCTACTATAACAAGCTAGAGGATTTAGAGTGACAGTCAAATACATGCTTAGAATAAACAGAATGATATTGTTCGCTAATATATAGTTTTCGTTCTTGGGTTGAACGGGTCTTTAAATCAAAGACTTGTAGGCTGAACTAACCGTTTGCGAACTTTTGCATTCTGGCTCTCAGCACAGAAGGCTTTCACCTCAAAATCCACAGCACAGTACTGTGAAAAATATAGATATGACACTATTCAGAGGCCACATATCATACAAGATACTGCAAGACTGCAAGAGTAAGACTGACATATTTGATATGACATATACTGCACCATGTCTTAAAAACAAAAGGTTCTTCCTAGTTTAGCAGAAATGTTTGACAGATACCTTTCCAACATCTTTTGGGCCTGGTTGTATTCCTACTGAGCAGGGCAAGTTATCAGGGAACTACAGAAACAGAATTGAGAAAAAATCTTTATCGGTCCTTCAAAATACAAAAAAAAAATAAAAAAAAATAAGAGGTTTTTTTATATATAAAAAAAGAAATAGCACAGATTCACACACACAACATTGTCACAATATTTCATTATTAGAGTGGCGATACTAAATCTCCTGGTGGATGTTAGCACTGTAATGGATTGGAGATGGTGGGATTGGCACAACACACAAGCAGTTTAGAGAATGGATGCTGGTCATTTTAACAACTGAATGCACACACAAAAAGTATGACGATGGAGCTTTGGTTCCTTGCCAATATTGCATATGGTTTGCTTAGTTGGGGGAATTTAAATGGTTAGTTCACCTTAGAATTCAAAATGCAGTCCTCATCTACATGTCGTTCCAAACCTGTAAGACTTTTGTTGGTCTTTTTGATGAAATCTGATCTCTGTCCCTCTATTGACAACAACGCAACTACCACTTCATAGGTTCATTAAGAGCTTGTAATGCTAATTACAAATGCTAAATACAAAATTTTCTAAGAGACTGGTTTGCAGTTTATGATTAACAGATTCAATGAACAAAAAAACTAATTCATTGAATCTGTTCATCATAAACTGCAATCCAGTCTCTCAGAAAATTTGTATTTAGCATTTAGCATTTGTAATTAGCATTGCATGAAAACAAACCTCATTTGTTCTTGCCGAAACTCAAATATGCTGCGTAACACAAGTTTGACTGTTGTTTTATGATCTCTTTATGAACTTTGTGAAGCGTCAAAGTGGTAGTTGCGTAGATGGTCAATGGAGGGATAGAAATCACTCAGATTTTATCAAAAAAGATCTTCATTTGTGTTCTGAGGATGAACAAAAGTCTTACAGGTTTGAAACAACATGAGGGTGAGTAATTAAATGACAGAACTCTCATTTTTGGTGAACTATCCCTTTAACATTTAACAATATTATGGATCTGACTGCACTGACACTATCGGATGAGAGGTGAACTGAACCGATGACATCGCTGCTTTCTCCAAAGCTTAATAATTGATGAGCTTTAAACACTGAAATGACTTAAGCTAAACAATTACACTGTTTTCTTGTAGAGCTGCTGCACAGCTGAAATGAACCCTATTTGCGTCATTGAATAATTTTCCTGTTATAAAGCTGCTTTTGAAACAATCTGTTTGTATAAGGCGCTATATAAATAAAGGTGACGTGACTTGATTGTGATGGTCTTTCAGTAACCGTGAAATAATATGTAAATACCATGGTGTTTATGGTGATGTGATTCTATGACATTGTATTATTTCTTATTTTGCAAAGAAAATGTCTAATGTAACCACTTACTTCAAAGAAAAACGGGTAGGCATTGTTACCCAGTTTGCGCAGTAGTTTATCCTGAACCTTGGTGAGAATGCCCTGCTCTTTGTCCTGCAGTGGGGGGTAGATTTGCCGGGTGGCCAGGTAGATCTCTCTCCTAAATGAGATGCCCATCACGTCCGTGTCATCACGTCCGTATCGAAACGCACAGGACAAGGTAACGTATGCTAGATGGTGACAGAATCACAAAGTGAGTCTCGCTGCAACGCATCTGATTTATGGTCTGTTCAGTTTGTAAACTTTGAATGAATTTTAGAGACCTTTTTTCCCTTTCAGCTGTTCGGGGTCAACGAGAAGGACCCCGTCTGATGGAGAAGAAAAAGATAAACGTAAATAAAATTTTAAGAAAACTTGGTAAGTGCTTAAAATCACAGTACAATGATCCTCTGACGTACCCACTGGATCCACCGAGTCAACGCGGTCAACAAAGTCTCTTCTGCCCATATACACACCAACCTGATTAAATAACACAAAATGCATTACTTAACAAGCCTAAAAGAGGATAAGTCTTCATTCTTTTGTGTTCTAAAGTAGTTGACTTATGAAACCTTATTGTAAAGTGTTACCATAAACAATTGTCTGAGAAACACCTCTAAAAAGTCTGCAGTTAAGTTGGTTTGTTCCAGATTTTCTTTCAGCCAATTAGAATCAACACAACCACATGCTATGGAACTATAAACCATTCAATCACACCTGCATGTGCAGCCTGGGACTTATTCTACAACAAGTAAACACATTTTCCATATACTGTATACAGTAAGTCAAGAAGCCTTTCTGTGTGGAGTTTGGGTGCTACCGTTTCTTCCCCAATACATAAACATCCAGGATAGATGAAGTGAAGACACTGAATAATGTGAGTGAGTGTCCAAGTGTATTTTCCTGCCTATGGTCTGGGAAGCTGGGATGGGCTTCCAACATTACCTCGAACCTACACAGGAAGTGGTTTGGAGAACAGATGGATGGATAGATAGTTAACTGCATACATAGTCAACTCTAAAGGAATCAATTCCTTGCATCGAAGTCATCAAGGATCAAATTATTTTGGTCTAAACTACCTTTACATTTTTTTTGATTGGCTTAAACCATTGAATTAGTGTTCTAGGAACCAATGACATCATAGGAACCTGTTTCCAATCAAAAGTGAGCATCATCTTCAAGTCTGTACGCTGAAGGTTGCAGGGCATTACTTTCTCATATTTGGCCAATTAAGTGGGAAACTTCGGGAAACTGTCTCAGCAAAATTCAAACTCTGATAAGACAAGAATGTCTGCAAGACAAATACTGTTGGATTTCCACTGGCTGAGTTCCCAGGGATATCAATATGAGTCAGGATCACATGATCATGAATTGATAACTAATGTGTGTTTACGCCGTATAAGAATTGTCGTCATTAAGAGTTGGCAATTTTGAGTTCATAGAACGTTTAGAGTTATGATTACAAGTTCTGTGAGAATGGGAATTATTTTTGCAAATTGTTATCTTGTAATGAATGAGTAAGAACGACATGAAGTGATCTTTTCTTCACACACCCCTTCACCTTTACCCTTTGCTAACCTCCCTGAAGGGACTTTCCTGAAATGTTAGTTCACCCAAAAATGGGTCCTCATAAAGACTTTGGAAAAGGAATCCATATGAATCTGATGAGAAACGGTGGCTTTATATGATAAACAGACTGAATTCACAGTAAATACTCGTCAAAGCTCACACATTGACCACCATATACACACTCTCCTTCTATGTTCCCTAAAAAATTATTCATTATTCAAGCGATTGTCAGAAATATCAAACAAATCTTTTTTTTCTCTTCAATCTATGTAATATAATAAGTTTAACAAACTACAAACCAACATTTGGACCCCAATCTGGCAGCGCCTGGTGAAAATTAATTGAAAATAAAATAGCCACCTGTATAGTTATTTATATATTTGATGTTTTGCTTAACTTACCGACTTGTCCTTGGATATTTTCTTAAAGACAACCTGTTTTGGACTCATTGTTGTGTCGAGACTTGACCACACACACACAAACAAACAAAAGTAAATTAGCGTTTTGATTAATGTTAAGCCATTATGCATTGTAAACCTAAAGTCACATGCGTTTATTACAGAAAAAAGTCCTTTAAGCTACAATTTACAATAATATTCTTCATATATCATCTAGTAAAGACCTGCAGTCTTGGTCAAGAATTTCCAATATCACAGTGACGTAAAAACTGTCAGATAATTCTTACATAACAGTGACATAAAATCAACATTACTCATGTCCCACATAACACCCAACAGCAGGTTCTTTAAATTCTACATGCATTATGAATTTCATACCTGGTGATGATTCGACTAATTTGTGAGGTCTGAGGCTTGAGGACAGAGAGAGCGGTGACCCGTGAGGAGGAGATGGTATTTGTACTCAGGATGTGTATTGCCCGACTAATCAGGTTAGGCAGTGTTATAACTCAAATCCCCTTCACCCATTCTCCAGCTTTCCAAATAGACATACAGATATGGATAGAGCGCTAGCTGTGCTTTCTGCAGGTGCTGTACCTGCCTGAGCGGATTGGGTTGGTTCGCTTTAGTCAGCATTGGGGGAGATTACTAGCACTGACACTCTGTGCAAAAGGAGCAACACTTTATTTGTCTGGGCCAAGTTACGTGCCGAGAACTGTGGTCTCTCGCTCTCGCTCTCTCTCTCTCACTCGTGGGCTTTGTGTGTAAACAACTCACGTCTACTGAAGATCCCAGATAAATCATGCATGTTTTATGAGGAAAGTTGGGTGAGATTTCAAAACCAGTTGCTTATAGGTGTGAAATTTCAGCTTTCAGAATCAAACATAAAATTAGATTTCAGTCTATAAAACAAAGACATTTGCACAATGTAAACTGCAGAACTAATAAATAATCAATGCTATCAATCATATAAACAATGTAATTAAAAGTCAGTAGAGTATACTTACACTATACACTATTGGGCAGGAGTGTTTACCAGTAAAAGAAATAAAGCGTTAGACATTTTACTGACTATAAGTAACTTTACAACTGAGTATTAGTATTAGTATTAGTATTAGTAGACTGTGTGTTTAATATCTGATAACTCTTTATTGTGATGCTCATCAGCACACATTCACTGACTATAAGTGACTTGTTAGTAACTTATTCTAACCCTGTCTACTCATACTCTACTAATACTCTAATGAGAGTTAGTAGATATAGATGAAACATTACTTATAATCAACAGAATATGTTAAAAGGATCATCAAAATAAATATTACATTTTTTAATCTTTGAGAATTCAGAAAGTAAATATGAGAAATATATGTTGCAAGATGCATTGCCAACTGTGTTTTTGTGATCTGCATGCTATGGTAAACATTTATGCTTCATGCATGTGCATACTTGGATTATTTATTTCAATCTGTTCTTGCTTTCATGAGCGTATGTCCACAAAGGCTATGTATGGAAGTAATCCCAAGCAAAATAACAATGAGTTCATCTCTTTCATAGCGGTAATCCCTCCTCAGCTTCCTAGGGTTTTACACTGCTGACACTGACAGTCTGGGATTATAACTGAGGCACTACCAATGATTAATACCGCCGAGCATCGCTTCCTTTGATTAAATCTCTATGGATGTATTAAAGGGCTTCATATATCCCTGAGTATATCTATATAAAAGCAGCTTTAGGTTAAAATTTATTTTGATGGTACACTTTAGACATTTTACTTACTATATGTAACTTGTCAATTGACTCTCATTAGAGCAGACAGTCTATTAATACTCTGAGTATGGAAACCAAAATGGTAACGCTTTATTTTGACGGTCCCTTAAACACATTCTGTTGACTATAAGTAACTTTACAACTACATGTCAACTCATTCTAACCATACAGGTCTACTAATACTCTATAGAATTACTCTAAGTAACTTATAGTAATAAAGTTACTATTAGTAACTTTACAACTACATGTCAACTCATTCTAACCGTACCGGTCTACTAATACTCTATAGAGTTACTGTAAGTAACTTATAGTAATAAACTTACTATAAGTAACTTTACAACTACATGTCAACTCATTCTAACCGTACCGGTCTACTAATACTCTATAGAGTTACTCTAAGTAACTTATAGTAATAAAGTTACTATACGTAACTACAACTGCATGTCAACTCATTCTAACCGTACCGGTCTACTAATACTCTATAGAGTTACTGTAAGTAACTTATAGTAATAAAGGTACTATAAGTAACTTTACAATTGCATGTCAACTCATTCTAACCGTACCGGTCTACTAATACTCTATAGAGTTACTGTGTGTAATCTGCAGATACTGTAACAAATCTGCATTTCGTTGCCTTGTACCTGTACTTGTGTGATGACAATAAAGTTGAATCTAATCTACTCTAATCTAAGTAACTTATAGTAATAAAGTTACTATAAGTAACTTTACAACTGCATGTCAACTCATTCTAACCCTACCGGTCTACTAATACTCTATAGAGTTACTGTAAGTAACTTATAGTAATAAAGTTACTATTAGTAACTTTACAACTACATGTCAACTCATTCTAACCGTACCGGTCTACTAATACTCTATAGAGTTACTGTAAGTAACTTATAGTAATAAAGTTACTATTAGTAACTTTACAACTACATGTCAACTCATTCTAACTGTACCGGTCAACTAATACTCTATAGAGTTACTATCAGTAACTTTACAATTACATGTCAACTCATTCTAACCCTACCGGTCAACTAATACTCTATAGAGTTACTGTAAGTAACTTATAGTAATAAAGGTACTATAAGTAACTTTACAACTACATGTCAACTCATTCTAACTGTACCGGTCAACTAATACTCTATAGAGTTACTATCAGTAACTTTACAATTACATGTCAACTCATTCTAACCCTACCGGTCAACTAATACTCTATAGAGTTACTGTAAGTAACTTATAGTAATAAAGGTACTATAAGTAACTTTACAACTACATGTCAACTCATTCTAACCGTACCGGTCAACTAATACTTTATAGAGTTACTGTAAGTAACTTATAGTAATAAAGGTACTATAAGTAACTTTACAACTACATGTCAACTCATTCTAACTGTACCGGTCAACTAATACTCTATAGAGTTACTGTAAGTAACTTATAGTAATAAAGTTACTATTAGTAACTTTACAACTACATGTCAACTCATTCTAACCGTACCGGTCTACTAATACTCTATAGATGTAACGGACTCGACCACGCCCCCGGCACCTGGCTCCCCCTACACTCCTCCCACACGCTCCTCCTCACCTGAGTACTAGCACCTGGTCCCAATCACTCCTGCACTATATAACATGCACGCACCCCTCAGTCAGCGTCTGGTCTCATCAGAGATACACGGACTCATCCCCAGCTCCATGAGCAAACTCAGAGACTGCCTCTCCACGCTGCCTGACAACCCTCTCATCCGCGATTCCTCCCCAAGCTTCCTGGTTTCTATCCCGAGTCTGCCATCCGCTGTCCTGCACTCAGCTAAGCCATTCAGATTCCTTTTCACTGCCTTGCACCAGTCCTCTGCCTTGTGTCCTGCCGAATCAATAAATCTGCTTAACTAACCTCTGTTGTGTTTGAGTCTGTGTCATGACAGAAGACCAGACCACTCGGCAGGCCGAGGCGGAAGCGGCCGCGCACATCACTCCCAACCCTGTCACCGTCCCGGATCTCGCACATGCACTCCACCTAGCACTGCAACTGGGAGCCTCTTCTTCATCTGCCTCAGCCAGTCCCATGGCCCGGCCAGCGCCCTACGCTGGCGAGGCGGAGGAATGCAACGGGTTTCTACTACAGTGTTCACTTTACTTTGAGTTCCAGGCCCGTCAGTTCGAGACCGAACGCGCGAAGATAGCCTTCATGATCTCCCTACTGACCGGACGGGCGCTACAATGGGCACAGGCTATCTGGACGACTGACGGGCCTGTCACACAATCCCTGGATGCCTTCGTCAAGCACTTCCGTGAAGTTTTCGGCCGGTCTGCGGGTTCAATCTCCGTCCAGGATCAGTTATTGCGGATACAGCAAGGTATGCAATCAATTCACGAATACACATTGAGTTTCCGTACGTTAGCCGCTACCAGCGGCTGGAATGAAGTGGCCCTCATGACTGCCTTCCGCCAAGGGTTGAACCCGCAGATCCGTGCACACCTGGCTATCTACGACGAAACCATCGGTCTAGAGAACCTGATTCAACGCTCCATTCTGGTCTCCCAAAATCTGTCAGCAATCACTACTACTCCAACCCCGTTGTATTCCTCGCCTCCACCGCGGGATCACTGCCCTCCAGCACCAGAACCCATGCAGGTCAATCAATCCCGTCTCTCTCCATCGGAACGTGAGCGGCGTATGCGTATGCACCTTTGCTTGTACTGTGGAGGTCAGGGCCACTATCGCAACGACTGCCCAGTGCGACCTCCACGCCCAGCGGTGAGTACCCTTCACGTCAAACCTGAAATATCTACATTGCCTCATACGGATGTACTGGTCACCTCTGCACTGCACTCTCTTTCAGTCAAAGCCTTAATCGACTCTGGAGCCGCTGGTAACTTCATCTCAGCCACCCTTCTACACAAACTGCAAGCTAAGAAAACTCTCCTGGATTCTCCATACCGTGCTCACTCCATTTTGGGAAAACCGCTGGGCCGCGGGTGCATACGCTACGCCTCCGAAGAGCTCACCCTCAGTATTGGATGCCTGCATGAAGAGAACATCGCCCTACTGGTGCTGGAGGGATCCACGGCTGACATAGTCCTGGGCCGCCCGTGGCTTACCACCCACTCCCCGGAGATCTGCTGGAGGTCAGGAGAAGTATTACGCTGGAGCTCCCATTGTTTCACTCATTGTCTCTCTGCCATACAGAAACCCGGTCCGCAGGAACCCCACGTCGAGTCTCCACCTCAACTACCACTGGCCGCCACCACCGTTGAGAGCCCTTCAGTGGCAGCCACTTCTGACCTCCCTGAACAGTACCGGGCGTTCCAGGACGTGTTCAGCCCCCAGCTGGCCACTAAACTACCACCACATCGGCCATGGGACTGTGCTATTGACCTGCTGCCTGGGGCTTCCTTCCCTAAAGGACGCATCTACCCCCTGTCCATCCCGGAACAACAGGCCATGGAGGAGTACGTACAGGAGGCACTCAAGCAAAACTACATTCGTCCATCTACATCCCCTGCTGCTGCCAGCTTCTTCTTCGTGGCCAAGAAGGACGGAGGCTTGAGGCCCTGCATAGACTATCGTCACCTAAATGCTCAAACCATCAAGTTCCGTTATCCACTTCCCCTGGTACCAGCCGCTCTGGAACAGCTGCGGGGAGCTCGCCTGTTTACGAAGCTGGACCTGCGCAGCGCCTACAACCTCATACGCATCCGGGAGGGGGACGAGTGGAAAACTGCATTCATCACACCCACCGGACACTATGAATACCTAGTAATGCCCTTTGGACTGTCCAATGCCCCCGCCATATTCCAGGGCTTCATGAATGAGATTCTCCGAGATTTTCTTCATCGCTTCGCCATCGTATACATTGATGACATCCTGGTCTACTCGTCCTCCCCCGAGGAACACACAGATCACGTTGCGCAGGTCCTACAACGTCTGAGAGAATACCACCTATACCTGAAGTTGGAGAAGTGTGAGTTCCACCGCAGCTGTACGCAGTTCCTGGGGTATATCATCGACCAGAGCGGCGTCAAGATGGACCAGGGGAAGGTGAGAGCAGTGCAGACTTGGCCAACTCCATCGAACATCAAGGATATTCAGCGGTTTCTGGGATTTGCGAACTTTTACAGAAGGTTCATCCGCGGCTTCAGCACCATCGCAGCCCCCTTGTCTGCACTGCTTCGGAAAGGGCCCAAGTCTCTGTCCTGGAACACCGAAGCAGCGGAAGCCTTCCAGAAACTCAAGGATGCTTTCTGCTCGGCTCCTACCCTGGCCCACCCGGACCCGGAACTCCCCTTCGTGGTAGAAGTCGACGCCTCCAGTACCGGGGTAGGAGCCGTGCTCTCGCAGCGGCAGGGTGAGCCTCCTCGTCTCCATCCATGCGCCTTCTACTCCAAAAAGCTGTCCCCGGCGGAGCAAAATTACGACATTGGAAACCGTGAGTTGCTAGCAATCAAACTGGCCCTGGAGGAGTGGAGACACTGGCTGGAGGGAGCCCGGCACCCCTTTCAAGTAATCACTGATCACCGGAACCTGGAGTATCTCAAATCGGCCAAGCGTCTCAACCCCCGACAAGCCCGTTGGGCCCTCTTCTTCACCCGGTTTAACTTCTCCGTCACCTACCGTCCCGGATCCAAGAACACTAAAGCTGATGCTCTCTCCCGCCAACACTACCCGGAGTCTTCAGCCCCAGAACCAGAGTTCATTCTCCCTCCAGCCATTGTGGTGAGTCCCATACAATGGGACATCGATCAACTAATCACGGAAGCAACTCACGAGGACCCTGCTCCGCCGGGGGGTCCAGAGGGTCGGATCTACGTACCAACCAGTCTCCGCCTGACCCTTCTGGACCAAGCACACACTTCTCCGGGCTCTGGACACCCAGGCAGCCAGCGAACCCTCTCGCTCCTCCAAGATCGCTACTGGTGGCCCAGTATGGCTCAGGATGTCTCCCGCTACGTGGAAGGATGCTCAGTCTGTGCCACCACCAGGACCCCTCGAAGATTGCCGGAAGGTAAACTCCTCCCTCTCCCCATCCCTCGTCGTCCCTGGTCCCATCTCGGCATTGACTTTATGACCGATCTACCACCATCGGACGGTAACACCTGCGTTCTGGTGGTGGTGGATCGGTTTTCGAAAGTCGGTGTTTCCATCAGCCTGACGTCCGGTTACCACCCTCAGAGCAATGGCCAGACTGAGCGGAAGATTCAGGAAATCGGGAGGTATTTGCGAGCATACTGTGGTCGCCAGCAGGACAGCTGGAACCGGTATATTCCGTGGGCCGAGTACGCTCAGAACTCCCTCAGACAAGATTCCACTCACCTCACTCCCTTCCAGTGTTATCTCGGTTTTCAACCCCCTCTCTTTCCCTGGTCAGGTGAGCCCACGGAAGTTCCAGCTGTCCACCACTGGTTCCAGGAGAGCGAGAGGGTCTGGGACTCAGCCCACGTCCACCTCCAAAGGGCAGTACGTAGACAGAAGCTCCAAGCAGACCGACGTCGAGGACCCACACCCCAGTACCAGCCGGGGCAACTGGTCTGGCTGTCAACCCGGGACATGCGTCTACGTCTGCCCTGCCGGAAGCTGAGTCCCAGATTCGCAGGTCCATTCAAGATTCTGAGGCAAATCAATGAAGTCACCTACCGTCTCCAACTTCCACCACAGTATCGTATCTCACCTTCATTCCACGTATCACTGCTCAAACCATACACTGAACCTCTTGTCCTTCCTCCCACAGAGCCTGGTGCTGAAGACGTACCGCCGCCTCCCCTTGATCCGGAGGACCTCAACATCTACAAGGTGAATGAGATCCTGGATTCCCGGCGGCGAGGCGGTCAACTACAGTACCTGGTCGATTGGGAGGGATACGGCCCCGAGGAACGGTGTTGGGTCTTGCGAGACGACATCTTGGACCCCACGCTCTTGCATGACTTCCACTCTGCGCACCCTGACCGACCAGCACCTCGGGGCCGAGGCCGTCCTCGTCGCCGTCAGCTACGGTCCTCCGGAGCTGCCCGTGGGGAGGGGGGTACTGTAACGGACTCGACCACGCCCCCGGCACCTGGCTCCCCCTACACTCCTCCCACACGCTCCTCCTCACCTGAGTACTAGCACCTGGTCCCAATCACTCCTGCACTATATAACATGCACGCACCCCTCAGTCAGCGTCTGGTCTCATCAGAGATACACGGACTCATCCCCAGCTCCATGAGCAAACTCAGAGACTGCCTCTCCACGCTGCCTGACAACCCTCTCATCCGCGATTCCTCCCCAAGCTTCCTGGTTTCTATCCCGAGTCTGCCATCCGCTGTCCTGCACTCAGCTAAGCCATTCAGATTCCTTTTCACTGCCTTGCACCAGTCCTCTGCCTTGTGTCCTGCCGAATCAATAAATCTGCTTAACTAACCTCTGTTGTGTTTGAGTCTGTGTCATGACAATAGAGTTACTGTAAGTAACTTATAGTAATAAAGTTACTATAAGTAACTTTACAACTACATGTCAACTCATTTTACCGTACCGGTCTACTAATACTCTATAGAGTTACAGAGTATTAGTAGACCGGTACGGTTAGAATGAGTTGACATGTAGTTGTAAAGCTACTTGTAGTCAACAGAATGTTGTAAAGGGGCCGTCAAAATAAAGTGAAACCAATATTCCAGTTGTTACGTTTTGTACTCTTGCGATGCCTGTATTTTGAATTATCTTCTTTGTGTTGTTTATTAATAAAGTTGAACAGCTGATTGTCACAGTCTCGTCATGTCTTTCACATCCGGGTCCCTTCTGTGTATCTCCGTTGCGCTTCCTACACCTGTCTTGTTAGTCAATTACCCTGTTAGTCGTGTCAGCTTCTTCTCATTTCCTCTTGTATAAACCCCTCTTGTGTGTCCCTTGTTTTTGTTGGATATTGTCACTGTTTTATGAATATCTAGTGGTGTGCGGATGTTCTTCCCGTGTCTCTGTGGTGTCCTAGGTTGTGCACTGATAAGTGCCGGTTTTGTTTCTTATTTAAAGTGTCTTTGATTTTCGGTTGGAATAAAGAGAGTTTAAGTTTAAACCAGCTGATTCCTCTGTGTTTCTCCACATTGCACACCAGCACAGCATATCTCAAAGTGTAACACTAATAACATCGTTGTCTCTCTCGCCCAATGTGACTCTTTGATTTCAGCTTTGCTTTCATTGAATCTAAACTTAGATTACATGTTGGAAGATATGACGTGATTTGGTAACTGCCAACATTTATCCATTCATCTTCAGAAATCAGAACCATAGGATTTTCAGTTAAAAAATGTATTTATTCACATTTCATTTTTGACATATTGTCTAGTTAATTGGACATTAAATGGTCTGTACTGAAACTAATCATGTTTAGAGGAGATGGGCTGGTTGGGCAAAAGGTTACATAGCAGTATATTTGATTTATGAACTCATTGGGATACATTCTGATAATTGTGGAAGTAGAAGTCATGATTGTTTTACTATTTAAACTGCAGAAGAGGCTTTAAAAGGCCATTTAATGTCCAGTCCCATTCTGACAACATAACACATACAGTGTGTTGCATACACATGCCCTGCCTGCTGTTATGGGATCATGTGTGTAATAACAGGGGAATAACAGGGTACAAACAGTAATAACAGTGTAATTAGTATAGTAGTATCCAAAAATGTATGTGCCATAAAGAAATTACATTTCAAAAATGAACCCAAGATGAGAAATATTCCCTGCTGTAAAAAGCTTGCCCCAGTCTCCCCTATACATAAAAACAAAAGTCTAAACACTGTGGCAAAATATCTAGATATCTTAAATCAGAAAACATGTTTTATTCCAGAAGTTCAGCATTCATCATAACGTAAGTGATTTTTCCTAAAACAAAAAAGTAGCAAAACAAACATCAACGTAACAAAAGTTCAGCCTTGTTAATATGGGTGACCCTGGTGTCTTAAACGAAAGCTTTTGACGTCTCTGCGGCGGTAGATGGAGCGGCAGTATAGATCGTCTTTGGCTTACCACCTGGGTAGTATGCCCTGTTAAAAAGATATAATACAGAAAATAAACTTAAACATAAACATATTTAACTTAACTTAACTTAACTTAACATAAACATATTTTTTGTTAATTATATGGTAATTCTTAGTTTTCCCTGCAAAAAAACAAACATTTGACAGTATAATACAATAAAATAAAATTAGAGTAGAGAGTTTAGTAGAGAGTTGTGTGTCACAAGTGTAAGATTTACCCTTTGTCTTTTGCTTTGGCGACTTTTTGATAGGCACTGCATTCGAATGCACCACCCAGAATACACAGCGCTGCACCAGCCCAACCGATATAGAGTCCAGTGCCCAGCTCAAATCTGCAAACAAAGGCTGAGAGTTAGATGTATGTGTCTTCATAACGATATACCAGGAGCACATTTGTACCCGAAAGTGAGCTCAACGAGACAATACTCCTTTTAAGGCTGTATATCTATACATGCCATCTATATAGCTGTTGATTTCTTGGTCTGACGATTGAGTGGGGAGTCATGTTTCAGATTATTTTTCTTCATTGTGCCTTTACTTCTAGATCAGGGACGTCCAATCCTGCTCTTAGCAAGTCAAAGTCCTGCAGAGTTACCCTTCAAATCGCTCCAACTCAGTTGCCTGGAAGTTTCTAGTGATTAGCTAGTTCAAATGTGTTTAACAAAGGTTGGAGCTAAACTCTGGAGAAAAGTGGCCCCCTAGGAACAGGACTGGACACCCCTGGTCTAGAGAGTCATAGTAAAATGGGGGCTCATCCGGGATGTTTTTTGTTGTTGGTGTTGAAGAAAAGCAGAATGTTTTCTGTAACTGCTCGGTTAGAATGTTGTTTAGGTTTAGGTTATAGTAATTAGCTATATATAAAAACACAGAAGTCTATGAACTTTCCCCATGATGAGAAAAAATTGTGTGCATTTGAGATTGCGTGTGAATGCGAGTCTTCTCACTTGACACCACCATAGAACGGGTCATTGAATTCTGCAACAATCCGCGCGGCGTACCAAGATACACCCACCATGGTGCAAAGACCTATGGAGATATAAATATTTCTCAATTAGTATATCATTATATAGATGCTTAATATGTGAAAACATGCAGACAACTAAACAATATAGAAACGGCATGGACAACATATTTCTGATTACCTCCAAAGATAAAGATAGCGCCGCCAGCGAGCATAGTCTTGCCTTTTGACTCATCTGTTCTATGCGCAATATTAATGCACTTCAGCCCCATGGTAGATAAAATGATACTGACCAGTCCCAGGACCAGGGCGATGATTAGTAATGCTCGACCTACTTGAATATGAACTAAAAACAAGGACAAAAAACAGAGAGCAGACTTTTATTGTATCTACATTTGCGTAAAGTGCATATACATTATAGTGGCCTTTGTTATCACCGCATAATGAAGCTTCTACACTTTTATGAATCTTTCGTTTTGAATCAGTGCTTCAGAGGGCGCATCAAACTGGCCTGATTACAGCAAACATCATATACTGTTTAAAAATATCTTACAGTTTCAATGGTTCTGCCGCTGTAGGGGCATTGAACTGATATACCCAAGTATGAGCTAGCATCAAAAATGTTTTTTTAAATTTATCTTGGTTCAGGTTTATTCATTTAGAATCAGTTTTGATGACAAAAACTGTTTCAATCTGTTAAAGTGCTTCGAAACACGTTGAACACAAAGGTTCCACAAGGGGGTTTCCACAGTGATGTCATAGAAGAACCATTTTTGGTTCCTCAAAGAACCTTTCAGTGAACAGTTCTTGGACAGATTCAGAATCTTTTTCAGAATAGAATGGTTCCATGGATATAAAATGTTCTTCATGGAACCGTTATTTTTAAGAGTAAAATTAAATCATTTTTAAATAATTTAAATAGATTTGATCTCAAAAAGCTCTGTTTCTTTAAATACTGGTGAATATGTTGATCATTCAATAAAAGCCAGTAATACGTGAAAAGTAAAATCAAAAGATAAAAGTGGGGGTAGGCGGTTTGTTACAACACAAAATGGCGGTTCAATGGCGGTTTATGGGGACCTAAGTTCCAGGTCCCCATAAAGTATAGTTCCCCATAAACCCAATGCGTCTTGTATAAGTTTATATTTAGATTTATGATAGGAATTCATCTTAAAGTGTGTTGATATTACAGAGCAAGCCAAATAATCTGGTTTCATTTTAATTTGGTTCTTACCTGGCAAGGACAACATGGACTGAAAGTCTTGGCAGTTGGCCTTTCCGGTGCTGTCTTCGCCGCAGGCATGCCACAGGTTCTCATAGAGACGGTTTGAAACGATCACACTGCCTTGCATACTAGATATCTTCCAGTAGTCATTAGCCACAGCAAGACCAGTAACCACCCAGCCGATCAAACACATGAAGAATCCAGTCACCTCTAATGCTGTTGACATTTTTAACCTTTGCACACAAAGTGAGTTAAATAGAAGATGTACAAAAAATTATAGGGTAGAATAATGTGCAGGAATCCAAACTCAAGGAAGAGTCCGTAGAGTAAATCCTGTGACCCTGTCTCTTCTTCAGAAAACTGAGTTTGAATTGTCCTTACGTTAAGCAGCAGGACTTCAACCTTTGGGGAGAGTCATAAAGCCACCGCCACACCCAAAAACCCACTTCAGCTTATGACGATGATGTTGATAATGATGATCATGATGATGGGTGTGATCGTTTCATATAGTGAGACACACATTTACTCTGGTAACACCATTACCATGTAAAGATATCATATAATTGGAGCCTCCTTCTGGGATTATATTGAAACTAACGTAATAAATGTTGCATAAAAAAAGACCCCACAACAACCTGAGAGTGTGGCACGCAGTCTTAGTCACCAAACTATATCTATCCATTCATTTTCCTAACTGCTTGTCCTACAATGTAAACCCGAATAAGTTGGCAAAACTCAAAAACAAAAAATCTACATTAAGAAATTCAAAATTTAAGTAGGTAGAACTAGCAGATTTCAATTTTGTAATCAAACATTTTATTTGCTCTTTAAAAGTAAGTTAATTTATACATTTGACTATCATGTAATCTCAACTTAAATATTTTTAGTAGAGAAAGCGTAGCTAGTTATAACTGTCTAATTCAGCAATGCCATTTCGTAACAATGCTTTGATAACATAAGCATGTTATGACAAATGCTGAAAGAGTAAGGCAATGTAAAGCATTTAACATGTACCTGTACTCAAACCAAGCTCATTCTCCACTTGTCATCATGTTGGTAATAAAAACAGAAACATAACAGAAACTCTTCAAAATTAGCATAATAAAACATTAAACACTACTACATCTCCCTCTTAACATTAATCTATGAAACCATTCTGAATTCAGATTACTTAAAATGTGTCAGTTTCGTGAACTCAAAAGAAAAAGAAAGTTCTAAATACTCATAAAAGTTCATTTATTTCACTAACGTTTAATTTGAGTTTACCCTACTCAAACCAATTCATTATTTTGAGTGTGGGGGGTTACAGTGTATGAATCGCAGGGATGACGGAGACTCCCTGAATCTCCGGAAAGTATTTTTTGTTGTTGTCCGTTTCAACTTTTCACTAATGGTAGTTGATGCTGTGAAAAGGAATAGATATATAAATATAAATGAAAATTCTCTCTTGTTGGTTTCACTGTAACCTGGTTTCAACAGTTAGGTCCGTATTATGTGGGTCATTTATCTTTATGGTTTTATGGCTTGCCAGTTAATGGTTGATTATCATCCGAGCTCAAAGTTCAAGCTCTCTCAATAAACAGATGACTTCAGAGTTTCTTTGTTTTTCTCTCCCTCTTCCCTACCCATCATTTTCTTCACTCTCTGTCTCACTATATTAGCAGATAACAGTTTTACTTTTTATTTTGTCATCCAGATACTTGTGTCCTCATAAAAGGCTATGAGCAGGTAGTCCCACCAGCAGCTTGTTATAAACAGGCTAAGATGGGCTAAAATGTCTGTTGGGGCAAGAAGACACACTGACAGAACCCAACCCTATACATTTGATCTCTTAACTGTTACACTTATCTCATGTTTTGTGATGTGGTCTTGTCTGGGTTGAAATTCATTTGTTGTCATGGTGTCTAATGGTTAATTGTTAAATGGTTAAATGTCTAATTGTGTTCAGGTGTTCCTAGTTAGTTTCCTCATTTCCTGTGTGTGTATATGGGCCATTCTACAGAATTGGTGACATTTGGTGTCCGCCATCCAAAAAACACATTTGACAAGCATTTAAATATTTAAATCTTAGATGTTTACTAAGATCCTTAAATTATTTATTGAAACGCGCAATAATATTTAAAATATTTAAAAGCTTTATATTTATAATATCATCATGTATTGGGTACTGGTGGTCCCAAACCCTTACATGTAAATTTAAACTTGTGAAAATGATATTTAAATATTTTTTGCAATTTTTTCCATTCTTGTTTTTAAACGCATCTTTTTGTTTTGTTTTAAAAAATGAAGTTAAACATTTTTTTGATTTTCATGAACCATGAATGTAAAATCATGAATCTTTATGTAAAAGAACATGTCACTACCAAAACACTGAGTGTTTTAGTCCATTGGGTGAGACTGATTTTAACCACAGCCCTACATTTTTGATCAGGAAATATTCCTATGTCCCTCTCTCTCTATATGCTATATGGTGAGTAGATTGATCCCATCATTTTGAGATAAATGTGTTCTAAAGTCTGAAAATCTGTGTGTAACTTTAAGGAATTTTTTCTGCTATTAAGAAAACTTTTTTTGGATGTTATTCCATAAAATGTAGTTTTTATATGTGTACCACTGTTCTGACCAGTGATTGCTAACCATGTGCTGATTTACAGTTATGCAAATCATTACTACTATAGTATTTTTTTAGTAGTGTTTTAGTATGCAAGGTAAAATGATGTAATGTGATAAGGTTACAATGATATGTAACAGTCTGACTCTCATACCAGCGGACCAGGGTTTGAGTCCTGCTTGGAGCAGGTGATTCGAACAGGAGGGGTTATAGATAGGATGAGAGCATTGGATTGTTAGGTCGTTGTCAATAATGTTAATTTCTATGATATTAATGCCTAGAAAGACTACAAGAGAGAGACAGAGAGTGTCTCTATGTGGTTCTGGATAATTATCTGAATGAATATGTTATACACTCACCTGAAGGATTATTAGGAACACCTGTTCAATTTCTCATTAGTGCAATTTTCTAATCAATCTAATCAACATGGCAGTTGCTTCAATGCATTTAGGGATCAAGACAATCTCCTGAACTCCAAACTGAATGTCAGAATGGGAAAGAAAGATGATTTAAGCAATTTTGAGCGTGGCATGGTTGTTGGTGCCAGACGGGCCGGTCTGAGTATTTCACAATCTGCTCAGTTACTGGGATTTTCACGCACAACCATTTCTAGGGTTTACAAAGAATGCTGTGAAAAGGGAAAAGCATCCCGTATACGGCAGTCCTGTGGGAGAAAATGCCTTGTTGGTGCTAGAGGTCAGAGGAGAATGGGCCGACTGATTCAAGCTGATAGAAGAGCAACTTTGACTGAAATAACCACTCGTTACAACTGAGGTCTGCAGCAAAGCATTTGTGAAGCCACAACACGCACAACGTTGAGGCAGATGGGCTACAACAGCAGAAAAACTCACCGGGTACCACTCATCTCCACTACAAATAGGAAAAAGAGGCTACAATTTGCACAAGCTCATCAAAACTGGACAGTTGAAGACTGGAAAAATGTTGCCTGGTCTGATGAGTCTCGATTTCTGTTGAGACATTCAGATGGTAGAGTCAGAATTTGGCGTAAACAGAATGAGAACATGGATCCATCATGCTTTGTTACCACTGTGCAGGCTGGTGATGGTGGTGTAATGGTGTGGGGGACGTTTTCTTGGCACACTTTAGGCCCTTTAGTGCCAATTGGGCATCGTTTAAATGCGACAGCCTACCTGAGCATTGTTTTTGACCATGTCCATCCCTTATGACCACCATGTACCCATCCTCTGATGCTGCTTCCAGCAGGATAATGCACCATGACACAAAGCTTGAATCATTTCAAATTGGTTTCTTGAACATGACAATGAGTTCACAGCACTGAAATGGCCCCACAGTCACCAGATCTCAACCCAATACAGCATCTTTGGGATGTGGTGGAACAGGAGCTTCGTGTCCTGGATGTGAATCCCACAAATCTCCATCAACTGCAAGATGCTATCCTATCAATATGGGCCAACATTTCTAAAGAATATTTTCAGCACCTTGTTGAATCAATGCCACGTAGAATTAAGGCAGTTCTGAAGGTGAAAGGGGGTCAAACACAGTATTAGTATGGTGTTCCTAATAATCCTTTAGGTGAGTGTATGTGCTGACTGCATATGTGCAATATAATTAGTTATTTGTATTAACATAAAATGTTGAATGTCTGATTCAACTATGGCAAACTAAGTATTGGGGTCACTACCAAAACATTACTGTCACTACCGAAAATGTGCTGTCACTTCCTGTCTGGTGTGCCATGTGGTGTTTCACTTTTGGGTCCCTTCTGTGTACTCTCTCATGCCCTTCCCGCACCTGTCGCATCATTACTTTCCTTGTTAGCCTCCCCAGGTGTTCGTCATTCCCTTGTGTATATAACCCTCTATTGTTTCCCTTATCTTTGTCGGTTGTTGATGTCTTTTAACGTTACGTTATTGACAGAACTCTTTAAGGTCTTCAGTGTTGACGTTTGCGGATGCCTTCTTCGAGTTCTTTGTTCTCCTTATGATCCTAGTTTCCAGGTTTTTGCACATGCGTGCTTTCTCTGTTCTTATTTAAAGTGTTTTGTTTATTTTATGAATAAAGTGAGTTTAAGTTCAGAACCTGATACTCCTTGTCCTTGTCGTTTAATATTGAATTAAAATATGGGTAACTAAATATGTATATATTCATGTGCCTGTGTATGAGTCATAGAATAAATGTATATCAGATGAGTCTCTTTTACTGGGATTTTGCTTGGACTGCCGTCTGTAATTAATAATTATTAGTTTATTTAATTTATTATATTAATGATGCATATATAAGAATGATATCAAAAGTCATGTATTCATTCTTTATACAAAGTTCAGCAAGTTTTTGTCACATTAGCAATAATATATATGGCCAACAATAATATATTGGCCTATATCCAACTAAATAAACATTTTTCTCTACAGGACATTAAACTAAAATATGTTTAGTTTTGGTTCAAATCCATTTGACATTTAAGCTTCATTTACTTATTTATCATTTACTACATTTATCTTCATTTCATTTCAGACCACCATGCATAATTTAAATTCTTCATATTATCAGTCCACTGGAAGGTTAAGTGACTTCAGTGCCTGAAAAACCTTCTGACATCTCTTCAACTAATGTCACAGTTAAATAACATTAAATAGGCTAACAACAACCTCAAACTGTTTCACACAGGCACTCAAAATTAGCGGAAGAGAGAAATGTTTTTTCAGCTATTCGTTAAACTGACTGTGCTCTTTATAATTTGAGACATTTTCTATTTTACATATTATTTTATTTATTTAATATATTTATTATTAAAACTTTTTAAATAATGTTACAAATAATGTCTGGTAAACTTTATTAACCTCACCAGAAAATAGATCACATGTTTCATCACATTTAGAATAAAAGACTCATTTTGGGTGTCTCTGTTCAAGTTCTGTGGTCGTCCAGTGACTTCCTGCAAGACACTCTTCTGCCATCTTCAGGGTAAAACTTTACATTTCATTTGACAGTTGCTTATGCAAATATATCTTGCATAGTGTACTTTGTTTGGCAGCCTTTTAAATATGAATTATGCATTGATTGTGCACAGACTTCAACGGATCATTTCACCCCTTTTGTCATCAAGTATGTTTTGCGCAATGTTATGAAAGTGCATGTGGGGTTTGAATATTGCATTGAATATATAGTATTGAGTATTTGAGTATATTGAGTATTTGAGTATATATTGAGTATTTGAATATAGCTTTGAATCAGCATACTTACAAATATAGTGAGTTTTGATACAATTATAAAAATGTTTGATCAATCTAACCATATTTTTTGAAAGTTTCTTAACATTTTTTCAGGTGCCCATACATTATCCAGTTCAGAAAAACACTGAGAAGGGTTTTGTGTGAGTTGCTATATGTGTGATTGTTGTTATAGTATGTCTTGTTGTCATTGATTTAGTACCAGTCTTCCTCAAGTGTTGTCTTTCTCTCTAATCCAGACACTTCTAATAAATGTTTCACTGGAAAGTCCATTATATATCAAAAATATATGTTGAATGGAAGTTTGAGAAACTGTGTAAAGAGGGTTTAATATTAGATGTCACATTTTTAAAGCAAGACATCATGGTTCACACACAAAGGCCTAATTAACATACCTCTTCTTACAAAGTGACTCACCTCCTTCTGTTTGACGTAGTTTCATTTAGTTTCATAAATAACATTCAACCGTAATGTTCGAACCTGTCCTGCAGGTTTATTCCAGTGCGTGAGTTATCTCGTCCAACGAGTCATGCTGTTCTTTCGTTTCTCATGTCTCAAGTTTCATTTAGGCATGTTTACAGGCCCAGATAACATGAAGACACGCACCTCTAACCCCATTTTTCTCAGTGACTGTTTTACTTTAAAAAAAAAGACTGCATGAAAACCCTGGACTCTTTCGGGTTGTTGCAAAGGAAAAGGGATCCAGGGCTTGACCTCGGCTGGCATTCACAGAGACGGGAGAACAGGAGGTTATGAGCAGCGGTTTGATAAAGAGCCTGTTTCCTTTGCTTCTGCACTTGACCATTAACTGTAAGTATATAACCTCTCATTAACTGCGCATCATGGTAGTGTTATATGTGATACAGTTCTGCCTTTCTAGACTGCATCATTATGTTATCACAGCATTTCAGTCAATCTCACGACCTAATGGGTTTTAGAAAAACCCATTAGGTCACGAGATTGACTGAAATGTTGTACTAAAGGTTAATAGTAATGATCCATTAGCATTAACCTTTAGTATTCAGACATAGTGGGTGTGGTGTCAGGCCTCGGAGAGGCATTTATTTCACAGAAATAAAATATAAATGTAAAAACACTTTAAAACTTTAACTCTTGGTGTATTGGAATTGATTACTTGTAACTTTTAGCGACTCATTTTTGCTGTAGGGTGTCTGTACTTTTACTCAAGCCTGGTTTTCAGGTACTCTTTACACCTCTGCCTAATATAATACCACGTGTAAAACCACAGCAGTGTATTTACTTTACTGTTGCTTACATAGGAAAGTTATTGTAAATTGTATTTATTTTCTCTCCCATAAAGTGTCTTCTGAATATGAGCTCCTTTAGATTTGGTTGAAATTAACTTCATATTGTATGTTTAACCCCTCTTTAAAAAAAAGAGAGAGAAAAAAAATCAAATGGCAAATCATCTGCAGCACTACTATGATCCACCTGGTTAAAGGTATTAGTGTGTATTGATATTGCATGTACTATATAAGAAAGGATTATGTCATGCAATTTTTGTATTATGTTATTAAAGTTTTTTTTTTTTTTTTTGGATGTGAAAGGTTATGAACAGGATTTTGCAATCTCAAAATGCTTGACATTCTCAAAATGCTTTTAACAAAAGCAAATGATTGAGAATGAATGTTGTCAGAGTCTCTGAACACTGATTAGTATGTGTGAATGTTTTTGTACAGAAAAAACAAAAACAAATTATCGTAACAGGTTTCTTCCAAAAGTGTGTCAAATGTTAATATTGGTCATTTCAGATTCAAGTACTCTACCCACACCTCTTAACACCTCAATGCATTCTGTAAACATGAAGCACATCCTGACATGGAGTTCCTTGCAGGCGTCCTGTTCCACTGTCAACTACTCTGTGCAATTTCAAGGGTACGTGTATTTCTGAATATTTTTCTTTCTTTCTTTTTTTTTTGCTTATGAATAAGGATGTGCTAATGCAGCTTTTAAAAACTGCATTATGTACAGTATGTCAGTGCGTTATGTTATAATAAAGAATAAATGTCACATGAAAACAATGAAATTAGTAGGACCATGACCACAAACTGTTTTCCTAGCTTGCTGAGCTACTGGTGACTGACCTTTTCTTCAACAGACTTGTGCTCCTGTACATTAAACGATAAAATACTAAGTTTCTGTATCCAGCAGTAACTTATGTAAAATGTAAGGTATTTTAACACAGAAAGCATGTTAACACTGAAATATGACAATCAAGTCATTTACATTTATAGCGCTTTCGATTGTTTCAAAGAAGCTACACAAAACTAAAACAGGAACGTAAGTTGAAAAATGTATCAATTATGAAATTACTTGAATTTGTATCTGTAAAGCAGCTCTACTGACGGCAACTGTCTTGATTGATCTCAAATCAGTTCAATGTTGATTCCTTGCAGTTTGACGACAGTGTCAGTGTTGAAAAGTGCTGTCAGTTTACATTGTAGATTGCAATAATTTAAATAAGATGATGTGTGTTGATGTTATGAAACAACAAAGATTGACAGTCTGGCAGAACAAGTAATCTTAAGCATTTTGTCTCTGCCAATCGCTTCAATCAAAAATATGTTCAAATAGTTCTCAAACAGTCATTGCAAAAACACTTTGTTATTTAGTCTGCCCCCCAAAAAAAACAGGTGCTGTTTGAAAATAATTAGCAAATGCTTTAGAATAATTAGATCATTATTGCAGTGATTATTATGCTTCAAGCATGTTATTAATGTTATTATGTTTTTCGATCAAGAAGTGCATGCATTTTTGGTCTGAATGCAAGAGTCCATCTCTCTGTAAAGTCTCCTTCAGCACATCCCAAAGACGTTTATTGAATTTAAGGTCTGGACTGAGCTGATTCATGTGTGAAAATGATTATTCATGCTCCCTCACAACCATTTTGAGACTGAGGAACTGGTGGTGTGTCTTCCTTCATGGATATTTAAGAAGTGGAATGCACACTCCACCAATTAGGGATAGAAGAAATGTTACCAAACATATAACATGCTAGAAACAAAACTGCAAGAATGATTCAAACAAAGACTCTTTAGCATTTACCTATTTAATTCCAAACAGTGAACTGTTTTTTTTTTTTTTTTTGGCAAGGCAGTGTATATTATTTTATTAATATTTCTCATCTCTGATTTTCAATGTAGGGAATATGAGTTAAACAAACTTAATGGCACTTGGGTGAATGCTTGTGACTGCCAAGAGATCAGTGAAAATAGGTGTGATCTCAGCCATGACCTGGCCTCCAACTCTGACTACAGCATACGCATAAAGACCAACTGTGATGGCCAAAAATCATGGACACAACTACCAGCGACCTTCAACAGGAGAGACAGTTGAGAATGCATTATCATTAATAAAACAAAATGCATTATCATTAATAAAACAAAATTAGAGATGTCTGAAATTAATCCATTGGGTCACATGTCTATTTGTGGTCTTTTATAGCAGTATTTCTGGCTCCGAAAATGACAGTGAATGTGGAGGGGGACCCCATCCAGGTGGACTTCAGTACAACACTTTCTGATATGACCATAAGTCTTAAAGTCTGGAATGAGGGGGATGAACAGAATGTGAGAATATTTTCATTTTGTATCCACTATATTTAACATGATACAGTATTTGCTCTGTATCAATGTCTGGCTTTGCATTTGAATGAATGATGTGGACCTTAGTAAGGGTTGACGACTGATTTATTTTTCCACACTTCAAAAGAGGGCTGTGAGTGTTCAACTACCAGTAAATGTTGCTCAGAGATGCAACAATTCCTGCTTTGGATTTGTTTGTAAAAATATATATTTTTTGGCTAAGGAAAAAAAGACAAAATAACTATAGTAACATTGTGCCTAAAATGTACGTTAATCAATATTCACTTCCAGTTGGAATTAACTATTGTATAAAAGCAATCATGCAGTCAGCTTATATATTAGCACAGTTGTGGATTGCCTGTGGAATGAAAGCCATGCTGATATTCATAACAGCACAATTGTGATGATATTGCTTAAGTACAAGTGATGTGAAAAAGAGTTTGCACCCTTCCTAAATTCTTACTTTTTTGCATGTTTGTCACACTAAATGTTTCAGATCATCAAATTAATTTAAATATTAGTCAAAGATAACACAAGTAAACACAAAATACAGTTTCTATTAAAATCCAAACCTATACAAGAGTTCAATTTCTCTAACCACACCTAGGCCTGACTACTGTCACATCTGTTCTCAATCAAGAACTCACTTACATAGGACCTACCTGACAAAGTAAAGTAGACCAAAAGGTCTTCAAAAGCTAGATACCATGCCGAGATCCAAAGAAATTCAGGAATAAATGAGAAAGAAAGTACCTGAGATTTCTCAGTCTGGAAAAGGATATAAAACTATTTCCAAAGCTTTGGAATCCGAAGACTTGGAAGCCATTATCCACAAATGGCAAAAACACTGAACAGTGGTGAACCTTCCCAGGAGTGGCTGGCCGATCAAAACGACCTCAAGAGCACAGCGACAACTCTTTCAAGACGCAAGAGGTCCCAAAAGACCCCACAACAACATTCAAAGAACTGCAAGCCTCACTTGCCTCAGTTAAGTTCAGTGTTCATGACTCCACCATAAGAAAAAAGACTGGGCAAAAATGGCCTGCATGACATAAGCAAAAAGAACAGAAGCAAAAAGAAAATTAAGGCTCCTCTCATTTTTACCAGAAAACACCTTGAAGATCCCCAGGAATTTTGGGAAAATACTTTGTGGACTGATGAGACAAAAGTTGAACTTTTTGGAAGGTGTGTGTCCTATTACATCTGGCATAAAAGTAACACTGAATTTCAGAAAAAGAGTATCATACCAAAAGTAAAGTATGGTGGTGGTAGTGTGATGGTCTGGGGCTGTTTGCTGCTTCAGGACCTGGAAGACTTGCTGTGATAAATGGAACCTGCTGGAATTCTGCTGTCTAACAAAACATCTGTCAAGGAAAGGCAAGGCAAGGACGAGGACGAGGGAAGCATGATCCAACAGAACTTTAGTGACAACAAAGGATATCGTAACAGTCGTGCACACATAACACGTGTAGACACAAACTCAAACAAGAACCGACAACAGGGGAGGGAACAGTGATGACTATATACATGATCAGTGATTGGCAAACGACAAACAGCTGGGAGGGAATGTGTCCATGGAAGCAGGCAGGTGACAGAAAGGAACATGTGACCACAAGGCAAACTAAGAGTCCCGAGTGAGTAGTGCTGTGACAACATCCTGAAGGAGAACGTCCGGCCATCTGTTCGTGACCTCAAGCTGAAGCGAACTTGAGCTCTGCAGCAGGACAATGATCCAAAACACACCAGCAAGTCCATCACTGAACGACTGAAGAAAAACAAAAAAAATAAGACTTTGGAGTGGCCTTCAAAAGGTATTATAAAACAAAAGAGGTTTATTCCAAAAATAAGCAAAAGTAGATCCACAAATTATGACGAAGGTAATCCAACAGCCCCGGCATTGATACATCTTTCCCGTAGTCAAAAAAGCTGGAAAACATGGCCCGTAAAAAGTACTCCATAACCTACAGAACAGTGTCACACTTCACGTCCAATGAAGAGGAAAACTGTTATATTTACAAAATAAAGTAAACATTTATTAAACAAAAGTCATGGTGTCAAACATAACATGAAGAATACTGGACTAGGGCTGAAACAAACTGAACTAAACGAAGACCGCTTTGCTCATTAAATTAATCTCCATGACAACATATAATGGTGGGAAACTTGTAACTGAGGAAAAACTAAATTAAAAGTCAGTGGAAATTATACTAACTGAACATAACTGTTACAGAATGCTCAAAAAGGCTGAGGAGGTGGTTCGGAGGTGGATGTTGGACAGGAGGAAACCCTGGTGGAAGGAACCAGGGTGGTGATGATGGTGGTAGCATTCAGGGAGGTGAAGATGGGAGGAGTGGCCAGGTGGTGATACAGAGCACAGCCAAGATGAAAGCCCACTACAGAGTCTTGGCTGGTGACATCTGGGGGATGACCGATGGAGAGTGGAATCCAGAGCACAGTTGGAGAGCAGAGGGAGACACTGACACCAACAATCCTGGAGACTGAGTTGGAGCAGCAGTGATGAGCATCCAAGGTGGAACCAAAGTGTCCGATGACTGAGATGGAGCCATTGGGACAGAGGACCAAGGCAGAGCTGAAGGGAAGATGGAGCTTACTGGAAACGAAGGGCTGGAGAGAAGGAGCACAGTGAATGGTGGAGCCGACAGGTCGATGGGCCAAGGTGAAGCTGGGGGATCCACCTGACTGGGCGAAGTTGCCGACCATAAGACCCGAGGCTTACATAATGCCAAAAGATGAGGGGCTGAAGGGCTGGCAGGATTTTGCAGTGGAGGAGGGAGAGGAAGTTTGGGAGGGGTCAGTGATAATAACAATTTATATACAGGGTGATGAAACGGTAGTACCAGTAGTGATTAGGGCACAGAAGATTCAGGGCTGGATTACTACCGAATTTGGGTAGGTAGCACAACCTCAGATTCCAATTTCAGCCAAGCTTACTTCAGTTTCCAGGTACACCACGACTCCCACTGGTATGGAGATTGCTACCTCATACACCTGGTCAGTCTTGGGATAGGGTTCAGGCTTAGAGTTGGATGTAGCTGTATGCTCAGGCTCTTTCAAGGGCATTAGCTCTGGCTCAGGGTCTGTTTGAGCTCTGGCTTGTGATCCGTATTTGGTGTTGGGGTGGTTGACTAGTCTCAGGAATCTGCTGCGTAAGGACGCACAGTGAATGCGAATCCATCAATGGATGGATGTGCTCCTCCAGCCTCCAAGAGGGGTCTCCTCGAGGCATGATAAATCAAATCTCATCCTCCAGCCCACACCAAAATCCCTCCATGAAACCGAGGTCATAACAGGCAGCATTGGCAACAACTCCTCCACATACCCTCCAGACCAAAGCAACACTTTCCTTCTGCCCTTTAAAGTTCATAGGCGGACATTGATAGACACGATATACATCATCTTTTTTGGGTCTAGTATTGTGTCATGCTCCATCCACAATGAAGAATGAAGAACAAAAATCAGGTACCTTCTAAACAGAACAAGACAGCGTGTTTCCAACATAACATGAATACTACTAGACCAAAACAAACCGTTGGACTTAAATACATAGAGAACTAACTAAATAAAGACATGCTTGCTAAATTAATTATAATAGGTTAGAATTAGAAAATAAAACTAACTGCAAATAACTGTTACAAACAGACTGTACATATTTCACTCTTGTCTTCATTTGTATAAAATAAAATGAAAGTATAAAAAATATAAGGTGTCTTTCCTGTTATGATCTAATGTGACCATGATGGATGTCGTTGCAGGCCTTGACTCATGTGATCAGAGTTTATCCCTATCGTTTCTCCATTGCTGCCCATCGAGGGCAAGAGAAGATGTGCTTCAGAGCAGAAGCCGTAATAGAAGCCATTAGCAAGATCTGCATCATTGATACACAGTGTGTCACCATTCCTGGTAAGTGATCAGTTCAGGAAATGGTTTTAGTAGATATGGATGTCATTCCATGTCTATAGAATAAAGCATTAGGAAGAAACTATGAAGATAAATATAATATTTTCTTATCCTATGCTTGTTCATATTGACCTGTGGTTTCCTTTCCAGAGCAGACACCTGACTTTGTGAAGCCGATGATAGTGAGCATCGCTGTGGTAGTAGCGGTTGCCATGGCCTTTCTTCTGGGATGGTTGGCAAAACATTTTGGCCCACAGATAAAACTAATTTGGCACAAGGAACCCATTCCCAAAGCACTGGTGAGTGTTTGTTGAAACTCATAATCAGTTCCTGTCCAGCAGTGTGGGGGAGAACAATTGCTGCTGTGACAGCTAGACTAGTCCATTTGTTATTTCCACAACAGCTTCATCACCTTGTCTTGTCAAAAGTAGTGTATATTTATATTTATGAGTAATCATTTGAAGCATAGTTTTAGCAAAAAAGGCAGCCTTTAACCAAAATCCCAGAATCGTCACCAAGCGAACTATTGTGTGGTAAATATTTATGGTTGTCAATGAAAATCATTTTGGCTTTCCAAATTAATAGTCAAGAATAAACCTGGTGTTCTTTTCACCTGGTTCCTGGTTTTTCAGGCAACAAAACACTTGAATGAACATACATTTTTAGTTCACATTAGACGTTCAATTCTGATGTTAAATCCACTAGTTTTACATAGACCTGTTATATAGTCTATACAGTACAAGTCATTTTTGCTGAATTTCTTTATAGAAAAAAGTAATTATTAATTGATGATCTTTACAACAGAACTGAATCAACACTGAAATGACTTCCGTTGAACAACAGCTGAAATATATCATGTTCCTGATTTCACTGTAAAGCTTCGAAACAATCTGTGCTATACAAGTGCTATATAAATAAAGATGGCTTACCTTCACTTGAAGTAACTGTAATTAAATAAAAAAGAAATTAAGAGTAATCCCTAACTTAACTTTTTTAAACTTACATCCAACACTGCTGTCCATCTGTATTTATTTCCATTAGAAACCACCTTTTTTGTTTAGTTTTACGCAGCACACTTGAGGTATATTTGACTCGATCAATCACAAAGAGAAAACACGCCAAACCTCCATAACTATTTTCTGGCAGTGATAACTTACATTATTAGAAAGAATGACCACTTGATCTTGTTTTGGGTTTTTTTCAGCTTGATGATTGGCCCACCAACACACACTTCCTTTGTACTGATGTTTCACTGGAACTCACAGACCCAATTTGTCTGCCGGCAGTGCATGTGGAGGGGACAGTTTGAGTGAGGGGGAACACAGAAGAAAATGAACTGAAAATGACACATGTGAAACTGAATTACACAAGCAGCGCTGACGTCATGTGCAGATGGACTGCAGTTGCGAACTGCTCGGCCTTCTGCTGTATTTAGACGTGAGAAACGGCGAGTGAGACGTTCTGGGCTGGGCGTTGAAATAATTCAGATTGTCTCTTGGTGGAAAAGGAATTGAAAGTTAGTGATGTCATGCTGTACGCACAGTGAGGTGCTTTTTATTAGCATCTCAATGTTTTTTTTTACAAAATGTTTCGTAAAAAGTGAAAAAAGAATAAAAAAAATGGTTTTTGATCATGCATGAACTGAGTAACTGGATTTTCCATTTACAAATAACAAAAAACACCTGGCGAATCAGAATTATAAGCACATCAAGTTATTCCATCTCTAAGATCCTCACATTTGAGTATTACTCTTCTGAAAACGAACTTCCTTTTTTCATGTGCTTTGTGGACATTTAAGCATTTTAAGGTGCATCTCACTATCAGTATATAACGTATACAAAATGGTTCATTGTTTCTTAAGTTATAGCTCTTTTTACAAGAACACATTCTTGAAAATATGACTTTCTTAAGGTTATTTAAAGGAAAGGAATCTGCAATCACAATTAAAGAATATATTTATTGTCCCATAATATTTTGACATTATTCTCTCCTGAGGTGAGAGCAGAAAGCTTTTCATGGAAATCCAATATCTCTCTCAAATAAATAGATTCATATTTGAAAACCCTTTGTAAAAATACAACACAGTCACACTCTATTGGACAATAGATGCCCTTGTCCTGTGTTCTCTGTAGACTTGAGAATGTTCCAAAGAGCATCTAAATATATTTAAAAGGAAGCAAGGAATTCAAGTACAAGTCGTGAGTTGCTTTTTAGGAACATTCATTCTCAGACAATCTGATCTCTTGTTAATGTTACAAATTTGCTTATTGGATAAAAACATTGGTGTAAAACACAAACATACTGAGCTCCATGTAGAGATCAATGCTTCTGTCCTCAGACAATAGTGCTGCTGCAATTCTTTTTATAGGTTTCATATTACGACCTTACGAACAAAAGGACGAGAGTAAGAGGTGAAGGGAGAGAAAGGGAGGATCATGACACACACACGTGTCTGACCTAATCCTTCCAACGCATGTCAGTCAGCCAATCAGTACGCGGAAGGACATTTCTGTTTCTGAAATAAGAGAGTCCAGAGATTTTGAGGCAGCTAAAAAATCCTAAACTTGACCACCACCTCCACCTCGTCGGGGGCTGCCGGTCATCTTGTTGCTTAGCTCATGCCAGAGTTTTACCAGTGGCTCACGTCTCCTCCAGATCATTTCATTACCATATACAACATACCACCTGGAAGAAAGGGAGAAAATGAAATTAAAGGTAAAACACGACAGAGAACCTAACAAAGCCTACATGCTTAAATACCTCATGAAAATCCTTGGAGTGCAACTATTTTCCTTATATTGATTCAGCAAGTTTGGGTGGGGATCCTCCCTTTCTTATTCCAATTTGTTTGAACTTCAAAATGAGTAGAGTGGGTCCTCAGGACCAGGACTGCCAAGCACTGCTCTAGCAAAATAGACGACCTCAAAGCTGACCCGAGTTAAAAGCACATTGCGCTGAGAAAGAAATGCTGTACCCAGGCGGCTTTGGAAGGAGATGGAGTGAAACACAGACAAGTATGGGCTACTTTGTGTTTCGGATCTGCGCTTAAACGGACAATGATGGCAAAAAGTGAAACCTCATAATTAGGGACCAACCAAATTCACGGGTAAAAATTCGCAATTTCACGGAAGGTTTTTAAAAAAACATTCGATTTCACAGCAAATTCACGAGTACAGTTTTTACTAGGCACCAATCACTGCAATCAGTCCATCTGCTGTCACACCCGCTGTTTTGTATTCTAAAATACCACTTTTCGACTGTTCACCTGCATTAAAAAACAAAAAGGAAACAAAATACGACTACAACGCACGTAGCCACAGACTACTGACATTAATGAAATAGTTTACAGTTTTTCGCGGCCAAAACTTGGCCGACCAATGTGGTTGCTGACATATTCTATAGCTGCGGTGCATTGACGTTTGTGTTCTGGCTGACACTCGTGTCAACGCTGTTCGTTGGTACAGAAAGGTAGCGTAATGCTAGCCGGCTCAGCAGAGGAAACCGACTGCTGTGCGAACGCCAGAATGCTGTTATACTCGTATCCGGCGGAACTTCTTTTGCTGCTGTTTTGTAGGCTGCAAACTCGGCTAAGACGCTACGATCATCTGCTCCTGGTATACTCTTTATCAGTAAAAATATTTTCAATAAAAATTTCACTATTTCACGCTTGTTGGGTGTTTTCACGGAAAGTGGCCGATTTCACGGAAAATGTCACGGCCGTGAAATCGTGAATTTGGTTGGTCCCTACTCATAACTGAATGCCTTAAGACTTAAGTGAACATAAATAGTTGGGACAGTAATCGATATTAGATCTTTGAATTTAGTGTAATAAACCTGAGGAAACGAGAGAATCATTCACTGCTCTGCACTAAATATCTTTAGTAACTTTAATAAGTCTCAATGTATTTTTGTATAGGCTATTACTAGTAGTTGTTTATAAACATTTATTATCAACAGCATACAATTTTTGTGTCTCTGTGTTCATTTTATGAATCTTTGACATGTATGTGGAAACCATTTAATAGAAAGAGTGATTTAGCAGCATGTACCGTATTTTCCCGCATATAACAGAATGCTGTTACTACCTCCTACTTCCTGATCTCGAACTGTGCAGACGTGTTTTCAACTGCTCTGCCACGGCGCTTCTGTATTTCGTCTATTTGTCTTTTTTTCTCTGACCCGCTGCTTCCTGGACTCCTGAAAATACTGAAATGGAACTGATTAACTGATTAACAGCGCGATTGATAAGATTTTTTCACAATGAAAGGCTTCTCCGGGAGAGCCCACCTGCCCGGGCGGGACCTTTGCTGCAGCGTATGCGATGGACCCATGGAACAACTGGCAGGTCCTGTGCCTGGAGACACTGTCCGTAGAAGATGCAGAAGAGCTATACATGATTGGATTACTGATAGTGGGGTTCCTATTCTTTGGCTTTGGGATTACTCTGACCTATCGAAAAATTTGTAAGACAGCTGCGAGCAAATTCACCCAGCCGCTGTCTGTGGAAATTAAGGGATGCCTCGGGGTGGTGTGTGACTGACTGAAGGAATTAGATCAGAGAATGACACAGACTGAGGAACTGAACCGTAATTTATGCGAACTGAACCGTAACAACGCAGTCCGAACAGCGAGTCAGATCGGTGAATTTTCACGGACTGTAACCGGTCTGGCCATGAGATTAGACGAGGATTGAACGCGAACGCTGAGGACCAGAACTGATTGATTGTTCATGATCCGGACAAATTACCAAAGATCATCAAATGGATTAAAAACTGTATTTGCCCCCCGTCTCTCGGTTTGGGAAGTCAGCTGACAGCCTGGTATCTCTCTTTCCCTGGGAACTGCCTTATTTCCAAGGAAAAACCATAGAACTGAACAAAAACATCTGATGTTATGGCTTCCACAGATCCGTCTGCCTGTCTTTATCTATCCTTACCTACCCCCCTCTCCCACCACACAAAAAATTCCAACATGTGCCCAGGTGTGCTGTGACATGTCTTGTTATCTTGTTTGTGTTGCTAAGGCTTGCTAAACTGCATTGCATTTCTTGTATTTGTGTATTTCTGGAGAGCGCGTGGCGGCGCCTGGTAAAGGCTGCGGCTCGGAGGCTTGCTCCATACGTCATTTTGTTATACTGTACTTGTACATGTGTAATGACAATAAACTTGAATCTAATCTAATCTAATAACACGCGAGTTGTACCAGATTTTACAAACCCCGCGGGGGTGCGGGTTATATAAGGGGGCGGGCTATACCACAAATTATTTACACATAATAATATTTCAATATATTTGTTACGTCCCTAAGGATGTAAGTTTTTTTTTTTTGCAGTATTTTCTTTCTGTTTTTCTTTCTCTCGAGGGTTGTTGTCTCTGGCGCTTGTACTGTCACTCTAACAGCTGGCGCTGATTGGCTGTCTGACCTGTCAATTATGCAAGAAGACGTGATTGGCTGTGCTGCCATGAGGGCGGGCTCTTCTCATCTCATCCGATGATCAACACCTGTAGAATCGCTTCTTGCTGCACAGCGGGAGAGACTGCTTTTTCTTTTTGTTCTGATTCTGACTTGTGTTTGTTTTCTTATTGTGTGAATTTCGCGCACAAGCACTGTGTACCGAACCTGAACAGTTATGATAATTGACGTCATGCGAGCAACATTCGAAATTCGAAATGTGAACTTGCACATAAAAGTTCATAAATCTATGGGTGCGGGTTATATAAAGGTGCGGATTATGCCAGCAATTTTTTTTACGCACAACCCCAAAACCCGCGGGCTATATGAGGGTGCGGATTATCTGCGCCTACGGGTTAGGTTATATGTGGGAAAATATGGTAATTCTTTCTCACATTTTTCTCTTGTTTGTTTTTTTGTAGACTTTTTAATTTCAATTGTGTGTTTGTAAATAAAAAATTGACTTTTTATAAAAAAAAAAATCAAAATTAGACTTTTGTAAAATACTGAGCCTGTTGAAATCAGTGGTGTGGAGAACAATGAAGCACTCACACTCCAAACAGAGCTCCACCGAGATGGGCCGCGTGATCCAAAAACCTCCAGCCCAAAAGAAGACCAGCTGCATCCAAAGCAACCAGAGCTTTCAAAGCCTAGATCATATGAAACAACATTACTGCCATAGTAGGATCTCATTCAGCACATACAAAAAGAACAAGACACACCTGAATCACTTTACACTTACATTTCCTGCAGTGAAGCTGACCATAGGAAGCAAGATGATGCCTATCTTAGCTTCAGGAATCTTGGTGCAGACTGACGCCAGAACCGTCACGATGGCCCCTGACTGCAGGACACATTCACTTAAAGAGGGCTTTATAACACTGGCAGTGTTTAATATTAACAGTTAACGACAACTTTATAATACAATTATAATAACAAATGAACTCCCAAAAAGTTTCCCCAGAACAAGATTTGAGAATTTAAATCAGTAGTTTGAACTTGACTTTAGAAAACATAGAATTATTTTAGAAAGATCTGTATGTAGGGAGGGAGAGAAATGTCTGCTTGCCCTCATACTGTAACAACGTATAGGAATCTAAGCTGAATTTGTAAATATAGTCGTGCTAAAAAGTGTTGCCGGGATTGCAATTCTTTCAATTGATAAAGGAGAGATGAATACTTGTATTTTATACATTTTAAAAATTTGTTTAGTGGCATCTCTTTATTAAAAGAAGGCCAGTTTCACCGATACAACACTGCAACTGATGTCTCAAAGAAATTGATAGATAGCCTTTAAAAAAATATAACAACATTGTTTTAAGTTCACTTAAATTAAATCTTCACATAAATCCATAAACGTCATATTTACTTGAGCTAAATTGACCAGTTCATATTTTTACTCGCTCAGTCTAAAAGTAGTTGTTTTCATTGTTTTTGACCCATGTAACCTTTCTTTAAGATTTTTAGGTGAATCTAACAGGTAGGTAGGTAATATACAGAAACTGAATAGTTATCAAACAATTCAGTCTTCATTGCATAAATTATAAATTAAATACAAATGAATCCTTATTCAAACAACAAAAGTTACTCAAGTCAAGAGCAGTGACTAAATGTCATCTCTTTTTCTTTTGTTCTTGGATTATCCTTAAATGACAGATGTCAGCAGGTTTAATAGGCTGCTGTCACTTTAAGAGCTGATGCACATGACACGGATATGACACACAACTCTTCATTTAACTAATTTATTCCCGTGTTTGCAATGACATTTGACAAAAAATACATTTTGGCATAATTTTGCATTCTCCTTTGTGTCTCATCGTGCTTCAATGGTTTAAAAGGATTTGCATGAATAAGAGGGTGATTATATATTGTAACGCTACTCAACGAGTGATGGGAAAAACGGATGTTGCGTTAAATGCATTAATAATTTTTTGCAAAAAAGTGGATTTTTTTTTTTAACAGAGATAAATTGCAGTTATTTTTAACAAAGAAATAACTGCAATTTAGATCTCAATGAAATAAATATAACCAAAAATTACTGCATAAAACATAGAAGTGATATTTTAAGTTAACATGTAAACGTTCACAGCTCTTAAATATTTTGTCTCTTTTTTCCCCTCTGACCTCTCTCACTCCCCTTTGGTCCTGTTCGGAAACATACATTTACTCCCTTAGCAGATGCTTGACCAACAAATGAGGAACGTTGTAAGCATTTTATCATAAGACTACAGTATCTGTGGCAAAAGCAGAAGTAAAATGCAGAAGAAAGCTTTTGCTTACGAAACTGTAAAAATATTAGACCACAAAAATCCAGCATGAGCATTAGACAACATGAACTGTGGATCTAGGAATTTCATACATACGTACTTTTTACAGCGGATGCCACTGAAAGACGGCAAGTCTATCCCTCACAGCCTCGCTTTCATATTTTTTTGAATAAGGTTTTCTTATTTTTATGGTCATTAGTTAAGCGATAGCAGAAGAGGTGTTTTCTGGTACATTTTTATGTATTTATCAGATGCTTTAATCTAAAGCAACTTGCATTGCATTCAAGAAACACATTGAAATTCTAATCAATTCTTACTTTCCCTGGAAATCGAACCCATGACTTTGGCATTGTAAACACCAAGGATCTACTGATTGAGCTACAGGAAATTCATAGCTATTTGTGGATTTGAGAATGAATTGACCAATGAGAATCCAATTTATTCATTTGATTGAAAGGAAACTCACCGCTCCAAGAGAAGGGCCCAGGCGACCAGTAGCCGTCTTAAACACGTAACTGACAAATGTTGAGATAACTCCTTAAGAAAACACATCTTTCAAATTAGACCAGATCTTTACATCATAAAATACATAACATTTTGTTTGTGTTTATTAAACGATCAGTGCTACCTCCAGACAGATAAAGGGCCAAAAACTGCTCTCTCCCAAGCAGAGAGACAATGCTAGTAGAGAAGGTCCAGAGCACATACATGTTGGCCAACATGTGAATGATGGAGTAATGACTGAAAGAAGAGAGAACCATGGGAAGGCAACGCGTTTCTGAAATAAAACAAAGCAGGATGAAGGTTGGTGGCAAAACCTGTCAGGAACATCTTGCCAAAAATGGTGGTTACACACAAACCAATGGTCTCTGTCAAAATAAGTACACTTAAAGCAATAGTTCACCCCTAAATGAATATTTTTTCCTCATCCTCATGTCGTTCTAAATTTATATGACTTTCCATTGTATTTGCCAACTCAAAGTACAGTGGAGTTCGGTTATGTCGACGACCACGGGGGTTGCAAAAAAGCGTTGAGATAACTGATGATCGAGATAACCAACAGACAATATGGCGATTTATTTGATGAAGTGATCGGCATGCTATAAAATGAACATACAATGTATATGTTTGCTAACAACAAAAGGCATATGTGCACCAACTAACAGCAGAGATTTACCAGTATACAATAAAAAACACCTTCCATTCTCCATACAAACCTTTAATTATATTCTCCAACACTGCAAACACAATGATTGCTCACAGTGTAAACACAGGCACAACACACGTGTAAACACATTCACTCATAACATATTCGTGAGGTCATCACGCTGTACTAGATTACATACTTTCTTGCGTTCTGCCTGTCTAATGTGCTTTCTCAACAAATTTGGCTCCGTCCCGTCTTTTAATAACCGTGTTCTTCAATCCGCAGCGGCTCTGAGCAGAGCTCACGTCAGAACAGAAGCAGGTGTGTGTGTTTATCTGAGCCTCATACTCATTGGTCGGTAATCGCTCGTCAATGTCAAAATATTTGAGAAAACCAATCAAATCAGAGGAGCTTTATGTGCACACAGCTGTGAGTGCTTTGGGATGGGGACGCTGCAGCACTTGCTGCTCGTTGAGAAGAGTAAGAACGATATGTGCTTTCACTTCAGAGTCTCCAAAAGTCTCCAATAACTCCAGATAAAGTCGTTAGATTTGTCGCTAGTCGCCTTTTTGAAAATGTGGTCTGAATACTCGCTAAATATAGCGACAAAGGCGCTAAGTTGGCAACACTGTCCGTGAGTTCTTCTCCGGCTGTGAGTGAAGCGTCACTGGAGAATCACGTGCAACGCGAACTCAGCGCATGCGCAGTGAACTAGGTACGATCATGAGTCACGAGACAACCATGTGAAGTGGCGAATATGTCCCTCTTTTGTGCTCGCAATACTAGTGTTCGGCGACATAAAAGAATCGACGCAACCGATGAGAAAATGCTGAGACAAATAAGGAGTTTGGCGGTTCCACTTCAAAAACGTCGACATAATAGTATTGGCGAGTTAACCGTGAGTCGAGATAAGTGAACTCCACTGTATCTTCTTTTATGTTATGTTTTATAAAGAAAGTCATCCCCGAGTAATGACGAGTAAATGGTGAATTTTCATTTTGGGTGAGCTAAGACTTTCTGAAATGTCTCAGCGAACCGCAACGAAAGACTCTTAGCCGTCACTTACTGGAGGCAGGGTTAGATGTGAAGTACTTGAGCAGAGAGCGTTGCATTGAAGGCATCCTCCAACAACACAGAACCAGAGTGTTCAGAGCTAGGATACCTAAATAACAAGATGATAATGGGGTGTTAACCAAAAACAGAAAGCAGACTTAAGTTTGGACTTACAGAAGAGGGCTTTTCACACATGAAATAGTTAACCCTGGGTCACTGTAACCCTAACATTTCAGATTGCTTATAATTTCCCCAGTGCTGACAATTAACCCCGGTTATTCATGTGCGGCTGTTTCAAACTGTACAGTCCTAAAACCTTTTAAATTACAGCTTTAGCATTGCGCATCCGACTGTAAAAGTAAGATTGAAATTATATATTTTTCACTCCAGTTGTCGTGTTTTCAGACACCATTTTAAAATGTTCTCCTCAAACGCTGAAACCATGGCCATAGCCATCTATGAGCTCACCAAGGTGCAGACCTTTGTATTTGTTAGGCTGTGAAATAACTGCCTAATATAGTATTAACTCTACTTTAGTGCTGCAAGGATCCTGCACAGAATCAAGATCTTCTCATCTGAGCTGCCTCAGCATTCTGCCACCGCTCGTCAATGAAAAAATATATGAGATGACCAATCAAATCAAAGTAGGCTATACATTTACAAAATCTGCTGAGCACGAATTCTAGAGCAGCATGACGCTTCAGTTAAAGTGCGAGATAAGATGCAAGTAGCAAAACTATACATTTCGTATTTGACAGCTGCTTAAAGACAGATATATTAAACGACCGACAGAAATAATCTGACAAATTAATAAACTTTTGTCTAGTTTTCACCATTTGGAATTGAAAAAAGACCTATAATTTATGCAAATTATGTAATGTTATAATTAGTAACTGTCAATATAAATATCAGTTTACACAATGTTTACTTTCCTTACTGATGGACAAAAAGAGGGATCGGTCAAAGCTAAGCTTTAGGAGGGGAAGGGACAGGACAAGATATGGAGACTAAGAGAAAAGGAAGGTGTGATGGGGATGAGGAGAGAGCAGGAATTGACAGAACATCTAGTCATATTAATCTAAAACTACATTATTTGGCATCACAATGCAGGGACATTAATAACGGCGCATAAGTGCAACCAACCTGTGACCGTCTTTTGTCCTTCGCTGAGCCCTCTCCACCAATCATCGACCACAGACATGACCAGAATCACCTGCTTCTGGAAGTGTGACAGCTGATTCCACCAGTCATGCCAGTATGTTGTGTTATGACCCTGCACAGAAAGCAACCGCAGTCTGAGGAACACGACTGGGAATTGTTATGGACTTTTTCTAGACAAATTGTTCTGTTGCTCTTCTTCACTGATACCTCTCCAGGTTTGTCCCGCTTCTCCTCTTTGGCCTCCTCCATGGCTATTTGCACTCGTGACTTTATTGATTCATACTGCAAGATGGCAGCCGTGCCAAAGGAGCAGCCTGTAAACTGAACTGGTGTTACAACAGCCTCTACAGACATTTACACAGCCAAAAATCAACATTTGACAAAGCTGAATAAAGATCAAAAATCATACATGAAGAATATATAGTTCTCTGTACATTTTCAATATGGCTCTCATCTCCATAATGAGGTTCTCACACTTTTTGACCAAATATTTTCATGACTCGTCCAGTCAAGATACATTAGATTTCTGTAAAAATGGCTTCTAAAGAAATCCCTAGAATACTGGAGATATTATCATTTGAAACCCAAATTTTGAGATGAATATATTTATTAGTGTGCAAATAAGACCCTTAAAGTGGAAATGAAGCATTCTGTCAAGTTTACATTATTTAGTAAACTGATTTCCACTTTAATTAAAAAATATAACACACATACAATTAATGTAACCATTTTAAAGTAAAAAGGATGTTTTGTTTCAGCTTTTGGAACAAGTGCGCCACCATCTTGAAATCCCTCGCCGTGTGACGTCACGGGGCTGTTTGCTCTGTTGGCCAGTGAATATGAGCATTTCTTTATGTTTTGAACACTTGTTTTGAAATGGAAGAGGATGATCTTGAAAGGACTGAGACGATATGGGTGGAAGAAGTCATGAACCTGCTGGTTTGGAGTGAAGAGCGGGTCAGTAACACCACCTGGTGTAAGTGTGGATGGTGTTCGCCGATGCCCACTGTGTCAGAGTCCGTCTGCTGTCAGGAAGATCCAGGCCATGTTTTGTGGGTCACTCCTGCATCATCATGGTGTGTTCATTTAGCGAACTGTGCCGGAAGGTGGACGTGTTGGAGGAGGCAGTGCTTTCTCTTAAAGACGTCCAAGTGGAAACACTGGAGCTTCTGTTCACAGCAGGAAAGCTAGTTGTATTCGCAGGTGAACATAAAGTATGTTACACACCACGACTGGTGAACGAGCCAGTGAAATGCAAACATGTCTGAAAGGTCTGACATAACCATAAGAACATGAACAATATCGAGTTCGGCGTTGTTTGTTTACATCATGTTGTGCCTCACGTTGTGAAAACAATGTTTGAGATGCAACGCTTAAAACTTTGTGATGTGGACAGTTTGATGTTGGATATTCATCCAAAAACACCCATATAGCATCAGATTTACTATATCATTTGATATATTAGTATGTACATTACCTGTATTAAAAAAAGTGTAACGCAAATTTAATAAATACATGAATAACTAATAATAAAATGTATTTTTAACGTTTCCTGTCAGTGCTCTTCCATTTCCATTTTACTTCCGGCAACACGTCACACGTTGAGGTGTTGCAAGATGGCGGTCCTCTTGATCCGAAGCTATAACAAAACATCCTTTTTTCTTTGAAATGATTACATTGTGTGTGTGTGTAAATCAGTTTACTAAATAATTTAAACTTGACTGACAGCTTCATTTCCACTTCAACAGACAGACTAATCTAATCACAAGCAATCTTTAAACTACACAATTAGTGAACAATTTTACTAATTTCCATGACTTTCGCAAGTCGGAAATTCACAAATTTAATTATGTTAATCTCATTTCTAGGTTTCCCATGATCGTGGGGCCCTGGCAGTGAGGAGAAAGACCTACCCCCACTGTGAACAGCAGGGGCCCGCAGAGTCTGTCTGGTCTTCTGGGTGGCAGTGGGATGGGATCTCCAGGCAGGGGTGGCACACCACGCTTTTGACCCGTCTCCTCTTGAAGACCTCTTTTTGTCTCTGTTTGTCTCTGAGCTTTCCTGAAGCCGCATCTTTGCTGATGGTGCAGGGTTAATCTACCAAGCAGAATTGATATGCTTTCAGCACTTTTTCCATGTAATGTTTCCCATTTTCCTATTACATTCAATGGAATAATTTGACCTTTAGGTTGCCAAGAGGTTAATGCTAATATAATGTGAGAACAGCCTCAATAACGCGAACAAGAGCAAAACAGACGCACACACACGAAAAATAACTTAAGCACGTTTAAAAACTACTACAATCGCTCATCTGATGCTGTGCACCACTGAAGGTGACGGATTACTACTTTCAGCTGGATGTCATTCTTAGCAAAGTGCATGCAAGACTCTGGCAGATACCTGGGACTCTTTGGAGACAGGAATTGTGCATGCATCGAGTTTATTGAGGTCCATTTCATTAAGCAACCCCTCCACGCCATGTCCCTGTACAGCTGTGGTCGGGACAATGTTTTGTAATGCGTGTTGTTTTTCTTGACGTCAGGAAACACGTGGTGCAACAACTCGCGTGCAGCTCACGCTAAACTCTCGACTCTCATAAACCTGATGTACAAAGACCCAATGCGTTTTATAAAATCATTTTATAAAAGAATAATCAATAGGGTGAACTGCAGCACGTTCTACGATATGGTACAACCCGAAAAAATGATATTACAAAAGCAAATGTTCAAAGAGGTTATAGCTGCGTCATTTCTGCGCAGAACATCAACACTGAAGACAGATCGAATGGACTTTTCTTTTTTGTTCTTTTTTTTTATAGCAGTTTATGGTTTAGACTAGATGCAATCCTTACTTTACTAAAACTGGCAAATTAGTAACGTGAGGAGTTGTTTATAGTCTTCCAGCTTCTGCATTTTTAATTGAGCATGCATTTCTTAACCAATTAGCAAATGTGTTAATTATACAAAGAAGTTCAAAGATTCAAACATATTTATTTTTTTGACAAAAATTGATTGTTCACCCAGACAAAACACTGGGGTGTTTCCTATTGTTTCTTATAGACCTACTTTAAAATGATTGAATCTGTAAGTTTGATGGCAAAATTCAAAGTGTGAGATTTGGTCTGCGGGAAAAAGAAATTATTATAAGATGGAAACTTCAGAACACTTTATTATTATTACCACAGTTGAAAAGAGTTTTATGAAAAGAAATGTAAAATGTAAAACACATTTCTCCAGAAAATCATTTAAATGCGTTTTTGAGAGAAGATTGAAGATTCCTCATCCTGCCTTACATCAGAACAAACCATTCTATGATTCATGTGCTAGTCTAGGCTATACAAGCTTTTAATTTTTTGGAAACAAAAAGCACCAGTTAAACACTAGCATCCTTGATATCATGTTCATCTCAGAGAGTCTGTCTGATGTGTGTTTGCATCTGGAAGGAGTATTTTTTAGAATTTGTTCATTGAGACGTTCCTGTCAGATGTTAAATAGACGTTTAGAAAAGTCTTTAAGATGTTTATGAATGTCTGTAAAACCGACATCCTAAAGACGTTTTGTAAGATTTGTATCAGATGTAGAATAAGACGTATCAGATGTAGTATCAGAACTGAAAATACATGAATGGGTTTTTTGTGTTAGATGTCAACATATGCATATGGACCATTAGGTGAACATGGGGATGAATCTCCACTTCTATTGTAAAGGAACAGAAGGGCCAGCAGGGCCCCAAAGTATTCCTGGTAAAACTTGGACAACTGACCATATATAGACTTGGTTCTGGCATGTATAGAAATTCCTATATGATCTTATCATGTTTGAGATTCCTATATGATGTTATCTATATTCTCTCATTGGTTGTCTCTGTTACTCCCCTAAGACATTTCTCTATATATATTCAAATAGATAAAGAATAAAGTTGAGAGACAATTTATCTCCCTCGGTGCTGAGTACTTATTCATTCAACCGTTAATAAAAAGAGGACTGGAATGAGGCACGCTGGGAAACTAATCTAACACGTTTCTAAGATGCTTGTACACAACAGATGCTTTCCAGATCTTTAAAAGACGTCTTGCAGATGTATTTGTGTATCTGGTATTGCATTAGTAAAGCGAAGACTATTGGACAGTTTCCATGAAAAAGCCACACCTGACATTGTAAATAAAGATAAAACAAGAAGAAAAGAGACATTTAGAAAAAGAGTTCTACAGATTGCAAGGGGTGAAAATTCACATGGACATCTTCACAAACTGACTGCTTTTACATCATGCTTAATATCTGTATCCCAGATACACACGTATGTCTACAAGACGTCTGTTAAAGATCTGGAAAGCATCTGCTGTGTACAAACATCTGAGAAACGACTCTAAGATGTCAGTTTCATTCATAAACATTTTAAAGACATTTTCTAAACAGTTATTTAGATGAACAAACTCTCCCAAAAAAAAAAAAAACAGATATGTCTTACAGATCTAAACACACATCATATATACTTTCTGAGATGAATGTGTGATATCAGGGGTGTTATTTCTGCAAGGCAAGAATCTTTAATGAACTTCTTCGTTAATGCATCCTTTTTATTTTCTTTAAAAAAACACTAAAACAATCTCTTTCTCTCTCTAATGCACTATCAATCCCATGTTTGGTTTTACTACGAATTTTCGATCTACTGAAACCAAAATAGGCTATAACTATGCTGGATTTTCCATAGCCGGTTTATTAAGTTTATCTTACACGATGAGCTGTTCTCTAACATGAACAAATGCATGTGGATTGCATGACATCACGGCTCCAATCAAAGACCAGCTGATGCATTAAAAAAGGAGGGGAAACCAGGAGAAGCGTCGACGGATCCTCCTGTGGCGTGAAGATGGCGGTCCCAGCTCCGAGCAGCCGGACCGGCTCCGTTAGCAGTCTGGGAAACAGTCCAACTGCGGCTCCGGGCGGCGTCAGCAACAACAACAGCAGCAGCCACAAGCTGTGGTGCTGCCATGAGCTGGATTTCAGGTCCGGAGCGAAGATCGAGGAGCTCAACCGACTCATCCATGAATTCAGCAAACAAGACCAGCGAGAGTATGATGACCAGAGGGCACTGGAAATACACACAGCCAAGGACTTCATCTTCTCAATGCTCGGTGATTGCATCTTCTATTTAAACCTATTCATATTTAGTTCAATAATCAATATTGTTATTCATTCAGCAGCTCACTCATTATTGATTATTACAACGGTATACTATAAAGAATTTGTCAGATGTACTGTACCATATAGTATAATTTTTTCCCCAACCCATATTTCAGATAGATAGAATCTAAAATAAATGCATATATTAATTTAGGTTATAAAATTATTGTAACTTAAATTGTTGTAAGCTGAAGGTGTGTTTCAATCACTGCTGTACAGTGATTTATGCTTTAGACAACATCTCAGCATCGTACATTATCCAAACGCTGATTCCATTTTGGACTGTTCTTAAGCGGGTTTATGACCTCTTGCAGAATAATTCCACTATAGTCGGATGAATGCGTGCCCCTAATCTACTATTTGAAGGGATCAGAATGATTATGTCCACATGTTGAATCCTTCTAACCGCTTAAATTAAAAAGTGAAGGTAGAGTTGCTTACCTTTGATAAAGATCAGTATGGACAGAGCAAACATGGGAGCGTAACTTGCTAATAAGCTAGTCTTGCAAACATTGGGGTTAATTTAAAAATAAATGAAATCGTTAATGACTTGACATCAGTTAGAATTTAATAAACTAAAAATGTTTAAACACTAATTACAAAACCAACATATAACTGCAGGTTTATTTGTGTGTCAATAACTTTAACTATCAATACTAGTTTCAAGACGTAGATTTAACCCAAAATTCTATCATCATTAACTCACTATAAATACCAATGAATTTTAATCTTCTGCTGACCACAGAAAAATATATTTTGAAGAATAATGGTAACCAAACAGTTGATGGACCCCATTGACTTCCATAGTATTTTTTCTCTCCATTTTTTCTTTGGTTCTTCAGAATATCTTCTTCTGTTTTCAACAGAAGAAATTCATACAGAAAATGATCGATTTAAGCCACTCTTTAGTTACCTTCACAGTCAGTACACTGTATGTGTGATTATCTGTTAATCTGTTTTGATTTATCCCGTCCTACATTTCTAAAAGATATTTGTATGACTATTTCTAAGACATATTTAGTATTATGAATGTTTTAATGGAAATTCAATAGGCCTGTCTAGCACTGGGTCTTTATTTCCAAACTATGTGAAAATGGGTGTAAGGAAGCATTCAGGCAATTGTGGGAACCCATCCATTGAGGCAGAAGTAATGTACAACTCCCTCTCTCATTCTGTTTTCACACTTTCACTCGCTGCCATTCATCCAGGCTCAATTCAGATAGCAGGAGGCTGATTGGCCTGCAGTGTCTGTGTATGCAAATGAGACAGATGGAACAAAAGTGACACTGGATGTCTTTGAGAGTTGGAATCTCTGTGGGAGACAGATTTAAAGAATGATAGGGGTGGAGGGATGGTGGAATAGTTTAGGTTTTTGCTAAACATTGGGGGAAGATTTAACTTGGAAAGTACTTTTTTTCTCTCTCAGCTGTTTACCAATTTCCTTCCATGAAAAAGGATTTGATTGGTTTCAAATAATCAAATATACATTTATATTAGAAAATTATATAATGAAAATTAAAGCTTTATTTCTTAAATTCTTAAAATGTATCAATTACCCATATTGTCCCTATGAAAAAGTAATTGCCCCCAATAATCTGGAAACCATTGAAATAACCACATTTCTGTAAAAAAAAAAAAAATGCAGTATTCCACTATAAGGATGACAATCTTATAGTGAAACATGATGAAGTGTGATTATGGGGAGGTTTTTTTGTGACCTGGATGACTTGTTACCATTGAAGGAAGCATTCACTATGCTATACACCAGATTGTTTAGGACAATGTCCGTGGATGAGCTGAGGTTTACTTTAATGATGCAACAAGACTGATTGCCTGAAAAGTAGAACTTGAAAGAGCAGCTTATACATCTAAACCTACCAAGATTTAAGAGTCAAGATTCCTCAACAGAGATGAGCACGGCTCAATCTCAGTCTTTAGCTAGCCAAATGTCAGGTTTAAGGGAGAATTTATACATTCTCCGTTGTGATATGTAAAACTTACTAAACACTCACGCACCACTTTATATCTTGTTAGTACCGGGTTGAACCCCTTTTGCGTTCAGAACTGGAACTGGTCAAGCAAGCACAACACTCAGTAGTAGATATGTGAAAACACAAAACATTACTGCCCTACTTTTTGTTAGGAAAGTTGTCGTATGAAGAGTTAGAAGAGATTAAAAATATAAAGTGGCAAAAGAAGGTACAGAACTTTACCATAGTGAGTGATTTCAAGGACACAGAGTCAAACTGCCCCATTCAAGGACCAGCTATAAATATTTGAGCGCATCCCCATCCTCAAAGGGGACAGATAAAAGCTCAGCTTGTGTGAGCCTGGATGCTTAAGAACAATTAGGCATGCTTGAGAACATTACACCGCTAGCTGCATCCATGTTCAGCAGCAACTCTCCATGCCCTAAATGCCTGTATAGAGACACAATAGACAAATGTAAATGTTACGTTCCTCCTCGTCCTCGTCCTCCCTAATGCATGTACCAAGTGCTGGTGTCTACTTTCAGGTCCTCTTATTGATCCACTGGAAATAGACGGCTAGAAAGTGCTATGCTGTCTTCAGTGAACTGTAAGAGCATTTGGCCATGTGACAGGATGCTTACATTGTTCAATATTATGTGATTAATTCTAAATGTGTTTAAGAATGTACATGACGTGCTTGACTTTCAAATTCATTGCACAAACAATTATAAGACCTCCTAAACAAGACGAGAGTAGTAATCGATAAAATTAAAAAAATCTTTTTTTATAGAATAGTATAGAAAAAAAATGCATCCTGACCACAAGACAACACATCACTTCAATTATTATATTATTGATGTTTAATTATATAGTTATATTAATTATACAATTATATAGTTGATGTAGTAGAGAGTGGCGCTTGCAATGCCAAGGTCATGGGTTCGATTCCCAGGGAAAGCAAGAATTGATAAAAAATGTCAATGTGTCAAATGCATAAATGTAACTGTAAATTAGGTTAAAGTTAGTTTTATATATAAATACAGTGGGTTCGGAAAGTATTCAACCACCCTTAAATTTTTCACTCTTTGTTATATTTAGTATAAGTTCATATAAGTTCATTTTTCCCTCGTCAATGTACACACAGCACACCATATTGACAGAAAAACACAGAAATGTTGACTTTTTTGCAGATTTATTAAAAAAGAAAAACTAAAATATCACAAGTATTCAGACCCTTTGCTGTGACACTCATAAATTTAACTCTGGTGCTGTCCATTTCTTCTGATCATCCTTGAGATGGTTCTACACCTTAATTTGAGTCCAGCTGTGTTTGATTATACTGATTGGACTTGATTAGGAAAGACACACACCTGTCTATATAAGACCTTACAGCTCACAGTGCATGTCAGAGCAAATGAGAATCATGAGGTCAAAGGAACTGAAGAGCTCAGAGACAGAATTGTGTCAATGCACAGATCTGGCCAAGGTCAAAAAAATGTGCTGCACTAAAGGTTCCTAAGAGCACAGTGGCCTTCGTAATCCTTAAATGGAAGACGTTTGGCATCATCAGACCCTTCCTAGAGCTGAGCTATCGGGGGAGAAGAACCTTGGTCAGAGAGGTAAAGAAGAAAAGATCACTGTGGCTGAGCTCCAGAGATGCAGTCGGGAGATGGGAGAAAGTTGTAGAAAGTCAATCATCACTGCAGCCCTCCACCAGTCGGGGCTTTATGGCAGAGCGACCCAACGGAAGCCTCTCTTCAGTGCAAGACACATGAAACCCCTCATGGACTTTGCTAAAAAATACCCGAAGGACTCCAAGATGGTGAGAAATTAGATTCTCTGATCTAATGAGACCAAGATAGAACTTTTTGGCCTTAATTTTAAGCTGTATGTGTGGAGAACTATCCATCACCTGTCCAATACAGTCCCAACAGTGAAGCATGGTGGTGCAACATCAGCTGTGGGGTGTTTTTCAGCTGCAGGGTCAGGACGACTTGTTGCAAGCGAGGGAAAGATGAATGCAGCCAAGTACACCGATATCCTGGATGAAAACCTTCTCCAGAGTGCTCAGGACCTCAGACTGGGCTGAAGGTTTACCTGAAAATGACCCTAAACACACAGCTAAAATAACGGAGTGGCTTCACAACAACTCCGTGACTGTTCTTGAACGGCCCAGCCAGAGCCCTGACTTAAACCCAATTGAGCATCTTTGGAGAGATTTAAAAATGGCTGTCAACCTACGTTTACTATCCAATCTGACAGAACTGGAGAGGATCTGCAAGGAGGAATGGCAGAGGATCCCCAAATCCCCAAAAAGACTCATGGCTGTATTAAAGCAAAAGGTGCTTCTATTAAATACTGAGCAAAGGGTCTGAATACTTAGAACCATGAGATATTTTCTTTTTTCTTTTTTAATAAATCTGCAAAAATTTCAACAATTCTGTGTTTTTTCTGTCAATATGGGGTGCTGTGTGTACATTAATGAGGAACAAATGAACTGAAATGATTTTAGCAAATGGCTGCAATATAACAAAGAGTGAAACATTTAATGGGGTCTGAATACTTTCCGTACCCACTGTGTGTGTAGATATATATATATATATATATATATATATATACATACACACACACACACACACTGTGGTTTAAAAATGGGGTTTATTACCATCCCACCTCTGATTAAGGATGGTCATCACGCCACACAAGGAGGAAAGGGTTCAGGAGGGGGAACGTGGAGCTTGAGAACAACAAAACAGTCCAGCGGGAGCCAGGAGCAGAATGGCCAGATGATAGCCCAAAACACAGCCAGCACAATGTTCCAAGGTGGTGTCACCGGAGGGAGGAGCCATGGTGGAGGCTTGGAAGATGGAACCAAGGATACAAACTCCTGTGAAAGTGGAGCTGACGAGACAATGATCCTGCATGACATTGATGGAGACACTGGAGACTGAAGTGAAGCCATAGTGATGAGACAGACTGTTTGAAGTGAGTTGAACTGAGGGAAGGCAGAGTCAGATGGAGCTGAAGCTGTAGGTAGGATGGCATCTGACCAAGGCAGAGCCACAGTGACGAAGGAACCCGGAAGAACTGTGAGAATTATGTTTTTTTTTTGGTGGAGCCGAGCGAGGGATGAGCCAAGCCGATAGGCCAACAGGCCGATGTTCAGAGGCTAGAGGACTAGGCTGGACTAGGCTGAGCTGGTGGGCTGAAGAGCTGAGGCAGATCCTCACAGCGATTGTGTAGTAGGAGATCTAGAGGAGGCAGGGCTGAGGAAGAGGAGGTAAGGAGAGAGAGGCTGGACAGGCACTGAGGAAACATGGGGAAACTCTAGGCTGAGGAGGACCAGCCGGGAAACAGAAAACTCTAGGCTAGGTAGGGCTAAAATAACGGTAAAATCTATTCTGGGTAGAACCAGCAGGGATTGGAGAGACACGAGAATTACCTACTCAAAAAGCTCTAAAAAGCCAGATAGATTGCATTTGCAGCAGCAGGGTTGTGGGTGGGACTTCCATTTTCATCGATATTTCAACGTCATTTTCTTCCAATATATGTTTATGTGCTACTTGTTGTTTTGTCAATAAAAACCCATGTACAGTAGAACACCGACCTACGAAATTAATCCGTTCCGAGGTTGGCTTCGTAAGTCGATCTTTTCGTAAGTCGGTCAGGCTTTTACATGTAAATTGCCTAATCCGTTCCAAGCCCTACGAAAACACCACATTTAATTTTATAATAAAGCTATGGTTGTTCAGTATGGTGTGACAAGCTCATCCCAGCTTCATACCTCTCAATTATCTCCCTTTTTGTCTCCATGGAGAGCATCCTCTTCTTCTCTTTCATTTTCACTTTCATCGTGAAATGAAATAGGAGAGGAACGTCGCTACGCAGAGGCTGGTGGGAGCGATGCTGACCAATAGGAGAGCAGGATGCTGCAGCGAAAGTTAACGTCAGAGCCGTGTTGCCAGATTGGGCGGGTTCCCGACGGGTTTTAAGCTGCAGTTGGGCTGGAAATCTTCAGTACAATCTGGCAACACTGGCCGGGAGACAGCCAATGGGAGAGCGGGACGATTGGTGCGAGTTTCTGGGTCAGTGGCGCGCGAATTTCAAAACAAAACTCGGAAATCGTCGCCTCGGCCGAGATTTCGTTTTTCGCATCTCGATCATTTTGTCGTTACTCGGGCGAAAAAAAACCCCGAAATCTTTTATCGTACGTTGATCTTTTCGTACGTAGAGCGTTTCGTAAGTCGGGGTTCTACTGTATATTGTAAGATGTTTACATTTATTCACTTAACCAACACTTTTACCCAAAGTAAAACTTAAATATTATCACACGCAAATTAATAGCAATAGAGAAGTTGGATTGAATGGAATTTTTGTGCAAATTTTTCACATTTTGTACAGTAATCAGTTATAAGAATCTTTGTTTCTTATAAGTCATAGACTTGTGACTATGACTTTTGGATATGACTTTGTTATATCATATGCACTGTGTTTTGTCTCTGTTTCAGGCATGGTGCAAAAGCTGGACCAAAAGTTGCCTGTCGCAAATGAGTACCTATTGTTGTCCGGTGGTGTGCGAGAAGGTGTGGTGGACATGGATCTGGATGAGCTTGGTGTCTATAACCGTGGCTCGGACTATGACATGGCCTTCACCCTGTTGGTTCCTGCGCTTAAGCTGCACGACCGGAACCAGCCCGTCACACTGGACATGCGCCACTCAGCACTGGGTCATTCTTGGCTCAGCTTGCGACTTTTTGACGAGGGTACCATTAACCGTTGGCGGGACTGCTGCACGCTGACTGACCACCTGAACGGCACCACCAACTACTTCTTCTCACCCACACTGGTAGCCGACTGGTTTCAAGAAGCTGTTGGACTGGTGCTGGCAGAGTTACAGCGCAAGCCACAAAGGGGTACCCCGAGGGTGGAGCGTGTTGAGCGACACAGCACGCTGTTGTCTATGGTTTTAGGTGTGGGCAGCAGCCGCATGCTTTATGACATTGTTCCTGTGGTGTCTTTTAAAGGCTGGCCTGCGGTTGCTCAGAGCTGGTTGATGGAAAACCACTTCTGGGATGGCAAAATCACAGAGGAGGAGGTTATCAGTGGCTTCTATCTGCTGCCTGCTTGCTCAGCGTCTGGTTGCCAGGAAAATGAGTGGCGTCTCTCCTTCGCCCGCAGTGAGGTGCAGTTGAAAAAGTGCATCTCTCAAGGTCTCATGCAAGCTTACCAGGCATGCAAAGCAATTGTTGTCAAGCTTTTGGCACAACCCACAGCTATCAGTCCCTACTACTTGCGCAGCATCATGTTGTGGGCCTGTGACCGACTACCTGCAAGCTATTTGTCACAGGAAGACTACGCTGCACACTTCCTGCTAGGTCTCATTGATGACATGCAGCACTGCCTTGTCAACAAGACCTGCCCTAACTATTTCATCCCGCAGTGTAACATGTTGGAGCACCTGTGTGACGAGACCGCCATCTTTCATGCCCGTAAGCTAGCGCTGGTACGCTCGGATCCAGCTGAACATATACGCTCCATCATCGAACAAGCCAAGGCGGCCAACAGGCTGACGCAGGAGATGCAGCGTCGTGGGAGTTCCTCAGGACTGCCCTCTCCGCTGGCGGATCCTTCCTCAGCAGATCACCAGCAGCCAGATGACCGCTTGGCAAAGAAGCTACAGCAGTTGGTGACGGAGAATCCAGGCAAGTCCATCTCTGTGTTCATCAACCCTGACGACGTCACCCGACCTCACTTCCGTATCGATGACAAGTTCTTCTGAAAACTAAGGTCTATTTTCACCGCTCTGATGGTTTAACCTGAGGTGTGTGCGTGACACTGGCCAGAAATTGGAGATGTGTCCTTGTGCCTGCTTACATCAGACTGGAGAGGATCTTCTGCAGGAAATGTACTGCAACGGTTCTATAAGACTGGCCTTATTTCATGTATTGGTGAGTCTGCGAAGAAGAGCTGTGCGAGTGTAGCACGTTCTGGACAATGATTTACATAGTATATGAAAATATAGCATATGTCCTCTAGGTGGTATTGTTATTCTGATGAAATCTGTTGTAACAAACAATAGAATCAGACATTAATTTTCTTGTGTTTTACATCTGTGCTGACTGAGATGACACATTTACATTTCCGTATATCACCTCTTTATGTTTGTGGACAATTAACACACAGTGTTATTTATTTAGAGGAAAAGGAAAAATGTAAATGAAAGCCAAACCTTTTCTATCTATAGGCAATTAAAATTATATTCCTTAAGTGCAATTAAAATAATGTGCATTTACCGTATCCCCAGTTCAACCATGAGGGGTACCCTGAAACGATTGCTGCTATTGGAGAATGAAAGGATGTTCTTTTGTTTTTTGAAAATGAATTAATGAAAGCAACTAGCAGCTATCCAATAAAAGCCCACCTATCACTAATGTTAAAGTCATTTACTCACCCTCAAGTTGTTTCAAACCTGTATAATTTCTTTGTTCTGCCAAACACAAAGGAAGATATTTTGAAGAATGTATACAAACAATTGTTTGGCACCATTTTCTTCCATAGAATTATTTATCATACCATGGAAGTCAATGGTACCCTACAACTGTTTTGTTAGTGTTTTGTGTTCAGAAAAAAAATTATTGTTGAGGCTTGGTGTACTTAATGGAGTCTTGACCAACAATTACAGAGTAGGACATCAATCATGTAGTTTTTACTGTAACTCAAAAAAAAAAAAAAAAAAACCTAGCTTGCCTGTGTTGTTTCTCCAGTAAATAAAGATTTGTACATGGTTTTGAAAACTGTGTTGGTTTGGAACTTTGCTTGTCACAGTCAGTGGCTATAATGCTGGAGACACTGAAACAAGTCTTTAATCCAAGAAACAAAACATTATAATGAAGAATAACACAGAGGAAACGTAATCACTCACAAACACTGATGTTAAACAATGCAAGACTAAAACATTTTGTTTGGCTGTTTGTATAAGGGCAAACAAAGGAACTATTGAGCTATTTATCGAAACACACATGAACAGAACTCTTAAATCAATCAGAAACCACAGAAAGAAACAGACTGGGGCCTGAGGAGAACCGAACTGATTAACAACCAAGAAGATTAACAATAAAACATGAACATCACAGAAAAACAGATTGAAAGAAAAGGTTTAAAATTATTGCTGAATGAATATGATTTCACATGAAAATAATATATAAATGTAATAAATACTTTAAATCATATTTATACAAAAAAGATTCAGCATGGAAGGGAAGGAATCACATGCACAATGGAAGTACAATTTATGTTGCACGTTTATGTTTCAATTTATGTAACATTACAGGAACATTGAACATGCATTCGGAATAATATTTGTTTCCCCAGTCTAGTTCTTAAAAAGTTCAGTTTGGCCTCTTTACTTGTGTATTTTCTCTTGAGCTTGACTGTAAATACACTGCAGATAAATTCAGGGTGCGTTTAGGTTCCAATAAATTGGCCTATTTTGATTGTTTTACATCACATTTGCCAGCACTGGGCATCGCCACAATCTCTGCTCTGTACTGTGCTTCTTTCCCACTGACATGTACAGACACAGTGATCGCCACAGACACGCCGAGTCAGCGCATTCTGTGACATAATATCCCAGCCTGCGCCTTTCCACATGACCACAACATCCCAGTTCCTGATGGTGAACGATTTCAAACATCTACTGCACAAATAGACACATCCACACACTGCTGACATCCACACAATACTCTTAAAGCATTATGTAAAAAAACAAATCTTTGAGAGGTCAGTAAAACTGTCCTTTGCGTGTGACATGACATCGTGGCTCTGATATCAGCACAGAACACTGAACTATCTTATAGCAGCATCTAGTTCTTTTTTTAACAGTGGAGGTAACATAAGCCGTTTCCCCCTGTCCCTGTATACTGCTGATGCTGCCGTTCTTCACAGTTTGATCAATGGGATCATTACAATTGTAGCATTCTAATACATACAGAGAAAATATAAATGTTCAGTGAATCTAGAGGGTGGCGTGCACAACTGAACTGAGAAGGTCTTTTAAATTCAATTTCTGAGGTTATATTTTGAATGTAAACATAAAAATTGAATGCACTCATATGTCAATGTATTATATAATATAAAATGTTCAAATATCTATTGATCTCACTTGTTTAGAAAGAAATAGGTCTATTGAGGGAAAATATATTCTACATATCAGTGACCAAAGTCAAATGACCAATGTTATAATGTAGGTTTTGTGTCAAAATTTAAATTCCATTCTTAAACTTTGAATATTTGACTTGCTCAAACAAATGCTTCATTTATGCATGTTAATTATTACCAGACGCAGGGATTGTGATCATTCACTCTTGGCAGCCACGAGTGTTCAGCACCGCACAGAGTGAACAGCTCCGTCGACCGCAGTTCAGTGCCGTCTCTCTCTGTCTGTCGGTGTTGAACACACACATTCCTGCACGAGTACAGTGCGCTCCCGCCCTGTGTGTCCGGGATACAAACTCTCTCATACTCATTCATCAATAGCGCCCTGTAACGACTGCCTTGTGCTGCTCGACCACAGCGAGGTTCAGCGCTCTCCATCTCCCCTTTACGAGAAGCATAGCGCAACCACGAGAGGTTCATCCAAAACACAGCGCGACATGGATAAAGGAGATAAAGGTGAGAAACTTCCAGAGCCATTGATGCGTTTATGATCGCGCCGGGATGGAGTGAATGCGCTTTTGGGATGTTCGGGGAAAGTGGACTGCGGAGGTGAGGTGAGCTGAGCTCAATGCAGTATTCGGACTTTAAAGCTTAGCGAACTGGGAAAGATCCGGAACATGAGGATATTCTGTTAGGATGGGATGATTTTTAATGCCATGTTGTTGGTGTTGAGTGGGTAGATCAGATAACACATGAACATTAGCGTTGAGAGTGTGTGCCAAGATACAGGCAGGGGCTGCTTCCTTTCCTCCTGTGCAGATGCTGAGCAAATAAAAAAAACCCTGCAAACATACCACATCCATGCAAGGCACAATCCTCACTGTTTCCTTATTTAAAAATTGGGTCTTTTTTATCTCATAGTGTGTAGTTTTATGCATTTGAAAAAGAGCTTGTGCGACTTTTTGAGAGAATTTATTTCTGTCAACTAAGGGCTGGGCCAGCGCCTGCTATAAAAAGTGCTGCTTGTCCACTTTTAGGGAGAGATGGATTTGTGTGTGATGTAGATTTTGTGGCGCTGAGCCTGACAATCAGCATGTGCATAACAGCAGAGCATCCAAAAAACAAACTCTCTTAATCACCAGTGTTGTTGAGTTATTTATGTAAAGGCAGAGAAGATAATCCACTATCAGTTTATTATAAATCAAATGAAATATTAAAGGTTTTGCTCTGAATGGACACATGGTGAATGTGTATTGATGTTAAACGGCATATTACTTTAATGTTTTGAGCATTTGTACTTATTTTTATCAGAAGTGACACACGCAGGGACATAAATGTGCTGTATGCTATCACAGTGTAAAGGCTCTTACTCTGTTTTCTTAGCTTCATTAAGCCTGACATCTTTCTGCTGACCCACACATCTTTTCTGTTTGTCCATCGTTTTTCTTCATAAAGAAGTGTACTCCATCCTCTCCATCTTTGCTGCCTTAATATAGTTTCTCTCTCTTATCTCTTCAATCCCTTCTCTTTGTCCAGTAACAATGTTCATCATTCCTAATCCATATGAATTGAGCATTTTAGTCCAAATTTATTGAAGCGACTCGATCACTTTATATTATTAACAGATTGAAATTAGGCTTTTTATTTACATATTGATCAGTGATCATAAACCGAAGCTCAACCGAATGATGCACGAGAACAAACCTCTTGCTAAAGCATGCTGCATAACAGATGAGAATGAACCTCACTGGTTCTTGTAGAAGCTCAAACGAGCTGAGTAAAACAAGAATAAAACTCATTGGTTCTTGTGGAAGTTCAAGTATGTTGCCTTTCTTACGAGAATAAACCTCATATTTTCTTGCTTTAACGCAAATGTGCTGCGTAACACGAGAATGAACCTCATTGGTTCTTGCTGAAGTTCAAACGTGTGGCGTAACACACAAATGAACCTCATTGGTTCTTGCAGAAACTCAAACGGATTTGTAACACGAGAATTAACTTAATTGAATCTTGTAGAAACTCAAACGTGTTGCGTAACACGAGAATGAGCCTCATTGGTTCTTGCTGAAGTTCAAATGTGTTGCGTAACACGAGAATGAATCTCATTGGTTCTTGCTGAAGCTCAAACGTGTTGCGTAACACGAGAATGAACCTCATTGGTTCTTCCTGAAGCTCAAACGTGTTGCGTAACACGAGAATGAATCTCATTGGTGCTTGCTGAAGTTCAAACGTGTTGCGTAACACGAGAATGAATCTCATTGGTTCTTGCTGAAGTTCAAACGTGTTGCGTAACACGAGAATGAATCTCATTGGTTCTTGCTGAAGTTCAAACGTGTTGCGTAACACGAGAATGAACCTCATTGGTTCTTCCTGAAGCTCAAACGTGTTGCGTAACACGAGAATGAATCTCATTGGTGCTTGCTGAAGTTCAAACGTGTTGCGTAACACGAGAATGAATCTCATTGGTTCTTGCTGAAGTTCAAACGTGTTGCGTAACACGAGAATGAATCTCATTGGTTCTTGCTGAAGTTCAAACGTGTTGCGTAACACGAGAATGAACCTCATTGGTTCTTGCTGAAGCTCAAACGTGTTGCGTAACACGAGAATGAATCTCATTGGTTCTTGCTGAAGTTCAAACGTGTTGCGTAACACGAGAATGAACCTCATTGGTTCTTCCTGAAGCTCAAACGTGTTGCGTAACACGAGAATGAACCTCATTGGTTCTTCCTGAAGCTCAAACGTGTTGCGTAACACGAGAATGAACCTCATTGGTGCTTGCTGAAGCTCAAACGTGTTGCGTAACACGAGAATGAATCTCATTGGTTCTTGCTGAAGTTCAAACGTGTTGCGTAACACGAGAATGAACCTCATTGGTTCTTCCTGAAGCTCAAACGTGTTGCGGAACACGAGAATGAACCTCATTGGTTCTTCCTGAAGCTCAAACGTGTTGCGTAACACGAGAATGAATCTCATTGGTGCTTGCTGAAGTTCAAACGTGTTGCGTAACACGAGAATGAATCTCATTGGTTCTTGCTGAAGTTCAAACGTGTTGCGTAACACGAGAATGAATCTCATTGGTTCTTGCTGAAGTTCAAACGTGTTGCGTAACACGAGAATGAACCTCATTGGTTCTTGCTGAAGCTCAAACGTGTTGCGTAACACGAGAATGAACCTCATTGGTTCTTGCTGAAGTTCAAACGTGTTGCGTAACACGAGAATGAACCTCATTGGTTCTTGCTGAAGCTCAAACGTGTTGCGTAACACGAGAATGAACCTCATTGGTTCTTCCTGAAGCTCAAACGTGTTGCGTAACACGAGAATGAACCTCATTGGTTCTTCCTGAAGCTCAAACGTGTTGCGTAACACGAGAATGAATCTCATTGGTGCTTGCTGAAGTTCAAACGTGTTGCGTAACACGAGAATGAATCTCATTGGTTCTTGCTGAAGTTCAAACGTGTTGCGTAACACGAGAATGAACCTCATTGGTTCTTGCTGAAGCTCAAACGTGTTGCGTAACACGAGAATGAACCTCATTGGTTCTTGCTGAAGTTCAAACGTGTTGCGTAACACGAGAATGAACCTCATTGGTTCTTGCTGAAGCTCAAACGTGTTGCGTAACACGAGAATGAACCTCATTGGTTCTTCCTGAAGCTCAAACGTGTTGCGTAACACGAGAATGAATCTCATTGGTGCTTGCTGAAGTTCAAACGTGTTGCGTAACACGAGAATGAATCTCATTGGTGCTTGCTGAAGTTCAAACGTGTTGCGTAACACGAGAATGAATCTCATTGGTTCTTGCTGAAGTTCAAACGTGTTGCGTAACACGAGAATGAACCTCATTGGTTCTTGCTGAAGCTCAAACGTGTTGCGTAACACGAGAATGAACCTCATTGGTTCTTGCTGAAGTTCAAACGTGTTGCGTAACACGAGAATGAACCTCATTGGTTCTTGCTGAAGCTCAAACGTGTTGCGTAACACGAGAATGAACCTCATTGGTTCTTCCTGAAGCTCAAACGTGTTGCGTAACACGAGAATGAACCTCATTGGTTCTTCCTGAAGCTCAAACGTGTTGCGTAACACGAGAATGAATCTCATTGGTGCTTGCTGAAGTTCAAACGTGTTGCGTAACACGAGAATGAATCTCATTGGTTCTTGCTGAAGTTCAAACGTGTTGCGTAACACGAGAATGAATCTCATTGGTTCTTGCTGAAGCTCAAACGTGTTGCGTAACACGAGAATGAACCTCATTGGTTCTTGCTGAAGCTCAAACGTGTTGCGTAACACGAGAATGAACCTCATTGGTTCTTGCTGAAGCTCAAACGTGTTGCGTAACACGAGAATGAACCTCATTGGTTCTTGCTGAAGCTCAAACGTGTTGCGTAACACAAGAATGAACCTCATTGGTTCTTGCTGAAGCTCAAACGTGTTGCGTAACACGAGAATGAATCTCATTGGTTCTTGCTGAAGCTCAAACGTGTTGCGTAACACGAGAATGAACCTCATTGGTTCTTGCTGAAGCTCAAACGTGTTGCGTAACACGAGAATGAATCTCATTGGTTCTTGCTGAAGCTCAAACGTGTTGCGTAACACGAGAATGAACCTCATTGGTTCTTGCTGAAGTTCAAACGTGTTGCGTAACACGAGAATGAACCTCATTGGTTCTTGCTGAAGCTCAAACGTGTTGCGTAACACGAGAATGAATCTCATTGGTTCTTGCTGAAGCTCAAACGTGTTGCGTAACACGAGAATGAACCTCATTGGTTCTTGCTGAAGCTCAAACGTGTTGCGTAACACGAGAATGAATCTCATTGGTTCTTGCTGAAGCTCAAACGTGTTGCGTAACACGAGAATGAAAGGTCAGGGCAGGCAGAACAGGATCAAAAACGGGTAAACAGGCAGGATCAGTAACAGTATAATCAGACAGGAATAATAAACGCTCAGAATGTTAACCGGGGCTATACAAGACTTCGTGGTGAGTGTATGAATGAAGCAGTCTTTTATAGTTCATGAGATGGGTAACAGGTGGCGTGAACAAACAGACATCATTGTGTTCAGCTGGTGTGTGTGTAATCAGTCCAGTGTGATGGTTGCTGGGAAATGTAGTGTGTAGTGAAGTGTCAGTGTAAGTGTGAGCTCCCTCTGGTGGCCATGGAGGGGAGTGCAGAGCTCATATTCATAACAGAGCCCCCCCCCCTACGAGCGCCTCCTGGCGTGAGGCAGCTATGAGGCGCCGCGCACCACCATGGCGGCACCCAAAGTTCCAGGGTGGTGCCGGGGGAACAGACCAGGCTGGTTCAGGCAAGGCTGGTGGGTCTGGGAGGTCTGGCAGGTCTGTAAGTGAAGACCGAGGTGGTCTGGAGGGGAGCGCAGAGACACAAGAATGAATATCATTGGTTCTTTTGGAAAATCAATTGTGCTGCGTAACAAGAGAATGAACCTCATTATCTCTTTTTGAAGCTTAAATTGTGCTGCGCAACACACTAGTGAATCTCATTGGTTCTTGCTGAAGCTCAAATGTTAAGCATAACACAAAAATGAATCTTGTTAGTTCTTGCAGAAACTCAAATGTGATTTGTAACACAGGAATGAAATGAATTGGTTTCTCGTCTAAGCTCAAATGTGTTACGTCACACATATGAATGAATCTCATTGATTCTTGTGGAAGCTCAAATGTTAACAATACATACTTGCGTTAGAGAATCCAGCTCAAATGCGTTGTGTAACATTACAGCTCAAATGTGACGGGATTTATGCTTGCGTTTAATCACAACTCTTTATGATCAAATCTGCACATAATCAAACATCAAAGGAAATATATATTTTGATAATTAATTATAACAAATAATTCTGAATTATGAATATAAATGGATTGATTTGCTTGCAGAATTTGTCTTAGATTTAGAATTAAATTCAAAATTACGGCCAGTTGGTGCACCAAACGAGGGTGTACGATCCTTTATGAACTATTCCAAAGATTGGTCTTATGGCCACAAAGAACAATCTTTCTGTTTTATCGTACTAAATTTACCAAAGCATGTAGCAAAAATAAAACGTTAAAGTGGGTAACATGGACTTTAATACACGACATGAATACAAACAACTAAATCTAAATACAGAATGCATACACAGATTAACAAAGATAAACAGAGGGGGGAGGGGGAGAGAGGGAGAGAGAGAGAGAGAGAGAGAGAGAAACTGAATGGCAACTTACAGACTGTTAACTTTTTTGAGACTTAACTTCATTGGTTCTTGCTGAAGCTTAAACGTACCGAGTAACACACGAGAATGAACCTCATTGTTTCTCGCTGAAGTTCAAGCATCCTGCGTAACAGGAGAATGAACCTCATTGTTTCTCACACGTCAATCTTCCATTTATATCTGATGTGTGAGTTTGTATGTGAATAAAAGTCTCTTCAGTACATTTGGACTAAACCTCTCAATTCAGATGGATTAGTTTTACGATCTCTTTATGAATGTTTTGAAGTGTTAAAGTGGTAGTTGCATGGCTGTCAATGCAGGGACAGAAATCTCGCAGAAAGATCTTCATTTGTGTTCAATAATATGAACGAAATTCTTATGGTTTTAGAAAAACATGAGGGTGATTAATTAATGAGAGAGTTTTCATTTTTGAGTGAACTAGTCCTTTAATTGAATTAAAAATTTTCTACATATATAATTATATTTGTATCTTTAAAGTCCCATCTGTACAGGACTAATACTTAATAGATGTGAAAGACAAAAGGTCAGAACATTGACAAATGTTTTGTTTGACATTTATAAGGCCTCATGGCACAAGACTGTCCTTAATAACTGTGGAAGAGAGAGGCATGGTTAGATAAAACTTTGCCCTGTTAGCAGGAAATGATCCTCTCAATAGCACAATGTGAATCTATCCTGTCCTTTACTTGTATATGCCCTTCTTCTCTTCTCTTCTCTTCTCTTCTCTATCTCCCTGGCTGTGGGGAATGAATGATTCAGTTATTCCACTGAAGTTATAGGTCATGCATCCATCAAAGCGGTTTATTTCTCATACTTGCTTGGTTTTAGCTCTTTTTATCGTCTTTTCTATCAACATCTAGTAATTGGCTCTATCACTCTCTCTCTCTGGTGTGTGGTGAGCGCACTGGTACTGTTGTGTTGTGGCTGCTGTTGCATCATCCCAGTGGATGCTGAGCACTGGTGGTGGTTGAGGAGAAACCTCTGATACGATTGTAAAGCGCTTTGGGTGTACAGCAGTACATAGTAAAGCGCTATATAAATCCCTCGCTTATTCATTTGAAAAACTGTCTCTGTAAGAAAGTTAATTTTCTGCAAAGATATTTTAGTTTATACATAAAGACATTAAACACAGTTCAGAGGTTGCAAGTACTCTTTTTGTTTGTTTGAATTTCTTGTTAACATTTACACTATTACTTTCAAATGTGCAAGTTGGACATGGTGTTTGTGTCACAAGGTGTCATTTGTGAATTGAACAAAGAATGAAGACATACACTCACCTAAAGGATTATTAGGAACACCATACTAATACTGTGTTTGACCCCGTTTCACCTTCAGAACTGCCTTAATTCTACGTGGCATTGAGGACTGCCGCATACTGGATGTTTTTCCCTTTTCACACCATTCTTTGTAAACTTGTAAATGGTTGTGCGTGAAAATCCCAGTAACTGAGCAGATTGTGAAATACTCAGACCAGCCCGTCTGGCACCAACAACCATGCCATGCTCAAAAATGCTTAAATCACCTTTCTTTCCCATTCTGACATTCAGTTTGGAGTTCAGGAGATTGTCTTGAACAGGACCAACCCCTAAATGCATTGAAACAACTTCCATGTGATTGGTTGATTAGATAATTGCATTAATAAGAAATTGAACAGGTGTTCCTAATAATCCTTTAGGTGAGTGTATATGCTATGCTATGTTTTTTTTTTTCTTTTTTTTTTATTAATAAATGGAATTCTTTGAGGTTTTAGAAGAAGGATTCTAAAGCTTTCCTTAAATGTTACTCTATAACCGATACCATTGTATTCCAGAATTTCTGTTTATAACTTTTTTTAATAAATAGAAATATTAATAGAAGTGTGTGTGTGTTTTAATAGAAGTTTTAATAGAAGTCTCTTTTCCTCTTAAGTCATTGTAAAATTATAAAAGCCTTTACTGTCACTTTTGATCAGTTTAATGCATCCTGAATAGAAGTAAACAGCATAAATCTTTCTTTACAGCTTTTCTGAATTGCTAAAACACTAAACCTCATTCTCTGAACCAAATTCTCAATGGCCTAAACCAATTTGTTGAATAAATCCCTCTTTCTTAAAACCTTAAACAAGTTCAGGCAGTCAGACACCATTTGCAAATTTCACGCAACTCTAAACATGTTCTCTCTCACTGAAACACTGCATTTCAGACTGTGATGCAAAAACACTAAACCCAGGCAGGGAAAAGGTAAATAACTAACAACACAGTTGTCATCATTTACATACACAACTCAAAATCGTTCACACTTATTTCTAATGATGTGTTCAAAGCACATCATATGAACAATGGATGGAAACACTCTGTGTAAGAGGATGAGGAGGAAGTGTTGTCAAGGCTGGATCCGGCACACTAGAAGGTTTTTCCCCTTTGCATTGCCTGTGATGTGGACAAAGTCCTCAGGCTGGACCAACACAAGGATGTGATGCTGTGGCAGAATGAATCTCTCATTGACCTTGATTTTGCAGTTGCACAGCTCTTTTGAGTGCAACATGCTTTTCATAGAGTTTTTTTCCCCCTCCTTTTTGGCTTTTGCAGTTGGACTGCTGTATTTTCACAGCATGCAAGTGCTGAATATACAGACATTCAGCAATGTTCAGTACAATACTATAATTGCAGTGCATACAGTGTTCAGTTTATTCACCTAACTATTGTGAGCTGCAAAAAACAAAACAAACAAACAAAAAAACTTGTTTTAACCTTGTGTGGACAGAAAATCAGCTTTCAAATCACACTGAATCATGTGAAAATGCAGAAAGTTTTCTGAGGGGTAGGGTTAGCGTTTGGGGATATACAGTTTGTACAGTATAAAAATCATTTCAATGGAAAGTCACCAAACAACATGAAAAGCCAACACAGTAAGTTGCAATGTGATTCCTCGTTATCATGTAATGCAGGCTGCAAAAAGCACAACACCTTGTGCAAGATTCCCGTTTCAAGGAATTAGGATTGTGTTTTCAATTTGCAAAATTGTCATGGTGAATATTGCATAAACAGTCCTAGCTTTGATAATCACCGAAGCTACTTACACCGGTCACCCACCCCCCTCTCTATCTCTCACACACACACACACACACACACACACACACACACACACACACACACACACACACACACACACACACACAGAGAGAGAGAGAGAGAGAGAGAGAGAGAGAGAGAGAGAGATGCGCGCACAAACGCTGGCACACAGCGTCCTCTAGCGTGCGGTCCAGCTCAAGGCAGGTGCAAAACTTCTTGACCATGCGGTAAAAAAAATCTTTGTCTTTAAATGTAGGCTGCATCTGACGTAGGCTGTACGCCTCTCTTCGGCTCCCCGTGGACGCGAAACAATTGGCGATTTAATCCAACTATCTGTGCCGCCGGTTGCCCCGTATCGCCAAAATGCGCCGCGCGCATTACCTCATCTGCGGCCGTTCTGTCACTCATTCCTGCAGTTGAACTTTCGGCTCTCATCACTCGCCTGCCATTAAAGACTGAGACATGTGCACAGTACCCTAACGTCCTTGCGCAGCCCGTATCTGGAGCTAAATATGCTAAGGCGAGCGTTCACCAGACTCCTACTGGAAAAGAAGCAGCAGGATGCGCTCAAGATGCCGCGCTCGAGACTGTATTCCTGTGCCCTCTGCTGTTTTTGATGCTCTGTATAGCCACTCGAGGGGCTCATCACATTACAGTCACCCTCTGTTGTGATCCTGTGCTCGTTTGCGTGGATTGACAAGGGACCCACACCAACTTAAATCAATGAGGATTCTGAGGCTCTTCCTGAAGAAAGGAGCGCATATGCTGCAGTGTCTCTGTGGACAACGATCGGAGCCGACCACAACCACCAGCGGTGAGACATTTAGCTGTGCATGCTCTCACTTGAGCGATGAAAAACGCTCTCATTGGCCGCTGGCGCTGGTGAGCACATCTTCCGTGTCTGCGGTACTATGCGCTCCCACTCCACGCATTTGTGCTAAGTTGTTTGTGAGGGCTCATGCGACTTCTTGCGACCACTCATGCCATTCCATCTCTCATCTTATGACACGAAACGCATCTCCATCATGGTCATGAGCAGAAGCGCTGCTGCTGCTGGGTGCAGTCCCAGCAGTTCAGTGGCGAGATCCGTGTCAAGGACGTTTCTTATTGGTACCGGGAACAAAGAAAGCAGGGTGAATGCAGGAAACTATTGATGCATATGCAGCAAATGCGGTCTGCGATGCTACGGCAGACAGACACGTCCCGAGCTCGCTTGAGGTGAGATGAGCTTTCTAAAACAGGCACCGGCAAAAGAGCTTGAGTGTCCTCCAGGACAGGGAACTTCTGCACAACATTCAGCACCCTGGACGGCAACTCGGTTCCGCATCGCTCCCAAACTCTGCCACAGCTGACTCTCGCCTCCTCCAGAGAGCAGCCCGTGCTCCTCACCGCACATTTCAGACCCGTCCTTGTAATCATTTTCTCAGACGTGTGTTACAAGTTGAATGAGAGTATTTCATAATCAGCCCATTTGTCCTTTTCTTCCTTTGTGGAAGAGAGATAGTTCTGACACCCTTATTGTCTTGCTTTCACATTCCCTTTTCTTGTTTGAAGTACTGAAAGTCATCCTGTCCAACATCTTCCATTGTGTTCCACGGAAGAAATGCGGTTTGGGAATTTTAAAGATTGTACAGCATTCTCATTCTGTACATGCATAGGTTAAAATGAGAAATATACAGTCACGTTGATCAGAGAGGACTGTTTGTAAACGAGTGGGGAATTAAACACGATTTCCACACAGACAAACCAATGCACTGGGTACACAGCATTTACAAAGATATGCAGCAACAGAGAGTGTGCATAACTATGTTGTGCTGCTGCTGTGCAATCTCTCACTTCATTAGACTTGACTTGGTCTCTGCTGACCTATACACCTTTTCTGTTTATGCATTCTTTTGCAGGTAACTTAATTGTGCAGAGAAGATCAGTTCTATTCAGCTGTCCTGCAACACATAAAATGTCTTTTTATATACTTTGAATGAATTGTACACATTTAAATGCTCAATGGCTGCCAATAGTAGATAATCTGTTAACATAGTGATATCTTTAAAGAGACTGTTAACTCAAAAAAAGATTTTTTTTTTCAATTTTGTGATCACTTAATCTCCCCCAAATTGTTCCAAACCTGTATGAATTTCTTTCTTCTGCTGAACACAAAAGATGATCATTTGAAGAATGTTTGAAACCAAACAGTTGAAGGTAGCCATTGACTTCTATAGTATGGAAGAAGAAAAAATACTATGGAAGTCAATGAGGCCCATCAATTGTTTGGTTAGAAACGTTCTTCAAAATATCTTCTTTTGTGTTCAGCAGAAGAAAGAAACTCATACAGGTTTGGAACGACTTGGCGGTGATTAAGTGATCACATAAAATTCCTTTTTGTGTGATCTATTACTAAATGCACTAATCTGATTTCAGCAATGTCTCTTGTGGCAAAATACATGTCCACTGTATAAGTGTAAACTAGTCAATGGCATCAAATCTCACTCGCATCAAAACCCAATCAAACCGGCACAGAAACACTGAAGTCAGTGTATTTATGCAATATAATGTCATAACATAACAATTTGACTCACTAACAAATATTTATGATATAGGTATTTGTTTAAAAAGCAGTATTATATTAACTTCAACAAAGTAAAATCTCAACTAAATATTTATTTGTCACTCCAACATTAAAATGTATTTGTTCAAACTGACTGATGCGGAAAATAAAATAAAGCTGGATCTGCAAACTTTATTAACGCAACTCCAAAAGAAACAATTCGCTCTCAAAAACATAACAACTAACTTTAATGGCACAAATACTGAACAAAGACTAACTGAAACAAACTCAGTATATACAGTACTAACTCAAACCAATCAATGAAACGATAAACAGGTGCAGCGTTGTAATCAAACAATACATCACCAAGGAAACAAACATGGTAAAATGAAAGGTAAAATTAAAATTATGATGTAAAATCTCATACAATATATGCGGCTCTCTATATAGTTATTCGTTTAAAGCCTTCATTATTTTAAGTCCCTCCAGCACTGCACAGTTTAGGGGGGAATTCCTTGAAGAGCACTTTGGGAAAGGGGACGCCATTTGTAAGGCCGTTTCAAATGAAAGTCAACAACTGCATTTCTTCAAGGAGGGCCTTTCCTTAAGCCATTACTGGTGGAAACACATGGGAATCTTCATGGGAATTGTAAGGGAGCATCCCTATGTCCCACTCACTACTCAGAGCCCTTGAAGTGGGGACTTTGGAGGGAGCAGGGCGCTTGTGTGTTATAATGAAGATATTTGGAACGGACTTGGCGAAGACCATGTCATTTCTTCATTAGCTTCATGTCCAATGTTACCATGACAAAGCAGAACCAACAGGAATATCTTACAATTGCTGTTAATATGATCAAAATAAATGTACATTTATAATGAAGTTTTTTTAATGTATGTGTGTGCCCAATCTGTTCTTAACTTTACGAGGTAAGCATTGAACACATAAAGCATTAAACACATTTCTTGCCTTTTTTAAACTTAATATGAAATGCATAATGAAAATGTGTGTAATATCACAACAAAACAAACAACTTAAATTATGTTGATATGTTATGACACAAGTCCAAAGTCCCAACTGCAAGAGCTCTGCCCTACGGAGTGAGTAGATCATAAGGATGATCGCTTCCGATTGGAGTTTGTCCTAGTTTGTCCCTTATCAAACACACCCGATTCAGCTCATTAGTAAAGACTGTAATGCTGTCTGAGTATGTACTACATTTCAATTTGAGTTTACTTCACAACCACTGAAAAAAGTATGTTCTGTTCAGTATAAATTAAATTCGGACGTACTACATCCACCATGTTGTCCTGGTCACATGATCAACTAGGGTTGTGCTGCTTCACTTCCATTCATAAATCCTTTCCTGTGGTCTCATGGGATACTAAAGTGTCTATCGAATCCGCACTTCAGAATCTCATTGAAAATAGTTCGTTTTCCAGGTACTTCATACCTACTGTTTTTCGATTACTATATTCGGACATACAACTTTGTTGGCATACTGTTTTTCGCATACGATATAGTAGTGATGTGTTCGATTTCGAGAAATTTAAGATAAATTCATAGTCTAATTTATTTTAGACATTGCACATCCAATTCTTTAGGTAAATATATAAATTTCTTTCACCACCATATCTTTGCCATACCTTTAATTATTCCTGCAAGTTTGTCTTTGAAGTTCCAAACGTTTTAGATAATGAGCTGACATTTTGCATTTTTCTAACATAATATAATACAATTATTTTGATTTAATGATATATTAATGATATATCGGCCACCGCATTGGTATCGGCCAGTAATTTGTCTATATAATAAATGAATAACTTTTTTCAGCTGAGACACTTCATTTGAGACACTGTAATTCAGAAAATACCGAGAGCAACATGTGCAGCACAAGGTCTTATAGGTTACATACAAATTTATTGAGAACATCATAATTGTGTGCTTGAGACATGGATTTAAATGGTGAGACTTTGGTTTTGGAATCAGAGTGTGAAATACTATTTAAAAAATTTACATTTAGATTTAACGGCGAATATATCAGTTATCAGCTTTCAAATATCTTTCCTGTAGCTCAATCAGAAGAGCATTGGTGTTTACAACGCCAAGGTCATGGGTTCAATCCCAGGGGAAGCACAAATTGATTCAATGTGTTCCTTGAATGCAATGTAAGTTGCTTTGGATAAAAGCGTCTGCGAAATGTAAGAAATGTTAAATATAAAAAACTATTGGTTATTGGTATCGGCCAATAAGTTCATCCCTAAAGTAATCCCAGCATGATTTGAAAATATTCATCTGTGTGCTTCAGTGGAAACAAGAACATCTGTAAATGGTCGTTGCGACAAATTTGGGTATTTGAATAGTCACCTATACAACAGTGCAGAATCTTGATGATTTATTATTCATAAGTTTTGTTTTACATTTATCCAAATCGTAAAGCTTTCAGGTTTGCCATTGCATATAGATCACATCTTCAGGTCAAAAGTGGAAAGAACAATATTCTCGATCATTTGTGTAGCATGCAACCACCTCTTCCTGCACCGATTTCATAAGAATCCAGCAAAACTGAGCTTAAGGTGAGACGTAAGGTGTGTTCAGGGTTCACCTTCTCCCACCAGTGACACGTGATGAGCAAAATGTGCTGATGAAACACTTTGTGCTCCATCACAGGGGTGCCTCATTCACTCAGGTTTTGATTGCATATGCTCCCATGACTAAACTGGGTTTTGAAACCAGGACAGCGGTTCTCAGGAGCATGTTCAGGAGACATCACACACAGATCACCATAACTGCCAGATGTAATGAGTTTTCACTCCTCTCTTGAATTTGCTCATATGTGTTGTAAGAGTTCAAAATAAGTGTAGCATATCGTTTTCTTTTTTACATTTATTTAATTTATTAGTTGTGTCTGTGAAGCAAAGCATTTTTATTATTATTCATCATGCTTATTATTATTCCTCTCATCCCACACTGCCATTAATGAGGTGTCAATGTGCTACAACTTTTCTAAGAGATCGGACCTACGATGTTCTCTCAGTGGACGGAAAAGCAGGCAAAAAAATCGCATATATTTACATTGATGGAATGTTCATGAATATGAATCACCTGTCAAATTCACACACACGCACACACACACACACACACACACACACACACACACACACACACACACACACACACACACACACACACGCACGGACGGACACACACGCAGGGCCTGACTCTCTCTCACACTCATTTGACTTTTCTTATCAAGTAGCCAATAAGTAATGACCTAAAATCTTCATAGCCACACCTTAGCAACCACTTACAGCCCTCTAGCAACCACCCGATAGACTTCCATTGAAAAATAGATGAGAAGGATATGTATGAATAAGAACATCATAGAGACACGTAATTCTGGCTCTTATGATTTGGGAATACTAGTCTTTTATCTTTTATACTAGTGTTTTACCCTGCTAAGTGTCTAGAATCCACACCCTAGCAACCATTTATAGCACCCTAGCAACCATATGACATCATAAATAAACCACATTTCAGAGCCATAGCCTTATACAGAGTTATGGTTTGCGTCACATGCATCACGGTAGCGACTGTCTATCACCACAGGCACCAATCACATTTTCTTCAAAAAATATACACGTCTAGTTATTATTATTATTATTATTTTATTATTATTATTATGCTTAGAACATTCTAACACAAGTATATACTTGATTAATGCTATTTTGGCGTATTGAACTGCTTGCCCTGTGCCCTCTGTATCATCGCATTGATGTTTACATGTTATGCAGTGGGCATAAAAGCATTAGCAATAAAACGGTTTGATAGTGTAAACGCATAGTGCTGGCTCAGCTAATGGAAGTGCATAATACAGCACACTCTCATCACAATAAAAGCTGATAGGTTGATGAGAGACGCCTGAGTGCATTTTCATGCTGTGAACACAAGATGGCAATATTTATTTGAAAGATGTCTGTATCTCCCAGTTTTAATGTGGAATAGTTTTGGTGATGTAAGGCTTTTTACCTGAAATAATACCTGTATTGGATTGCGTGCTTTAGTTAAGCGATTCTTGATTATCTCTGTTTGTTCAGTGTCCGGCTCAGTTCAGTTGAGTTTCTGCAGCTGGTGCTTTAATTCAATTTGTAATTCAGAATTTGTACATTTATCACAAAGTAGGTTCGCATCTTAAGCTTGTTACATCTCATGAAATGCCATACACTGTTCAGCTGGAAGAAACAAGTGGCATCTGGATGTTGTTTTTGCACTAATTTACTAACATCACTGCATTTGCCACTGATCAGAAATACTGCCAACGGCAAATTAACCGTTTTTTCAGCATTTTCACCAAAGGCACTTACATAGAAACACGCATAAAGTGCTTGACGCAACACTCATTATATTCATATTTAAATAGGGTTGTGAGTTATGTAACTGAACACTAATGGATTTAGGTTGTAGGCGCATTGTCATGGTCTGTTGAGTAAACCTGTCCTTAACACTTGCTGACAATCGATTTTAGTTGAGTTTTAGGTAGAATTTTTATAGTTTTAGAATTGCGTGAGGAGCTCATCCTTTCCTGAAGCAATTTAAACAGCAGGTATTGTGACAAATACAATGCACCATCATGTCTCATGAGCTGATTTTGAGTCAGAGATTAATGAAAACAAAATGTTGCGTGTCATTCTTTCAGACCTCTGAAACGGAGGTACTTGTATCTAATATATGTGACAACAATACCGTTGTAAATCTTCTCATCCATGACTTAATTCCATTGCATTAAACAGTTTTAGTAATTTAGGATCATTTATATTAGACAGGCCTTATCTATCCCCTTTTATAGTTTTAGTACCAGATTCTCCATGGTATTTGAGGACATGGTAATTCAGACCAAGTATAAAAAAAATGAAGCACATCAAAGTGCCGCTATACTTGAATGGCTTTGTATTAAGCCCATGTTGATTCAAGGAGGAAGTGAAAGAAGTGAATTCTTAGTCCCACATTAAATTTGGAAGAGGATGAAAGAGCACGCTCCCAAAGCAGAGTGAATCTTTAATGCTGCTATTTCGCAAGAGGCAAGAGGCTTTTTGTGTCAGAGCCACGTGATTCAACCACTCAGTGTCCGCAGTGTCAGAAACCAGTGTACCCCCACATGAGGACATGAAACCCTGCAGCCCTCCCTTCTCTGCTTGCCCCACCATGACTATCTCAAACCCAGTGCTGTAGAGCAGTGCTTTCAACTCCAGCACTTTGTAAGACTTATTTTTTATAACGCACCTGATTCAGATCATCAGCTCGTTAGAAAAAAGAAATAACATAAAAAAGATAATCATAATCACGATTAATTGCAGACAAATGTACAATTAATTAGTTACTTTTTTATTGATTGACCACAAATTCATGAACAACTCTTTCTAAGAGCTGGTTGGTTCTTATAAAGCGACCACTTTGGGCAATCTGTTTGTTCTATCTCGGTGCAGCACTATGGGAATTATCCTAGCCCTCCACCTTCCCCAGCACCACCTGTCTAGATCTGTTCCTTGCAGCTGTTCTCACTCTGTTCACTGTATTTATGTGCATGTTTCACCAGTAGCCTGCACTCATGCAGCAGTGTAACAGATATATCCCGCCAAGATCAAACAATCCATTCCTATCAATAAATGCTGTTTAAAACATTTTTTATCGTATTGGCGTTTCGTCCACACATTTTGGGAGACTGAAACCGCTATTTTTTGAAACCGGGTCCTAAAGTGGATAAATCTGAAAACGACACCCTTGCGGTTTCGTGTGTACAGCCAATCCGTATATTTTGTGAAACGATGATATCATCACATCACATGTCGGCTGCGTCACACGTAACAGCAACAACAATAATGGCGGACTACATGATTGTGTTCGTGCTGCAGAAGCTACTAAGCCTACTAGCTTTATTAAAGCAAAATAATCTTGCTCTTGAAGTTGTTGCGTTCGCCATCTTCGTCTTCTTCTTCTTGGTTCGTATACAGCGCGCAAGGTTATGCGCATGCTCAAAGTCTTTTCTGTTTGCTAACCATGTCCGTTGTCGCTGTTCCCTTATCGTCTTCGTTTGCTCTACTTCAAATGTCCTCACAACAGGTTTTGTGTAAAAACTACGTTTCACGGAATCGTCTGCACGGTTTGTACGATCTTTAACCGAGCATGTATTACCCATTATGCGCCTGCAAATTGTATTCAAGCGAAACACGCGTTGCCCACAGCAGGGCGGTGACCGTACAGTGACGTATGTGATGACGTCATATGCGAACTATGTATAGGCTCATATATAAGGCTTCATATATAAGGCTTGTATTGCTGCTCCGAACATTTATTTTTTATTTTTTTTGGTCCAATATGGCTCTTTCAACATTTTGGGTTGCCGACCCCTGGGGTAGGGAATGCACCGGCTTCGTGTGGACGTGGCCTAAATCTATTCCCAGGGATTGCCATATCATGTTAGAGGGTAATCAGTAGACTGCATGAAGCAAGCTGGCTGCATTCCAGCAGCCGCCCTTTATTTTTTATGCAGATAGGATAGCAGTATGGAAATTTATAAGGGCATTTTTGTGCAACAGTTAATGGATGAAAATGACTTACACGTATGAAAAGGGGATTGCCGTGTGGGCGGTTAATGGATTGGATCAGCCAGACCTTAATACTATAGGCTGCCACATTAGCACCAAACACACTGAACAATTACTACAGTGTGTCATTATTGTGTTTTTCAGTCTGAGTAATAAACAGATGGACGTAGGGATAAATTAACACCATAGCAGCATGGCGATGAGAGGCCATGAAATGGTTCTCTGACACAGGATGTGCCACATTGAAACATAAATAGTGAACCAGCGGTGACCATCTGTTGGACAGTCCTCCTCTGCTACCCCATTAATGTATTTTATCTCTTTTTTACTTGCTCGCTCTCGTTTACAGCTACAAATTCCTCATCCAAACCTCAATCACGTATGATTGCGTAGAGAGAGAGAGAGAGAGAAAGAGAGAGAGCCTATCACACCCCATTCACTGGCTCATTGTCAGTGTCCCACAGGCAGCACCAGTCTCGATTTTACAGTCTTGCATCTAACATTCCCTCAAAGGGCTTCGTGGGGATTCGCACTGTTCTCATTTAAACCTTTAAATCACTTTTCGTTTTGGGCAGAATAAGAAATCCCGACCTGAAGAACAATGCGATGAACTCGGCCAGAAGAACTATGAAGAGCTGTAAAATAATTTGGAGAGCTCAGGGGTTTGGTGAAGTTGAATGCGCGTCCCTCACATCCCACGACAGTGTCTGAGAACGCGCGGTCTTTTGCCATGGGCTCCGTTTATGATCAGCATTCATGCAAAGTTTTTTGGAATGAACTAGAAATGTGGATCATGTAGCAGTCGCTCGGAGGAGCAATCACGCATCTGCTGTCTCCGGCACCTGGAATACCTGCGTGACAGGTTACCCGTGTTCACACAGGACGGCTTTTCAACTGATCGCTTTTATTTTGCACCCGATATGGAGAGCGGAAAATGTGCTTTATATAATCTCATGTGAAACTCACAACCGCAAGATCGTCTGAGAGGAGGATGAGATTTCAGTCCTGATTCACAGACAGGACCCCCTTTGGATTTTACGCAGGGAATCGGAATGAGATCCGGCTGAATTTGCGCGTCGTTTTATTAATTATTCCCAGTTAACAGCTGCACCAGCTCGTTTTCTTGAACTCTCGAGATGGCCGCGATCGCCAGTTCTCTGATCCGACAGAAACGCCAGGCGCGTGAGTCCAACAGCGATCGGGTCTCTGCCTCCAAACGACGCCCCAGTCCCAGCAAAGACCCCCGCTCCCTCTGCGAGCGACATTTCCTGGGGGTCTTCAGTAAAGTCCGCTTCTGCAGCGGCAAGAAAAGACCTGTTCGCCGGCGACCAGGTCAGTGCTGGATGCTTTTTAAGACTCACAGCCCCCACCCGAAACCTCTACTGCAGTCTCCGCTGGAGGAACATATATCCTCCACTGTATTTTATTGCAATGCAACCCCCCAAAATCCCACCTGTTTCATAGCTCAAGTGTTGTCTATCGGTATTCACCAAACGATTTGCCATCCTAACAATCTGAATGCACAAATCGTTGTATGTTTATATATATATGATATTTATATATATGTTTTATTAATGTCATTATTACTGTTATCGATTAATTCAGTGGTTGTCATTTTGCCATTTGAACAGAGGCTGTGCAATTCTTAAAAGACCCTTCTCTGCAACAATGCAATTGACAAGTTTGCCCGTTATGTAGTGCAACAATGCAATTTTGTAATAGCCAGAATCCTGTGGCACTGCAGTGCACCAGAGCTTTCTTGGATGAAATGTTTAGCGGTAAATGTTTCCCTGATGAACAATCCAGCATAACCTGGCAAATATGTTTTGTGGGATATGAAAGAACCACCTTGAACCAGCTGGTCGAGTTGGATTTTTACACCACCTAATGATCTGCTTAGACCAGCTGGAAACCACAGCTTCGAAACACATTTACCAGCTTAAGCTGGATTTTCCAACAGGGACTGCTCTACTGCAGTGTAGGGAGGGATTGTACAGTTAGTTTTATTGATGGACACGGTCTCACTGCCCACTGAACCACGCTATCGTCCTTTTTCGGCTCACAGAAAATGGCACGAAGCGTGTGAAACGATAAAAAAAAATACACGGCTGTCCTCTTCTCTTTAAAATACAAACAAACAACCCTCTCATGAATTAGGACAAGCGTATACCCTCTTCCCAATATATGATCAGTTATTTGACGGCTGTTGCTGTAGAATTTGTCTGTAAAAAATGTTGTTTTTCCTTCTCCCCCGTAAGATGCGCCCTCGAAACCTCCACAGGTGTCCCGTAAGGGCGTCAGGCTAGGTCAGTAGCTCAGCCTCCATCCATGTGCTGTGTCTTCCAGTTACCCACCCCATTTCGTGCTCATGGGGGACTAGCTCCTGTCTAACGGCAGTCGCCGATGTCTGCCTTGTCCTTGTAGTATGCTTCAGACTATTGTTCTATCTCTCTGTCTTTGTATTTTTTTTATGTATGTCTTACACCTTCTTCTCTCTGGCTCTCCCTCCTTTTTTTCTTTCTGAGCCCCTCTTTTCGGTCTCTATACCCCTCTTATGTTTCTGTCCCCGTTCTCATGTGTGCTCTGTCCCCTCCGTCTGTTTCCGTGCAGTGAGGCTCGTGTTTGCTCTGTGCTGCTGATGTGTCATGTTTCTCTTGTCAGTTGTGGTGACTTAAGTAGTCAAGGTGACCATTCACCATTTCATGATCATGGCATCATCTATCAACACATCCGATTGTAACTGTTTCTGTTTCTGGAATGAGGCAATATGGAACATGTATGGTTCAACAGAATTATATTTGCATTGTATGGGAAAATATGCAAACAATGTTGAAAGAATTGTGACATACATTATATACATTTAGTGCACATTATATGAGCAGAACATTGCATGTACACAAATCTCACAGAATCTGCCAGGAACGTGTCCAAGTCGTATTTGACCCCAAAAATCTGATAGGAAATTTGATTTTGCATAAAGACGATTAATCCAATATCAATGTTTTTTTTTACACTGTGACTCTAAAAGCATCCTCATTACTGTAATAAAGAAACCCTATGTTTTATTTAATTATTATTATATTATAAATGATGCATGCATGCATCCTTTTATTTAAAACTCTAGTTGAAATTATTGTATTAAATTGGGGTAGGTGATGTGACCAAAATCTTATTTCACGTTAACAGCATTTCATAATATTTTTGTTATTTTTTTATCTTAAAAATGATTCTATTGTAAGCAATAGGACAAAAAATATGAATTAAATAAATTAAACATTTCAGGTACAATAGGTTTATTTTACAGAAATTGAATGATCAGAAGTAAAATAAATTACAGCATAGTCTTCAAGGTAAGTATTCAATATAAATTTTTACTTTTTAATGCTGCACAAGTTGTTTTCTCTATTGCTTGATTTAGGTTAAGGACAGATGTTCTGGACAATGCGTGCCAAAAACCTTAACATGAAAAGATATCCTGACAATTTTATAAACTTTTGGAATCCCAGCCAGTATCATCACAATGAAAGCACTCAAGCTACAATATTTTCAAATATAATCCAGCATAAACGCCGGCACAACCTGCATATATTTAAGACAGACGTCACTACCTGAACCTCATTGCGATTGGCTGGCCAAGCACAACTTCCATACCAGGGGCGGAGCCTCTCAACTGCTGTTTCTGTTTCCTTCTTTCTAGACAAGAATTGTGTTTATTGTGTTTAACAGAACTGTCGCTTTACAAACAAAAATGGATCATATTTAAAATGCATAAAAGAAATACTTTTATATTCTGGCATTTATGTGCTGTTGTCTTATTTACATTCTTTATTATTATAGATTGTATTAAGAATAAGAATAATGAGAAAATCTCTACAGATTGTTTCTTATTAGACATTAGAGCAATATAAATGGGAGCTATAAAACCAAATTAAACAACAAGCTCTTAAATATTTTCTTAAAAAGAAAAAGTTTATTTTATTTTCATTCTGCTGGTGTGGGCTCATTTTGCTAATGCAAGCAATTACTTTAGACTCGTGCAAACTGAGTGCTAGTAAGAGGCTGGAACAGACGTATCTGCTCGGTCAGAATCACCTTGAAGCCACACAAAGTTATGCAAAATGGGGTCCACACATTCACACTCATAAACCAGGTCTGCTGTCACTTTAAGACCGAATGCACAGATCCTTTATACCGATACACATTCATTTTCCATCCAACTATTTACTTTCACTCCAGACATAGCTGATTGTTTTTACAGATGTACTCCACACGATGGGCCTTTTGACATATTTGTGTGAATTCAACCATTCAAGCGCAATAAGACATTAAAAAGAGAACTGAATTTGCGGAATTTAACATCAAACCTGTCCCGATGACATCTGAGGCTGAAACTAATATCTAAAAACTAAATTCTAAAAAGTCTCCAGATACATTATAGTAATGAGAATTGGGGATCCATCTTCTTGATCTTCATAAAAGATGTCACGGTGGAAAAAAACTTTATAGTCTAGTCTTCAATTTCTTTATTTCATTTCCTGGGGACATTATGACCTGGACATGCTTTCAACAGATAGATGCACACACATACATGTGTTAAACCCAAAACTTTCCCCCCAGGTAGAGTCATTTCCTATGGGGGCCCCTATACAGCAGTCTTTATTTATATAGGTGTGGATTCTTTATGTGATTTAGTAATGTTCTTCCTGATGGATGCAGGCAGGCTCGTTTGTGTGATTGATGGCCCTTCCAGCCTGTCAGAGATACTGGGGCTGCAGTGGATAGATGAGGCCCATGATGAATAGCTGATCATGAGCATCATGGACATTCACAACTCTTCTGAGCTCTGGTCTTGAAAGCTGTGGGACTTTGCTGCATGCCAGGTCATCCATGTGACCCTCTTCACTCCTCACCTCTCAGGCCTGCCTCTAAACATTTATTGTACCTGCTTGTACAGATCACCCACCTGTTATGGCTACAGCTGGTCTTCTAAACGCCAGGTGTCCATAGTGAAACTGATTAATGAGGTCGTAGAAAGCAAATACGTAGAGCATTATCAACACAGCCATTCACAAATACATTCACTGTCATCACCGGATAAGAACTTTTTTAAAATGTTTCTTTTTTTTTTTTACTACATGATGAAAAAGTTGCAGTGTTGGGGTGGATTCTGATAAAAATGTGGGTTGGGGGTGGGGTTGTGTGTTTATTTGTTCCAGAGCCGCAGCTGAAAGGCATTGTGACACGACTGTTCAGCCAGCAGGGTTTTTACCTGCAGATGCAGCCAGACGGATCCATCGATGGCATCAAGGATGAGAACAGCGACAACAGTGAGTGACTGGAACTGCACCAAATGTGCAGCGTTCATTGTAACACACTAATTGCAAATAGGGGGAGACAGTTGTCACACTTTTTGCTTCAGTGAACATTCCTCAGGGTTGGTTTATTCATGAATCAATTTTTTTTTATAAAAAAAGAAAGATCTGGTTCAGCTAAAGGTATACTTGAAATTGTATTGTGTATATTTAAAGTGGAATTTAAATATCTTTCATTTAAAGATCGATATGAGATCATACTGTCCTTTCTAATAGTGATATTAAACACATTGTAGACTTAATATTTAAAATAAAGTACTCAAAATAAAGTTGATTTGGTAAGCAATATCAAGCAATATGTCAGTAAATATCTAAATGGCTTTGTAGTATACTTATGAAATAAATATATTTTAAATACATTTTGGTACCGTATTTTTCGCCATATAAGACGCTCCGGAACATAGGACGCACCCAATTTTAAAGGAGGAAAATCTAGAAAAAAAGATTCTGAACCAAATACTGTAGTAAAATATTTTATATCAACTGCATAAAGTTAACAGCAGTTTAAGAACAATTTTATGCCAACAATGTAACATATTAAGAACTATCTTTACTCTCATTAACAGTCAGTAAAGTCAGTAAACAGTGTGTATGGTGTGTCTAATAGTTTGTTGCTTATGTCTTATGTCTTGTGGTTGTTAAGTGTATTATTATTTACCGTTCCTTTTCTCTTGGTTTCTCTTTGGTGGGGAATAGATGACGGTGGGAGGGGGGCGTGGTTCAGCGAGTTATCCGTTGTTTTCACGTGACGTCATCGAAACTTGCGTACCGGCATATCCGCCATTTTGATTCCCTTTGCAAAGCAACAACAAAGCTTGTGTATTCAAAACTTATGCTCACAAATGCCTATCTGTGGAATTTTTGGATGTTCAAATAGGCCAGGAGTAAGTACAGATGTAAGATTTTTTAAACTTCCAAAAGTGATAACTGGACAATGTGAAAGAACACGAATTTTGTCAGAAGAAAGGCGACGTGTATGGAAAGCTGCGATCACAGGGCTGGCATTCAGACTGAAGAAAAATGGAATAGAACGATCATATGCTCTAAACATTTTGTAGGGGGTAAGTTTAAATGTATTGACAATATTTAATATGTTTAGAAGCTGCAATTTATACCAAAAGTAAAATGTTACAGTCGACAGACAATAACCCACCCCACTTTGTCCTAATTAGTAACTTTCCCCAAAATGCCTTCGTAACTCAATAAACTTAACCTTTAGCAGTATTTGACATTCCTTTACCTTTTGTTTATTGTTATAAATTGGAAACATATTCAACAATTAAAATAATACAAGTTAAATTCAACCAATTTGTCTAACGTCCTTTATATTGAAATTCGATTCAGCAGTTAAAATAACACCTAACGTTATATTTTATATCTCCTTTTTAGGCATTAAAGTCAAAGAGCAGTGATGAAAACACTATTGTTCATGTTAATTCAGTCCATGGAGAGGTTCATGAATGTGAAAGTACAGAGCGTTCTAAAACTGCGGTAACTTGTCCTTATTCCACCGCGTGTATCCATAAACACAACAGAAGTCACTTATGTTAATTGTTTTTGATTTACAATCTACAAATATGTAGTATTAGAGTAATAAAGAGTATGATAACAAGTAAAATTAGCGACGATCGTCAATAAGATATACGAGTTGACACTGACAGTAGGGAATCAAAATGGCGGTGCGCAGTGCATGGTGGGTAACTACGCAGGTTTTGTGACGTCCGTGAAAACAACGGATATTATAAAATATGGATCAGATTCCGGTCAGAGAATCAGGAATGGAGAAGTGATTCTTGGTGATGAGGCATTTATTTATATCCCGTATATGCAGGTATGCAGCTGTAATATTATAAGGGTGTGCGTGTGCGTGGTAGGTAGTGCATGAACGCATGCATGGCACAGAACATAGTCAGCAACATGAACAAAGATTTTTTTTTTTTTTTTACATGAACAAAGATGAACAGTCATCGAACACCGGTGTGCGTCACTAATAACGGGACACCAGCAACAACAACAAAATATTAGTTCCTAGGACAGGCTTTCTGACAGTTTTGTTTTTGTTCAAGTCTGAGGAAAAAAAAGAGCCCGTGATTCTCAGCATGCTGAGGAGGCAGGGTCAGCGTGCTGAGAATCACGGGCTCTTTTATTTCCTTAGACTTGATCAAAAACAAAATAACAACCAAAACATGCGCGTTCGGCGCTCACGCTCACTCGGCGCAACTCTCTTTTGGTTTCGTTTCACTCTTAGTTTCGTTTCACTTCTCTCTTACGCACCGCTCGTCTCCGGACTCTTTCTCCCGCTGCAGACCTCGCTGAACCACGCCCCCCTCGCCACAGTCATCGCTGTAAAGTCCACCATTTCCCTCCACTCATCTTCACCACGGCTACGGCCGTGGCGTGCTCCGCGGATTCTTATATTCGTCGGATAGGACGCACCAACTTTTCCAACCAAGTTTTGGGAAGAAAAACTGCGTCTTATGCGGCGAAAAATACGGTATATATTTTTTTTACTGGGAATGTCTTTCATGCATTGAGCATTTATTTCGTAATTGTCAAGGAGATACAGTTTATTTGGCACACAGTTGACAAAAAACTTGCTTTTTCACATAATATGGGGTATTAATGTAATCAGTCTGTCGTTCCTTTAAGCGCTACCCCTGCGCGAGTGCGTGATGAAGAGGAGACTCGGAATAGAAACCAAAACACTTTAATCAAAAGGCAAACAGAAATAGCGCACGAGGGTGCAAAACACGGAGTAGAACATCCACACACTCAGAACTTTAGGATAACTACATATGAAGACTGACAAAGACAAGGGCTAACACAAGGGTTTAAATACATGAGGAAATTACAAACAGGTGGCAAACTAAATGGGTAATAATAAACTAAGACAGCTACGGCAACACAAGAGGGACAAAACAGGAGGAACATGGACCGTGACAATTAAACAGCTTTTAATAGGCTTTTCATCAAAATGTGAACAGTAAAACAATCTTCAAATACAATAAAAAATGTATACAAGGCAACAAACAATATCAAACCATTGATTCAGCACAAACTTTAATCAATAAACTGTAGAAACTGGATATTTTCTTATGGTAATATATTATTGCTCTAATATTGAACGAACAATGTCATTTTAATGTTTCAACTCATGTGAATTTATATAATTTTGAATTAAATTATAGGTAAGGTAAGTGTAAATGAGTTGAGTGAGATCAGAATTGTGACAACGTACTGGAAGGCAGGGCAATCCCACTTAACCAGGTTTGCAGCACTTCTCTGATACCAGCGCTCCTTCTATGAGTCATCCTTTTCTGTAGGCCTGTCTAACAAAGGCAATACACTCATGGCTCATAACGAGAGTGGTTAAATGTGTGAAACGTATGCATTTCCTACAGTTTGTACTGTCTCTAATGAAAGAACCAACTGCCTAGAGGATCTCCAAGGACTCATGCTGAAGTATTTAGATTGCTTATTCATTAAAGACGATTCTTATGAGGAACAGTCGTCCGTCAAAGCTACATAGACATGATATGGCCATAAAGGATAGCTATAAAGTTTGTACAAATATTAGTTTCACCATAGGTATTAAAACAAAGCCCTTTCAGAAAGAACACATAGCCCCCTCTGAGGAAACAGCTTCGGAACAATAGAACAAATCTCCAGGGCCCTGCAGGTCACTCCGATCCCTTAACAGCACCTGTGTTTAAAACAGACTTTGGTGCAAAACAGAAAAGACTTAAAATACCCTCAAAGGTTTTTGTGACATTTGCTGGGAAAGATTTGTCACTGCAGAATAAATATTACTATGGGTCTCGTCACTAAAACAGTAATTGTATGTTGTTTGTTGCTTAAGCTCACACAAAACCACAGTTGGATTCACAGCAGCATTCTTACCCTTGTTGTAATGTTGATAAATTCAGTTCATTCCAAATGAGCGGGCCGTGCATTGAGCAATTACCATAATACACGCCCACATCACCTTCATATTAGGGCTTTCTACAGAACTTCTCCTGTACCGCCATTCATCACTCTTTGTTTCCAGTTATTACAATATACTTTGAAATTCAGACTGAATACTTAGACTCTGGCATATGGTTTAAGATGAATAAAGAAAATGTACATCTAATTTACGGGAATATTAAATAGTAGCTCTGTTGATTAAAATTTGAATGAAATAATAATAATAATATTAATGTGCAACATGCCATTGGAGGCATTCTCTGATAATTAAGCAAGTAAAATTTTCCCTAAAATTTTAACATTTTCCCCATTTGTGACAATATTGGGCAGGCTTGGTAAAGGAAGACAAGCAGAGGGTAGTTGTCATGGGTTGGAGCAGGGAAGAAGGCACGATGAAGAAGAAGATTAAGTTAACAGGCAGGGTAAAAGGGTAGCAATGCTCAATGCTAACATAGACTTTAAAAGACAAAGACTGAGAAAACACAGGGCTGATATACACAGATGATTAGGGGATAGGACACAGCTGACAAGACTAACTAGGTGATTGATGATGAGACAGGTGAGTGGAAGAACACTGGAAGAGCACTGGAAGAACCAGGAAGTAAACTGAGATACGACAGACTCGTAACAGTAGTGGCTCAAAGTGCAAAGGTTTTTAATAAATGTTTTCAACAGGTTTTTCAAACAAATCCCAATTAAACTAAATGTCTCCGGTTACTACTGTAACCATGGTTCTCTGAAGAGAGAATGAAATGCTGCATTGAGACGCTGTGGGAATGCCTCTGAGTCATTACGTCATGAAGCACATGTGTAATCAGTCCAAAGCGTGGCGAAATGTCATGGGTGCGTGATGTCACAATCAAAAAAAGTATAAAGCACACACAGAAAAGCAGCACATCAGCTTCCAGTTAGACTGAAGCAAGTCACTCGCAGGGAGTATGGCAACGTGACACAGCGTCTCATTCCCTCTTCATGGAACCAGGGTTACACTGTTAACCTTAGATGTTTACTTTTAGGAGAACTTGAGGTGTGTCAAGACGCTGTGTGAACCCAATACCCACGCCACCTACTCGTGTGAAGTCACTGTATACACTGGCGGCAAGCAGCCTGGACCTCTTGTGCGGAGCCCAGGTCTAGGTCGTAAAACCTGACAAACATGTAGAGTGAGGATCACCCAAATCACAAATGTCTTTAAGCGGAAGTTCTAAAAGATGAGCCTTAGAGGCAGCCATAATCCTGGTGAAGTGGGCCTGGACAGCCACAGGGGGAGGCCACCCAGCCAACTCATAAGCATTTGAGATAGCCTCAACTAACCAATTGCTAATCCTCTGCTTAAATGCACAGTACCCCCTTTGTTGGGGCCCAAAACAGATAAACAACTGGTCAGATTTTTGCCACAGGGCAGCTCTGTGGATATGCTTTCTCCATACTCGGGGAACATTCCAGGCACAAAGGAGGTCTGCTCCTCCGACACCTCGACTCCTGGCGCCGCACTGTTGCGTACATTTGCGCATGCGCCAATATGCTCTTCCTTGCGCGGTACCGGGCCGCGGCCCGGGGGTTGGGGACCGCTGGTATAGACAACTTAGGGGTGGATTTCCACTCTCTTTGAAATTGCATTCATTGTGAGAGTGTGTCCGCTGCGTGATTGCCAAGTGACTTAACAGGGACTTCAGTCGCTCATGAATCCAGAGGAGAAAATAAGTGGTGACTTGCAACATGCGACATGCTCTGTCCAGGAGCCTGAACCTGCGTTCCTTTTGCACACTGTGGCCCAGTCTGACTTGAATGCATCTGTTGTGATATCAACATGCCTGGACACTTTTTCTAAGGGAACCCCTGCTTTTAGTGCATTTGTGACACATGCCCTCATAGTGACTGAGTGAGAGCTTGCACTGGGGAGCTCTGCACCGGGGAGAGCTTACTTTTTTCTAGTTGAACTAAAGCCCCAATCAGCTGAGGTGTCTGAGCACAAGGTCCCTGTGTGCACACAATAAATCTTGAGAGTGAGCTAGAATCAGCTAGTTGTCAAGATAATTGAGGATGCGAATGCTCACTTCCCTTGGTGGGGCAAGGGCAGCCTCTGCAACTTTTATGAAGACTTGAGGTGACTGGGACAGCCCAAAAGAGATACCCTTGCACTGGTATGCCTAATCATAAATTAATGTGTACTTTGGGTCACGGCAAAACCATGCAAAAATGTATTTCTGTGTTAACATCTTGAATGGCAGCTTGTTTAGGGCCTGATTCAAAACTTGCAGATCTAGGATTGGTCGTAACGCATCGTGTTTCTTTGTTATGATAAAGTAAGGAATCCTTACTGTAAAAACCTTTCTTCATCTTGGGTGTTGGGACAGGCTCTTTTTCATCCTTCGTCAAGAGAACTGCAATCTCTGCATGCGGGACAGAGGTTTCTTTGGACACTGCTAAATTTGGAAGGGCTCCTGGCGAACTGAATCGCAGTCTGAGTCTGAGTCTGACTGTCCTGTTGAGCCTGTTGAGGGACAATCATTTTTGATGCACGTAGAGCGACGATGTGCAGCTTTGGGCGTCATGTTTGGAGTCATCAAGTCGGAAAGCAAAGACGATCTCCATCTGTGCAAGCGCTTTTAGGAAACTTCTCTTTTGCTGACGTACCTAGGAGAAGCGCTCTCCACTGAGCTTTGCATTGGGAGTGAGACTGCTATAATTTGAGGGTCATCGTGCTCATTATAACATGGCATCGGACTGTTCACCTTAATTTTCTTTAAGTTTAAAGGAGCAACTGTGTGCTACAAAAAAGACAATCCATAATAACTGTTGCAGGATCACGTTTTTCCGAGGTATCTGGTATGCTAAGTTTAAACAATTCAGGAATATTACTTACAAAGCAATCTTTTGTGGTAGAAGTGATAGTTCTACAGTACATATTCACAAAGGCTAATGAGGAAATTAGAAACACCTAGGAACAAAAATGGGTGAATTAAAATAAAAACTACCAGGGGAATACAAAATGAAACAGGAAATAAACCCAATAAAAACTAAAAGACCCAATACCCCAAAACAGACAACATACAGAAGTGTAACACTGTTTGTACCAGCTTAATTGTTCCCACTACTACAAGCAGCTTGAAGTTCATAATGATATGAAAATACAAAAAATAAAGATCAAGCCAAAAATAAATGATCAGAATTATGCATTACTTCCACCTTGAAATGATTGACCTTTTGAGCCCTACTGATTATGTTGATGAGAAAAGGAATCAATTCCTGATTCACCTTTCAACTGAAGTTGTCAGCAGATCTAACAGGGAAATGCTCACAGAATATTACATGCACAATGACTGGTGTAGTTTCTGACACTAAAGACCACCCTCATTTAAATTGATTTAGGTTTAACTTAAAAACAAGGTGGGTACAGTTGGGCACCGAAGCAACACTTAAATTGGCATCATTTAAATGAAATTAGATAAGAGTTTAAAAAAATTATTTGCAAAGAGACTTGCGTAATAGAACTTTTCAACTATAGGTGGAATATTAATATGCGGGTCCAGACTGTGCTTAACAATAGCAAATGTTAGCATCTTGAGTGTTTGAAAAAAGTACATTTGATGATTCATGTTTTGTGGCGGTACCATAAATCACATATGATTACAAACTGTCTGCTTCAGCAGTCAATAAGATTAGAATCTGATGATGTGGTACAGTCCATTCATGTTCTCCTCCATCAAAATGATTCAAATTGGTTGTCATCAGATGGCAGCATTTAAGAAACCATTTTGTAAAACGGATGCACTCAAAATGAGCAGTAAATAACCTTGCGCATTTTCAAATCCCTCTTAGTTATTCAAAATGTTTTGCCATTGATTAATCATTAGTGTCAATGTAATTTGACTGTCTGGGTTTAACAGTCATTAATCATAAGTAAAAAAGGTTTGTCTGAGTGCAGTAACTATGACAGTGTCTCCTCTCAGACACAGATTAGGAGGGGCTGACTCTTTAGACCTCTGCTTGGTGCTTCACTCTGAAACCGTTTCATCTATATGCTATGCATCATCTATGTTCTATACACCTGTGTTTCCCAAGCTTTTTTATTTCTAGACTCAGTGTTTGTTGAATAAACAAAACTCTGTACTTACTAAATATAAATGATTCATTTACCTTTGCATTGCAAAAAAGAAGAGTTACAAGGTTTGACTGACAGTTTAATTGAGGAATCAATGGAGTTACAAGGTTTAGTAACCATTCATTGCAGTTTTCAGCTAAATGGATACTAGTAAAACACCAACTTTAATTCCTTTTCACACAAATTAGGATAGTGGGACAAGCTTATTGATTAATAAAGACTTATTTTTGTTCTTAAAATACTTTTAGCATAGTGCATGATTTGTGAACTAATACATTTTTGATGCTTGCATCACATTATCAACTTCATATGTATGGATTTCCTGGGGTAGTAAACTAGATGACTAGATAAATGTGTTTTATTATTATTATTATTATTAGTAGTAGTAGAACTATTTCATGTTCACTTTTGTGAACATTAATATTTAGCTTTAGGTTATGGTTTAATGTAAGGTGACCCTTTTAGCACTACTCATCAAACATATAATTTAACTGCCACAGTACATACAACAACCAATGTAAAATAAAGTGTTGACAGTTACACATCAGTTTTCAGATGTTTAGGATAAAACTTTTACCACTCAGTATAAAATAATAAATACTACGCTGAATACATAGAATTTTGAAACATAAGCTTATTGAAAAAATGTGCCTGTAGTGTTATTTTGCAGAAATGTCACCATAGGTATGTATTTCAAATGAACCTTAGTTCGAGAAAATGTCTCAGGTTACATATGTTTCCATAGTTCCCTGAAGTTCCCAAGTTTAGAGGAGTGCCTGAAGCAAACCCATTAGGCACGAGAAGCTGAGGCAGAAGACGGTATGGTTACTTACATAACTCGCTCTGCATCGAAATGCTATGGCAATGATATATCAACGCCACACCAGTAACAAAGGTCAATGAGTGTATCGTAGCTCACTACAAGAGCACAGCCGTCCCGGAGCAGAGTTGAGGTCAAGCTGGTAGAACCTCTGGAATGTGTGGTGAGGACCAGCCTGCCTCATCACAAATGTCAGCAAGGGAAACCCCTGCCAGCAGGTCCTTGGAGGCATCCACGCTCCTAATGGCGTAGGGGAAGGCTGTCCGGCCGACTCGTAAGCCAGAGAGATAGCCTCGACTCTCCATCTGCTCATAGCAGGATAGAATGCCTCTAGTACCAAGGAACTTGCTCTATTGGTAAGAACCTTAGGAACAGGGGGGCTACAGAAAGAGCTTTTAGATCCCCTACCCTCTTTAGCGAAGTCAAGAAGAAAGAGGGTCTTTAGAGAGATAAACTTGATGAGAATCTCCTCAATGTGTTCAAAAGGGGCCTGGGACAAGCCCTGGAGGACCATGGACAGGTCCCAGGTGGAGAGAGCAGTCTGAGAGAGAGCAGTCTCCCTTGGGACCAGAGGATCTGCGGATCTGCCACGCCAGTTTGTATAGTGGTCACAAGCGTAGATCCCCCTGATGATTTATGTAGGCGACCACCGCTGTGTTGTCGGTGTGGACAACAACATGATGGCCTCTGAGGTCTGGGAGGAACATTTGAAGTGCTAGATGGACCGGCAGCATTTCTAGCAGGTTTATGTGACATGATAGGTGGTGTTTTTCGCTCACAACCCGTAAGATACTATCTGTTGATAGTTTGCTCGTCGACAAGGAGCTCCCACGGTCCTTGAGACAGAAACCAGGGTGCTTAAGGTGCGTAAGCATCGCCTTGTGACCTTGATAGTACAGAAGGGGATGCCCTTGGGGAAAAATCCCTGCAGCTGCCTCATGTACAGCAACTCGAGCGGCATAGTTTGTTCTTGACAGCTGAGAGGATGGCATCGATGCGCACGGGGGATAGCCGTGCTGACATCCTTCTTGGGAACAAGGAAGAAACGTCTGTAGAAACCGGACTCTCTGTCCAAGAGGGGTACATGTTCTGTGGCCCCTTTCCTCAGCAGAGAGTTTACTTCTTGTTCCATCACAAGAGCCTGCTCGAGGCGAGACCCGAATTGAATGGAATACCCTTTTGATATTGTGCGCAGAACCCATTGAGAGACATCTGGTAGGCATATCCAAACTCTACTCTCGAGGCTGGCCTCTGAAGAACATCCACTCCAGTGTCCGGGATAAGTGCTCTCGAACCCTCCTCGGAGGGGGCGACTTCCCCAGAGCAACCCGAATCACGGGCAGCTGGGAAAACCCACCAGAGTGAGGCTTGACGCAGTTGGTGTTAGGACCTCTTACTTGTAGCCTTTTTGGCAAGGAGGATGGTCCTGAGATTCGTCCTCCTGCCAGTAGGCTGAAGCTAGGAGTAATGGTCCGACCCACCAGGTTTTTAGGGGGGTTGGCAGGTTGCGACACTCTGCCTTTGAGCGGCCCTGTGTGAGGAGCTCTAATTCTGTGACCCACAGAGGTGGCCTCCCTGGTGGCACGGAGAGAGAGAGTTCTGGGGCTCGGCAAAGTTCAGCTACTGCTTTAGGGCCAATGTCTCCACCCTTGTTGAGGTCCTCGAGCAACTCCGCCTGGTAAACCTGCAACAATGCTGTAGTGTTTAGACATGCTTCTGTCTGGCTAGAGGTGGAGTATGCTCTGCCCACCAGTGAAGATGTAACTCGCATAGGCTTGGTGGTCAGCATCTGAGCTTTCAGGGATGATACCGATTGTGGAGAGAGGTGCCCCGCGAGAGCCTCCTCTGCTTTTGGCATCGCCCCATAGCTATGTTTTTGCGCCCCAACAAGGGTGGAATACTGTAACGGAGTTAAATGTTCAGGGAGGAAGGAGGCGGGAACCGGCAGACATTTAAAGCTTTTAATGACCAAAATAAAACATAAATACAAAACGAAAGTAATGGCGGCAGCCCCTCGCGGTCGACTGCCGCCCACACAAACACAACATAAATCCAGGCCTGGTCCTCTCTCGCTTTCACTGTCGTCGCTCCTCCTTTTATGTCTCCGCTCCTCCGTGAGAATCGAGAGACACCGGTGGCTCGCATGTGTCGCTCATTATCCATCACGCCACCTGCTCTCGTGACGCTCTCACGGTCCCTCGACCCCGCCCTGCTCGCCACAAATACATAGTGGATTTTTGTGTATATACCCTATGGGTATATGCTATATATTATATAATAGGTGGCTTTCTCCAGGACCTTTCTCTGGGAAGAAGGGCATGCCCTGACGCTGCGGATGGACCCACACAGGCAGGTAACGTTCGTCTAGCTTACTTTTCTTTGGATGAACATCCCTGATCTCGGCTTGCAAGTCAATATTCAGCAGTGCGAGACACAACCACGAGTAGCTCCTTATAGGCTGGGGAGGAAGGTGGTGAATCTTCCTTTCCAGCCTCCTCAGAGCTAGACAGTTGTAGCTTTGGTACCTCTGCCTGGTTTGAAGTAACCACCTTTGAGTGTGCTTCTGGATCCAAGCAGGGAAAAGCGGATCTGCCGAGTAAGAGCTGAGATAGGACAGATCCAAATGCAAACCCCAGGACATAGATCGGCACTGAATCCTGGGGAATGCGAGCCTGGGCAGCCTCACTATAGAATGCCAGGCAGCAGGAGAGCATGTGCAGTGAAAGCTGCTTGCAGTGCAGACAGTCAGCACCCTCGAGCGTTTACCATGCGTGCTCCGCTCCCAAACAGACAACATATAAGCGCTGTGTCGGATGCGAGGGCAGGTAGAAGCACACGCTCTAAATGTCTGTTCTGCCCCACTTTAGATAGATAGAAATAAAGTGATGTGGAGGCCCTAGTCTTTTTTAACTAACTAGGGATATTCTCTCAACACAAACACACAATGCAGTCAGCACACACCCTCTCAACTGATACAGCTTTTCTAAAAAAAAGCTTTTGGTTTCCGAAAAGGTGCACCTTTATCATCCTGGTTCATGATGTCACCAGCCCGCGATGTGCTTTCACACTCGTTCGATTGATTCAGTAGTGCTTCACAAGACGATAGCAAAGGCATTCCCCTAGTGTTTCGATGCAGTGCGAGTTCCCTGGAAAGGGAATAAAAAATAGTGATGATCAGATTTCTGTCTAATGAAATGCCTTCTGTGATTGCCCCTCCCCCTAGTACCCCGCAACTAACTAGCAATTGGACAATATTTATTCATGGCATGGCTTTTTCTTAAATAGGGAGAACAACTTCAAAATGTCCTCCTAAATGTTCAAATATCAATTACAATGCGCCCATCAAGCCGTTTTATTTGGCCTTTAATACTGTAACCTTGATTGAGATGCCATTGTTTTTGTGCTAGCTGGAAGAGTACTTTTTAATAGTGCTATGTAATGCAGCCTCTTTTCAAAATGGTAGACTAACTGTATTGAACTACTAGCTTTAGATTTTCAAAGACGCTTCAGCACAATTAGAAACGGAGAAACTCTGCAGTATTTGCGAATCTGAGAAACCCACTGCAGTATTCGCAGCTTTTCAGGCAAATTTACACCATGCAGCTGGCACTGATTTTTATCAAGTGAGATTAAATCAGCTCAACGGACAAGGACATGCTGGCACCTTTTCAAGCCACAATACTGAGCATCAGCAGACTGTTTGAAAACCATATAGACAGAGGAAGAGTTATTAGTCATCCACTTAATTCACATTTTTGTCATGTCTACCGAATTCAGATGACTTGAGCAGGTAAAATTAGTTTTGTCCAATATTATGTGTAGCTCTGTACACATAATAACTATTTTTGAATTGTCAAGTATTCCAACTAAAGTCTAAAGATTATCCATGAATTTTTCCAAAATGGTATCTGTCGAGTAAAATTTGCCAGATGCATCTTTGCTTCTAAGCTGTGCCAGTGACCAGCCGTACATCCAAATGATTGAAATGCTATGACAGTGAAAAGTATTAAAAAAATATTTTCAAGAATGTTTTTTGGAAATACATCTGTTGTTTTCTTATATTCAGGGTCTAGACTTTTACATGTCAATAATATACCCTCAACAATAGGGATCGCCAAATACGTGTAAAACGAGTGGGATGTAGTCTTACTTGACTCTCTACTCAAGGGATGCAAGTCAAGCCACACTGTTGCAGAGGAAGTGAGGCAGCTTGATTGTGGGGATGATAGGTGGAACTGGTGGAAAAGTTTAACTTTCTTCTCCTGTGAGCCTTCTGTTTCTTCCAGACCTCTAAACTGAGGTGTCATGGTCCTGGAAAAACTTGTATTCAGCTATCATAGTGACCTTCTCTCATTCAGGTTATTAGAATATGGAAGTTAGAAGTTACTTGCATTTTGTTATAAGAAATTTTTTATTAAACCTTCTAGTATGACATCACTTTTTGCAACTTATTTCAAAATCATGATATTACCGTATGCCACTATACAATTATTACAAGATGAAAATTTTATACCCTCACATGCCTATACACAGCTTGACTGCCGTCAACCAATAAATAATTTCTCACATGCTTCAGACACTGGTTCTGCAGTTGTATTTCCATAGCATCAACACCATGATACAATGTCTCATTCCCATCTCAGGGAATCGGGTTATATATGTAAAACAAATACATTTTAATGCATTCAAATAATGCATTCTTGTTTAAAAGGCAAATCATTTATCATAGCCCTTTACATTACTATTTTTTAGTAGTCATATTTCTATGGTCTATGTTGTTGTTATGATTATGAGCTCTGCGCTCCCCTCCATGGCCACCAGAAGGAGCTCACTCACTTATACTGACACTTCACTACACACTACATTTCCCAGCAACCATCACACTGGACTGATTACACACACACACAGCTGGACTCCATTATCATTGTTTGTCACATCACCTGTTCATCATCACCTGGACTATAAAAGACTGCTTCACACGCACACTCACCGCGAAGTCTTGATTAGCCCTGGTTATCATTCTGAGCATTTACATCCCTGTCTGTTTACCTGTTACCGTTTCTGCCTGTTACCTGTTATCTGATTCTGTTCCGCCACAAACCTGTGCCTGGATTTACGCTTGTGATTGATAACTGCCTGTCTTGACCACCGCTAGTGATGGGAAAATGAGGCTTCCTGAACCACTGAGGCTTTCCAGCCCATTGGTTCACCAAAAGGTTCGTTTACCTGAAGCCTCATGAAACAGTGTGCTCCCTAGTGACACCTGCTGTGCAAAGCAATGCATCGCACACAAATCTATTCATCCTGAGCAACCAAATCGCCATGGAGTGGGCACACACTTTTTCTATTGCCTGTGTATTAAATTAAGTATTTTACTCTGCTTGTATTAACCTATGCACTTTGTGTTCAACTATTCAGTAGTTCTTTGGGTTAGTGATAACAGTGAATGCCCCAAATGATTGTAAATAAATTATTGTGAGTGCACAATGATATTATATATATAATTATATATATATTGCAATAATATTATAAATATTGCAGTGCTGATTGGGAGTACAATAGTGCAGTGCTTATGGGACTGGAATTGTGGAACAGCAAACTGCAACAGGGATGACACCCAAACACCCTTTCACAGGGCACCGATGATGCTGGACAACATAAGAACGTTTGCACTAGACCAACTTTCTAAGCTTTCCCTAATACAGTCTAGTGTTATAATAATAATAATAATAAGAAGAAGAAGAATAATAATAGCAATATTATATATATAATAATAACACTACTACTAATATAGGCTATACATATAATATATATATATATATATATATATATATAGGACAGGAAAGAACCTTATTGGCTAAACTGAACCATAATTAAAATGTCAACATTACATATTATACTTTATTGTAACGTTCGTTTTAAAGTAAAAAATAATAAAATAACATTTCTAGCCAAAAAATAAAAACCCGCCAGTTGCATCAAAAACCAGCCCAAATTTTTATCAACCAGCCCAATGCATTTTCCCCGGTCGGACGTGACAAAAAAGAGCCAATTGGTCGGGAACCCGCGCAATCTGGCAACACAGCACAAGAGGCGCGAGGTTTTGAACCACCTTTATGCGGAAGCGACACTCAGAATGAAGCAATGACGTCATCAACAGAAACCGAGGCCTCGTTTGTCATCGTCACGTGATTTTCACGGAAACGATACAAGCCTCGAATCGGGGCTTCATTTGGAACGCCCCTTTTTGCTCGACACAAGCTCCGGAGCCTCGCTTCAGATGACCCATCACTAACCACCGCCTGGATTTACGTACCTGATTCTGTCTACCTGCCTATCTGACCCCTGCCTGGATTACCGTTTATGTATGATCTCTCTGTTTGCCCTGACCATTCTGCCTGTACGACTACTCTTATTAAAGACACAGCAATTGGATCCCAGCCTGTGAGTCACTTTTGTTACAGTTGTAGACACCAGCGTCAGTAAATAAGTAGATATTCTGACATATAATTATGAATATTACCTTTATCTCTGTTCCTCTTGACTAGACAACAGCCTGGGTAAAAAGTGGCACAGCTTACCACACTCTCCCTATCACTGTTACTCGGGAAACCTGTCAAGTTTTTAGATATTGTAGTTTCTATCAGAAATGCAAGATTAGATAATTGTTTAGCACTGCTTCTAGTGTGATTCTAGTAGTTCCGAACATATTGTTAAGTAACATGTCCTTATTTTTTCCTTAGCTCTTTTCAACCTCATCCCTGTCGGCTTAAGAGTGGTGGCCATTCAGGGAGTCAAAGCAGGTTTCTACATCGGCATGAATGCGGAGGGATTCCTCTACAGCTCAGTAAGATTCCCCTTAATCGGTTTGCATGCCTGTGTGCGTGTGTATATATGGATGAATGCTGCATGCAGTGCATATTATATTCTTGGAGCTCATTTATATTTATACATGTACTCTGTGAGCTCAGCTTCATTAGCACAAAAAAGTGAAAAGTGCTGCATTCCTACTGAGAAACCTTGTCTTTGCTATCTTGATTCAAGTCTTGCAATATAAAATTCAGAAAAAGGGGGCTGCTTATAGCATGGCTTTACAGCGTGACAGCAACTGTGTTCCCTGTAGGCTTCTGTTGAGTTATGGTGGATGACAGGCATATGTTCTTGCCCCCACTCAGCCAGCAGTTGAAACAGGTTTGTGGAAAAGTGTCAGAGTGAGTTACAAACTTCTGACAGATTATATAACGGCTGGTCACAGAACTCTTAATCCTGTTAAAGACAATCTAAGAAGAAAGGAATACATTCATTTCCTGTTACCACTGCCACAAAAACCTCTATAAGGCATTAATAACTTTTCGGTTTACAAAAAATCCATGATTTATAACCTAATGATAATTTCTTAACTGTGCATAAAATATGTATTAAATATATACTTGGAAGAACAGAAGGAAATTAAGTGCAGTACAATTGTAGTACAATTGAAAAGATTCAGAATGTATGGTTTTGATATTTTATGTCCGTAGCTCAAACTGACACTAACAGTGCTGAGCTTTTGTATTTGAAATGCTTTTAAACCTGTCACCGTAATGAGAGAAATAACATGAATGCAAAATTTGTTGACTTCTCACCATGCAAAGATATATAGCCACTTAAAATAAGTAAGCAGATGTAGAACCTGTACCAAAATGAACAGGGCTTAAGTGGCTTCACTACTATATATAAGATTTTTATATTAAATCATCTAAATTAAGCAAAAGATCAATGTGAATGTTTTTTTACTAAATTTACAAATTTTTTGAAAGATAGTAGCTTAAGAGCAAGATATGACTGGAATTAGGATAATGTTACAAAGCAGTGAGCAGATGGCCTGTATTTTTCATGACATATTGCTAAAGCAAGAGGAACATATTAAAAATGTGGCTTTGGTAGATTTTTAATTAAATTGAGGAAAATTATTCTATGCCTTTTATATCATCTTCCTTTTGCCGTTCATTGTGTGGAATTAACATGCTGAAATAATGCTAAAGATCAGAGGGTTTCACAAACATTGGAATGATTTTACTCAATATTTACTGAAGAATGCCAGTTATTTAGATATACCTGGTGCAAACTCAAAAACGGAAAGAGCCACAGAAAGCACCTGTAGGTCCACAACTCTTTTTAGTGAAGTGATAGCCAAAAGGAAGAGAGTGAAGAACTTTAGAGGAACCTCATCCAGAGGTCCAGATCGTTTACATAGTGCTTCTACAATGAGACTATCTTCCAAGTATTCCCCAAAGCGTTCGACGCAGCGCGAGTTCCCTTGAAAGGGAACATGTGTTGCGTTCTTTAATGGACTTCCTGGAGACAAAGGCGTTGTGATGAGACATTAAAAAGCCAAAAAATATGATGAGTCAGAGCGTAATGTTAGAAGATGGCGAGCCCAAAAAGAGTCTTAAAAAAGTGCTAACAGTCAAATAAAAGCTTACCGCAGTCCTAAAAGTGTCTGCTTTTTGACAGGCAAGAGGGGCTGTTCATAATCAGAGCAGTCATCCAACTGAAGCAATGGATATCACCAAAGAGCTGAACTTACCCACTCAGGCCCATAATTTCTTATTTCAGCTATGTACAAATGTGCCTGTCAATATCCTTGAAGCGTCCACTTTAATGTGGCATAAGAATGATGCAGCGTGATGGATTAGAACTTGTCCTCCAGCTTTCTTTTCAGCTCTGTATGATCGTACGGAAAAAAACATTCATATCCCACTGGATCAGGAAATGTGGATAAAACAACTGTGGTTGATTTAGGTTTAACTTAAAAACAAGGTGGGTACAGTTGGGCACCGAAGTAACACTTAAATTGGCATTATTTAAATGAAATTATATAAGAGTTTAAAAAACTGTACTCACTACATCTGTCACTGTACATAAAAAGAAAGTGAGAAATCAGTCATAGTCTACTTAATGAGAACTGTATGGTAGCTATGACAAAGTCAAGTCAAGTCATCTTTACTTATATAGCGCTTTCTACAATACAGATTGTTTCAAAGCAGCTTTACAGTGGTCACAGGAAAACAATATAAACAAAGTTTGTTTGGCTGAACGGCAGACTTAAAAGAGCAGCCGAAATAATACAATTGATGAATATTAAGTGTTAAGTTTTGATTATTGATTGATTTGATTGATTGATAGTTTGATTATTATATTGATAACAATTCATGTCCAATTTGGTCCGATTGGAGATGGGTTCATGATCTTCACAGGGGAGGGTTTAGTAGAGTCACGGTCTCCGCAGACACTTCAGGGCAGTGCTGTGCTCGTGTCCAGGTCCTTCATCTGATCTGGATACGGCCCGGATCCGGCTGACCATGGTAACCTCGGAATAAACAGAGACCAATATCAGCGTAGATGCCATTCTTCTTCTGATGTATCGAGTACATCAGATGTTATGGGAATGTTCTCGGTTCCGGCTGACATAAATTATGCAGCCTAACATTAAACATTTATATATAATGTGTTATGTGTATGTCAGGTTGAAAAGATGCATTTTTAGTCTAGATTTAAACTGACAGAGTGTGTCAGGTAGCTGAACTGTATTGGGAAGACTGTTCCAGAGTTTAGGAGCTAAATAGGAAAAGGATCGACCACCAGCAGTTGACTTTGATATTCTAGGTATTATAAGCTGGTCAGTATTTTGGGATCGCAATAGACGTGAAGGACTATAATGTGTTAAGAGATCGCTCAAGTACTGTGGAGCTAAACCATTTAATGCTTTGTAAGTAATTAGCAAATTTTAAAATGTATTCGGTGTTTAATAGGAAGCCAGTGCAGGTTTGACAGAACTGGGTTAATATGCTCATACTTCCTGGTTCTAGTAAGCACCAGCGTACTGGGCAACCAGTAGAACATTACAATAATCTAGCCTTGAACGCATGAACTAACTTTTCCGCATTTGTCTTAGCGAGCATAGTATGTCGCAATTTAGATATATTTTTAAGATGGAAGAATGCCGTTTTACAGATGTTAGAGACGTGGCTTTCAAATGAAAGATTATCATCAAAGAGCACACCCAGGTTTCTAACTGACAACGAAGACTTGACAGAACAGCCATCGAGGGTTAGGCAGTAGTCTAGATTATTACGTGCAGAACTTTTTGCTCTAATAATTAGAATCGCTGTTTTTTTCAGAATTAAGCAGTAGAAAGTTATTAGTCATCCAATTTTTTATATTAGTTATGCATTCTGTTAATTTAGTGGATTGGAACGTTTCATCAGGATGAGAAGAAATATAGAGCTGAGTATCATCAGCGTAACCGTGAAAGCTAATGCCATGCTTCCTAATAATCGTACCCAAAGGAAGCATGTATAGGGTGAAAAGCAATAGTCCTAGTACTGAACCTTGAGGAACTCCATACTGAGTAAACATAAAGTGTTTATTTATGAATGTGATACATTTAACCAGTATTTACCACACTTTAAATACAATTTAAATGTGAAATTAAAAATATTTTTTTTAAACAACAAGATTTCCCTCTTTCTTAAAGCTACAAGGGATGGGTGGTCGTCTTATATTCAGGGTTGTCTTATATTTGGAAAAATATAATATGTGAAGTTCATATCATCAATATACATCATGTGATGTACATTGTTGCAGAAAACTTATTAGAATAATTTATTAGATGCATACCGGTGTGTTTTCGTAGGGACATCGACTTTACATTTTCATGTATTTTCATACATGATTCCGAACAAAACTAACTGTGATTGGTTGTGTTGCATGTCAGTCAAAGTCCTCTTGGGTGGTCATTGGCCAATAAAAGCTGCAATGGCCAGACCTTCAGGTAGGTTGTGTCTGCGCAAGACTAGGTTGTGGCTGTACTTTCAAACTTGACCTATTATGTCCAGAGAGAGGGAGCTGGATATCAAACACCACTCATTGACTCTGCAGTGAGCAGCCTCTTCCCTTAGGTAAGATTTACAGCAGAGAAAGTCTTACATAATTTGTTTAATGCAGTGTGATTGTCTTAGAGATTGTTAGAAAGTGTGATATTTAAAAGACTTCAAGGTTTGACTTTCAAGCCTTTCAACTCATCCAGGTTTTCCAGGTGGCTTCCCACAGCAGTAACTGCTCTGCTGTGTATTTACAGCAGAATATCAATTATTTTAGATGCCCTCTGCTGAGGTTATTCAGTCAGAACACTTTCTATCATGGCTAGTTTCCTTTTGTTAATTTGCTTAATTTTAATCCTGCTGTAGGAATTTATACATTTATGACACTTTCACTGTTATGGATTGTCTTGTGACATATTTAAATTCATATAGTTGTTCATTTCTGTTTAAGGTATAAATCTGAATAATTTATGTAATGACCGATGTGCAGGTTAATGTTCTTTACTCCTTGGCTTGGTCAGACTCATAAGCTATAATGTTAGTATTGTCATGGCCAAAATTGACCAGAAAATCAAGCATTGCTCACAGAAAAATATTGCATTAACATGTTTTATTATACACATGTTTATTCCCTTTGTTTTTACTGGAACAAAAAAAAGGTGGAAAAAAAGTAAATTTCACATAATTTCACACAAAATTCCACAAATAGGCAGGACAAAATTATTGGCACCCTTAACTTAATATTTGGTTGCACACCCTTTGAAAAAAATAACTGAAACCAATCGCTTCCTATAACCATCAATAATCTTCTTACACCTTTAACCAGGAATTTTGGACCATGGATTTGGGCTTACTCAAGTACATTTTGACAAACTTTAGTCTTGCTTTTTCATGCCTCTGTGTCGGCAGTGGGTCTTTCTGGGTCTCAGCCATAGTGTTTTATTTCATTCAAACGTCAACGAATAGTTCACGCTGACACTGATGCACCCTGAGCCTGCAGGACAGCTTGAATTCCGCTAGAACTTGTTTGGGGCTGCTTATCCACTGTCCGGATTATCCTGCATTGCAACCTTTCATTAATTTTTCTCTTTTTTTGTCCTCTCTCTAGCTACAGTGCCATGGGTTGCAAACTTCTTGATAATGTTGTGCACTGTGGACAAAGGAATATCTAGATCTCTGGGGATGGACTTGTAACCTTGAGATTGTTGATATGTTTACACAAATGTGGTTCTCTTCTCCTCGTTCTCTTGTCCATGCTTAGTGTGGTACAAACAATGCAAAGACTAAGTCAACTTCTCTCCTTTTTATTTGCATTCATTCTTATTGCAGGTGTGATTTTTATATTATATTTTATATTGCCCACACCTGTCACAAAAGCATCACATGCTTGAAACAATCTTATATATCCACAATTTTTTGAAAGGGTGCCAATAATTTTGTCCAGCCCATTTTGGGAATTTTGTGTGAAATTCTTCCTTTTTGTTTTTGCTTTTGCTTTATTCCAGTATACACAAAGGGAATAAACATGTGTATAGCAAAAATGTGTTGACGCAATACTTTTCTGTGAGCAATACTTGATTTTATGGAAAAAAATTCAGAGCTGCAAACAATTTTGGCCATGACAGTATGTCTGATTGAGAAGAAGTGCTGCAGGCTTTGTCAATGCAGAGGTGTGTTGTAGTACAATTACTTGAGGAAGCTTCCCCTGCTCATTATCTCTGGACCCCTGGAGATATGTTGGGAGGGGGTTGTGAATCCTTGCTCCATGAGCTCGGTGAAGTGATGTCTTCTCCCTGCTTTAATGATGTAGTTCTTTCTTGCTGTGAGAGGCTTTGATCCTTGCTGGCTCTGGATTAATCAGCCATCTTCTAAAGCTCTTGGAGCCCCGAGCTATTGCAGAACATGGTCCTATCAACTGTTTTTCTCAATGAAGGCAGTTGGCACACTTATCTTGAAGTATAATAGCTCTATTTAAAATATTTAGACATTTTAACAGATTGTAATGCACTCTATGTTTTTCTAAGTGTTCAAAAGCAAGTCACTCCAAGAAACGATTTGGTGTAAAATCGTCAGAGACAAAGCAGTAGTTTTTAAAGAACATGTAAAGATTCAAATTCTGTTGTTCAGACCAGTGTTGGATAAAGTTACTTTGAGATGAAAAACATTACAATATTGCGTTATTGAACAATATTGCAACATTGAGAATCAATCAATAAATGGGAAAACAAAGTAACTTGCACTACTTATCTGAAAAAGTTGGTTCAGAGTGTGTGTGTGTGTGGGGGGGGGGATGTAACTTCAAAACAGGAATGTATCTATTTTAACAATGATTCCTAGAGAGTGCATTTAGTACTGTACATGTAAGTCAGACAATTTGTAATTACCTTAAGAAAATAATTTGCACTTTTAAAATGCAACTTACTACAATAGTGTGCTCTAATAAATGTTACAGATCAGTATTTGAGATTCTTGAAAGCCTGAGAGAGCTACAGTACAGTCTCATCACCACATGGTCAACATAATTCAATAACTGAATTAAAATAACAATGTGAAATGTGAAATACATAAACAAATACGGGTTTTAATGGATTGTGTCATATGTATTTTAGGAAAATAAATTACGACAAATGGATGAATGATTACTAAATAAACGTGTTTTCTACTGTTAAAATATCTTCTAGAAGATAGGGGAAAATATGTTGCTAAACTAATTTTGTCCATGGTGAATTGAAGTTGTCATATATAAAAACACATTGACATATAAAGGGCACAGTCATATAGAATTATGGGAAAGGATCGAAGATGATCCCCATTGTGGTTTATCACATCACACCCTGAATGGTTCAAATCTGTCCACGGCAGTGGGTTCCAGCATAAAATGGTTGAAAATAAATCTACTACTCCACACTGGCTCGCACTGATGTGACTCTAGGATATTAAGTATAATCTACACATTTTTATTATTATTATTTATTTTCTTTAGCACCATAAAAAAGCCCATATATATCCAGCGTTTGTCCTCCTACTCACCAACACTTCCTCCTAATGCTCCAACATGCCCCAACACACTTGCTTTTCATTCATTGCACTGAATGGAGAACTAGATATTTAAAGTTTCAAAAGGAATGCAAAAGCACCATAGACTCAATACAACTTATGTACTATATTCCAAGTCTTTTAAAGCCATATGATAGCTTTGTCAGCAGAACAGACAAAAGTCATTATTCACTGAAAATCATCCGCCTAGATCAACGGGGTCCTCACTTTTTTTGCTTATGAGCTACTTATAAAATGACCAAGTCAAAATAATCTGCCTACTATATAAAAACAAAACATATCTTATGTTAAATAATAAAAATTATTTATGAATGTATTGAGAATTTTTGACTCCTTTGTCCTGCTCCCGCACACATTTTATACCCTTTCTTTAGTTTAAAATAAATAAATTGGAGGCTTTCTCGCTAGCTTTTTTAGCAGCACTTGGTGCTGTTGTGTGCATGAGTGTTGATTCATGTGTCAGAAAAGGTCAGATGTCAGACTGGCTGCCCTGTACGTCTATCAAGTGGCACATTTCATAGTGAGGACGGATGATGGGCTGACGTCTACTTTGTTAATTCCATGCGATCTACCCACACTACCTTTGAGATCGACCGGTAGATCGCGATCAACGTATTGGGCACCGCTGATCTAGCTCTTCTTGGAGAATTCATGAACGTTCCTGCCTGATTCATGAATCAATCATTCTTTTGAGTGGGGTCTTTTTAATGAGTCATGTTTTACACATAATCATTTTGCAGTATGTATGCAGTGCAGGAGAAGAACAAAAAACTTGTTGTGTTTCTAATGCACTACTTATCCGAAGTTTTAAACGAAATAGATTTAAACAACATCATTTTAAATTCATTATTTATTTATAGTGCAGTCTCATCCCTCCAGCAGATTTGCAGCAGATTTGAAAAGCCTGGTCTCACACCCTACACCAGCTCTGACCTGTCTCTCCACACAACCATCAAAATCCTCTCCCTCCCCCTGCTGCTTCTCAGCTTGCATTTAAGATCTGTGAGGAGGATCTCTTCAGGAAACAGAAGATAAGGAAAGTCAAAGACCCAGACGTTATCTGTGCCTGTGCTGTCCAGCTGTCATGGATCTTCCCACTGATCGTCCACAGATCACTAGAGCTGTGTGAAGTCCCTCCTGCTTCAAACACTCCACCATCATCCCTGTACCCAAGAAACTAAAAATCACAGGACTAAATGACAGCAGACCTGTTGTTTTGACGTCTATGGTCATGAAGTCATTTTAGAGACTGGTGTTGGCCATCATTGGAAAAGTAATTTCCGTGATCCCTGTGCCTCCTCATCTCCTCATCCCCCGGCTATCGTGACACAAGTGGCAAATATTTGCCTTTTCTTTAATGTTTAAATCTTTATATGAAAAGTCCTGCAGGTCATCCATTGCGTAGCCTTCTTGTAGAGAGTTTAGTTTTCCGACCACCAGCCTGCACATAACATACTGTGTAAGTATATTATTGAAAATATACTTAAAACATCAGTTTGACCGCATCAGTTATATTTTCACTTTGTGGTAAGAGTTTGTGCTTGACTGTGTAAAATAGTTTACTTCAAATATAAGCATTTATGGTGAAATTACTACATTTTCACATCAGTAAACCCTGAACCATGCGCTATCACTTTAATTCATGTACAGCACAGAGAAATAGACTTGGTGCAGAAATGATCATTGCAGTGCTGCACCGTGACAGACCCTGCAACACGGGTGACCACCTGGTTATTGCTCTGTTGCAGGACAGTAGGTTTGATTTTGTGGGACAAGTGTGACATGTGGAGAGATAAATGTACTACTATGCGTATGCAATGCTTAGGTCTTGCAGGATGTGGGACAAAGCTCCCAATTTCGAGACTGTCACCCTACCTGTAACACACTTGCCGTGGCGTATCCGTGTGCAGTGAAAATGCTCGAAACTGTTAACGTAGGCACAGGAAAAATGACATACTGCATACGGCAAACAGATCAGCTGTGAAACAGGCGTGATCTAGTTCTCAAGATAAATCCACTGACTCAGCGATCCAGATGATTGCAGTGGTTGGATGCTCACTGAAAGGGAAGATAATGAGTGAATAACTTAAATATCATCCTGTACCTCACACAAACATAATGCTTGAGAAGGCTTGGGAAAAGCACACAAGTTTAATGAATGCTTTTATGGTTCTTTTACATCATTTTTAAGTTGGAAAGTCTTTAATTCTCATGGGCAAGAGGAACCAGTGCAGTTCTCTCTGTGTCCTAAAGAAATATTAAAGTCATAAACACTGCCCGGCCAAAAAACAAACAAAGAGGGATTTGTTGTGATTGTTTGGAGTATGGTTTTTAGTGAGTCTTTGTAACACGTGAGTCCAGACCTTAAATTTCTTGAAAGAATTTGGGCTGTGCTAGAGGAGACTACAGAGTAATGGACACTTGCATTGCAAAAACTCATGCACCTCTTGATGAAAATAAATGTTTTGATGTTATTTCCATCAAGAGGTGCATTAATTTACGGTTAAGATCTTGTATTAACCAAATGATGCCAATTCATGTGTGGAAATTATTCTTCCTGCTCCTTCCCAACCATTCTTTCCCAGTTTAAGCCTGATGAATCTTGACATTGTCATCCTGGAATATGGCCATGATGTGTTGTTCAACATGGTTGTTTAAGAAATGAAAAGCTACACAATCCATCAGTTAAGGTTAGAAGAACTGTTGCCAAACACATAACATGCTAGAAACATAATCATTGCAATTATGACTCTTAATCGCTGACTCGTAAGACTTTGCCTTATTTAAATCCAAACAGCAACTTTTTTGTCAGGCCAAGCAGTGCAGTTTCTAAAAGCATGAAGATGAGTAAATGATTACAGGATTTTCTTCTAAAGGTGCTGTTACACTTGAATCCTCTTTAAAAGAAAGAACGGTCAACCTGCGGTTAATATTTGCTGCAGGAATGTAGTTTAGTAAAAGAGATGCTAATTTGAACTCATCGCTTTTGTGTTAGTCGTGCTGAAGGCCGCTGGTTTGTAGAGTTAACCGCTGGCTTGTGTGGGAGTTTGGGTCTAGCTATAGTAAGGAGTCCTCCTCCATTATTTATCACACTTTCACTGTGACCTACTTTACAACACAGCGGTAACCACAATTTTCTCTGTATTTTAAATGAATGTATCTTTAATTAATGTATGCTTTCACCCAACACAGACAGAAACTGAGAGCTGCTTAGCGTTGCATGCATGCAGTGTGGGTTTTCATTCTTACAAAAATGTATCACTTTCACACTGAAAAACACCAATAGTTTTCTCTATGTACCAATGCCGTACACAACCGGGTAGTTCTGCATAATGCCTGTTTATATTTTAGATTCACATATCAGTTTTGCACCTTGCACCAGTTTTGTTCTAATTGTTTCCGCTCAGTAGCCCAATGAATTACTGGATTTTCTTCTCCCATTTTACTGCAGTACACCCCTCACAAGACAATGGGGCAACAGAATAATTGGGATTTTAGTTTTAATGGGACATCATTTACATTATGTACAGACACACTCACACACACACATACTCTGTATATGAGTATGAGCCTATATATCAGCCTGCTATTACATTATTAGGAGAAGAGGTTTGATTGACACAATGGTTGTAAAGGTTGATTGCTGTAAGCATTGAATGCATCAGATCCCTAAGTAAACTGGAAAATAAAATCCATCAACAATAAGATTAGGTCTGGTGCAATCTGATGAAATTGCTGTTTATATGTTAAGCCTGGTCAGAGAGGTTTCACCTCATGGTGTTACTGAATTAATTTTCAGTAGCATGGTCATGGCTAGTGTAAAACAACACATTTTAAACCGGTAAAAGTGATGTACTTGGATGTGTTGTTACTAAATTAACTACTGAATATTTTGTCATCTGGTAAAAGCATTAATGGTATGAACATCTATGCATATGAACGACGTTGCTATTTCATAAATTCAACATGTAAGGTTTTAGACTAATTAAATTGGCCACTACAGAGAGTTATAATCATTAAATATAATCAAATACATAATTGTATCCTCAAAGAAACATATAAGGCATATAAATTTTGATATTGACTGTATTTTAGTTCTTGTACACATATTAATGCTTTATTCGGCATGACTATATTCTACATCCCTTGATCCAACTAAATTTAACTATTAAAAAGCAGTGATTTGAAGTTTGATGTTTTGATGCAAAATGTTGTAGTTAGTAATTAGTTAATTGTAAGAATTTTTCCCTAATCTACTGTGTGACCTTTTTTTTTTCCTTTAGTGTCATAATGGACTTTGGAGTTTGGAAAAATAACACATAACAAAATATATAATGCTGTCCTCTACTTTTCCTTCACTGAGATGGAACTGTGTCCTTTCTGGGCTTCTAGTGTGAATGAGGCAGCTGTCTAGACATTGCCCTGCCGACCTTATCCTTTGAATAGTAATGACCTGTCAGAACTGGAGAATAAAGAATTCATTTAAGCAGCAGAGCTCCAGACTCACACAAATCCATCATCCTTAACATTCTTTTACACCTTATGTGTCAGGTCTTTTTTTCTTCTGCACATGCACTTTTTATTTTACACATGCACACCACCATTAATTGTTGCACATTTATCAAGCTATTATATTAGACTCATTCTGCAAACTCAACAACATGTCTGTTTTTTGGTTGTTCAAATATCTGTCTTCTGCAGTGCTACAGTTAATTTATTCAGGGTATTTCTCCCCATTCTCACTCAATTTAAATGGCTGCAACTTTGTTCTGCTTTAACATGTCTGCTTTTTTGCCTTATTGGTCCTTGATGGCCGTATTTAATGGCTTGATTTATATCTAACTCTGCAAAAGATTAACTTTAGTTTTGATTTTGGTAGATTGAATTCAGTATCCGCTGAGTTCAATTCAAGGTGGTCTATAATTTCTGGAGCATTTCCATTCATCTGAGTGGCAGTTGGTGAATTGTTTGTTAATTTGTCATTTTTTTAACCCCAAAAAGACTGAAAATAAAAAGACAAAAATACTGGGCTGCATTACCCAAAACTATCATTAGCTAACTAAGTCAAGTCAAGTCAAGTCACCTTTATTTGTATAGCGCTTTCCCAATACAGATAGTCTCTGAGCAGCTTTACAGCAATAAACTAGAAAGTTTTGATCAGAATTAAATTCTGCTATAAAGCAGCTCTAGACAATAATGTCATCATTCAGCTGAAGTCAGTTAATTTGACTCGGTTCTGTTCAATGACTATGTAAAATACATCAATTATCAAATGAGTTCAATTTATCTATAAAACAGCTCTGGAGAAAAGATTGATGTCATCTGTAGTAAAGTGTTTGTTATTCTGGGAAGAAGGAGGTGTCCGCCGGTCGAATATAAAAAAAAAAGTTAATCACAAAGTAAACAAGCACAAAATTAAAGTAAAAGCGGCAGCCCCTCAGGGACGACTGTGACACACACACACATATAAACAAAACATAACATGAAGTCCAGGTCTTGCACCCTTGCACCCTTGTACTCCCGAAACTGCACTCCCTCCTCCCCACCCCCCGGTCACAGCGGCCACAGCACCTTGGTGTAAGGACAGACAAGGCAAGAGAAAATGAGACAGAAGCATGAGGAGCAAGAGAGACAAGAGAAGGAAAGATAAAGAAAATCTTGACCTCTTGGCTCTCAGTCTTCAACCAGCCAAGAGGCTCTCACTTTCAGTGCCATGCGATGGTACTGAACATGCTTTGGGGGGTGGATCAACGCTCCTCCTCCTGCTGGTGGCCGGCGACGGCTCTTCCAGTTGTGGGCTGCGAGTCCCCGATTCCCTGCAAGTCCCTGAACATGGCGTACAGCAGCAGGCTCCGGCCTCCCACCCCCCCCCCCCCCCCCCCCTCACAGATGACTACTGTGCACACACATAAACAAAACATAACATAAAGTCCAGGCCTGGTCGTCTCTTATCCTTCACTGTCGTTATGAAGGTGCATCATGCATCATTATCAATCAGACCATCGTTCTCTCAGCCTTGTCCTGCTTGCCACAGACTCAGTTCTCATCTTATAGTGTCATTGCAGCTAAATCCATTACATTGCTGAAGTCAGAGGAAGTGATGGAAACAGAAAAAAACCTTGGGAGAATCTGGGGGGGTGGGGGGGGGTGTGGAGTTCTCCTCTAGCCAAACAAACAAACATAATTTATTATTTCAAGTCAGATTGGAAAATTATATCATTCAGAATATTTTGTCCATTTCCTTCTGCCTGAAGATGGTAGGGACGAGGAGTTGAAGCTGGCCATAGAGTCCTTGCAGAGGAGTTCCCATGGTCTTTGCTGAGGATCTGTGCCAATGGCTGTCTAGCCAACGAGGTCTTCACAGCTGGTCTGTTTCTAGGGCTCTTCTGATAATCATGGTCTCCACTGACATTCAGGACTCTAGGTTCAGGTCTACCATCTGGTCTGGATATGGTCTGAATCCAGCTGAATTCAGTAACAGAGACAGACAGACTAATATTAGCATAGCTGCCATTCCTCTTTTGATTAACAAGTACAAGCAAGTAAAAAGGCATGACAGGGCTATAAAGTGAATATTGATATTGTTATATTATGGTATTGTTACCATCATAAATAAACAATTTGATTTTTCCCAAAACCATAGTTTCAATGAACAGTGTGGTTGGGTGACTTGGGCAGCAAACTTGGATGGTTGGAACAACAGCTCGAGGTTAGAAGCATCATTTTTCCCTAGTATTTGTAGACTGACATGCATCAGTTTGGAAACTGCAATGAATCAAATATTTAAAAAAGCTAAACGATGGGTACGAAACATTGTGAAGTTGTAGCTCAGATAGCATGCTTGTTACAGAGATCTCAGATTCTCTGAGAAATGACATTGTGGAGAAAGTTGAATAGTTTACAAAATGAGTGTCTTTCTATGTTTCATATAAATTAACTTTAATAATCTGACATTAATTGTGATCTCATTACTGTGACTCACCCTTATAGAGGTCAACTGCAGTATAGAATCAGTCGTATGGTACAATGAGAACATTTACTGTATTGGCAGCAAACTCTGCCAAGCAATCTTGAATGGTTGTCAATCGAGAAAGATATTCTTTGGAACAGTTACAAAATCTAACAGCAGGGGCAACAAAGATCATACTAACCAGCCACTATTGGCCCCTTGGCAGCTGAAGAGGGCCCCCCCCCCATGTGTAGCTTACTAATGTGTAAGAAAGGACATGTGTCATGCCTTGTTTCCCCAACAGCAGCTCATTCCTCTCTCAGTGGATCTGTTGAGTTTTAATTAAAGGATTCTAATTTGTTCTCTAATCTAATTGTTGCATTTCCTCTCTGATACGGTCGGTGTTCCAGCAGAATAAACACTATTCATTAGCCATTCTTTTCCATTTCTTTATCTATTTTCTTTATTTTATTTCAAATGCTGTTCTGAACTTAATGTTCAGTTAAATTAGTGTTGTGACATGCTGAAATAATGTATTATTATTTTGTTTAATCGGAAATTCATTTATTTGTGACCTCACAGGACTATTTAATATAAAGAACTCACTTCTCTTTAGGTCAAACTGCATTGAAAAGTACAGTCATCTTGTGGACAGGTGCAGGGACGATCTGTGCATTGTGGTTAGCTCAACGTTTCAAGTTCGTCTGTTTTGTCTAGTGTCCGCCAAGCCACATTTACCTCTGTAGCAACCCTAGCAAGGTAGCGTCTGCTGCATGACAGCATGCCACCTGACCCAGATAAGAGATGCGAACTCCTGCTGCTTCTCTCTGACCTTCACATATTTTCTACTCACACACATATAAAGTCACTTGCGCATAAACATACACTTTTCATAGTCCTTCAAGCCACATTACAACACCCACAGCCTCTCTGGGGACTCCCCAGCAGGGCTGTCTGACCTCTTTTTCTCCTCTACCCACCCATCAAGGGGCAGGTTCATTCACGTATTGTTGTTGTTCTCATCCCCAGGAGATGTTCACCCCTGAGTGTAAATTCAAGGAGTCCGTGTTTGAGAACTACTACGTTATCTACTCATCCACCATGTACCGTCAACAGGAGTCGGGTCGAGCCTGGTTCTTGGGTCTCACCAAGGAGGGTCAGGTGATGAAAGGGAATCGAGTAAAGAAAACTAAGCCCTCCTCACACTTTGTACCAAGACCCATTGAAGGTAATGTTTTTGCAACAGTGTTTCTCCAGCATTCAAGAACCCTGTCATATAATTCAGTACCAAAAGAAATTAAAACGTGACCAAATAAAAAAATAATGTGATAAGATTCATTATATACCATATGTATTGAGATGGTTTTATTACAACAAATTCCCAATGAAAGCTTTTAAAAACTATGAAGATGCTAAAGGTACCCCTAAGCATCGCTATATTGATTTGCATTTCATTTGCTTGCCTCATGTGTCCAATCAAGATGCATTTAATTCTCAGCATGCATTTGTAAAATTAGAAAAGATTTTCATATGTATTTATACACTCCCCTACCCTAAACCTCACCAATATAAAACATATAACAGCCAAATAAAAGTAGTCACAGGTGTGCATCGCAAAAACTCATGTTGCATTCCAAGTCTTCTGAATCCATACGATATCTTAAAGGAGACGATGGCATTTCACAATTATAGCTGACGTAATGCTTTTTCAAGTGGCAATTTGTGAATATGTTGTGTTTTGAGTATTAAAAGGATGAAGACTTTTACCCTGTTCTAGCTTGAATAATGACTGAAACTTTGCATTACTGGCACTTCTCATAACTATTGCCTTTTGAAGATGAATCGGTTATTGTATTCCTAAACTGTAGCCCACTTTTATGGGTTTGCCCTCTCACGCTAATATGCCCTGTTTATTTATTAATATTTATATTAAGTATCAAGTGATATGTCACTAAATATGTTAATGGATTTGTACTTAATATGAAATAGATGTATTTTAAATACATTTTGGTATAGTTTTATTTTTTTCCATTAGGGATTGAGTCCCTTGTTCATTAATATAGAGATACCTTTATTGACGAACCTTTAACATAATAATATAAAAATAGTGATGCTTCAGTTTCTGACAGATTGGGAGTAAATAGAGATTATAATTTCATCAGGGAATTTACTAGATTGTGAAACTGGGTGTTACATACCAGAATAGAGCTAGATGTTTTGAGACAAGGGGTGGAAAACTATGAGGGCTATAAAAATGTCAGAAAGAGACATTGGTATGCAAAAAAAAAAAAAAAAAAACATTTTTTATTTGGATTAACATGCACTGATGAATCACTCAGAAATATAGCAATAGCGTATATAAAGCAAACAAATATTTTCATATTTGATGTCATTGACTTTAACATTTAACATTTGTGCATTCTTTAAATAAACCAAAAAATGTGCAGTGCAAAGCTTAAAAGGTATAATGTCAATCATAAAGTTTGCATTGGAAAGTAATGAGTATTAATCTCTTGATACGTTTGTCTTTTGCAGTTTGCATGTACAGAGAGCCTTCACTGCATGAGATTGAAGAGAAGCAACGCTCCAGGAAAAGCTCAGGAACCCCAACGATGAACGGAGGCAAAGCGGTCAACCAGAACTCCACATAGCAGGGCTTGAACACAGGAGGCTGCTGCGGCAGAGTAGCCCCTTCCCCTTGCCCTCGCGCCTCCAACCACGGGAACGGTACCACACGCTACAACGAGATGACAAACTGAACTCTTGCCTGAGAAAACTTCTAGAAGAACACAGAGGGGAAAAACGAGAAGTAAATGTTACCGATCCAATCGGGAGTTGAACTCACATTTTATGCAAAAAAAGAAAAAAAAGAGTTCAATGGGCAGTCAATTTGATTCACAACAATAATATTCTTTACAATAAGTAATATTCTTTGTTTGGGGGTTATGCTGTGAGAAATGAGCTTTAAAACCTTCTCATGTGTTCATTTTCATGTGAATGCTCTATTGCACCTCTTCATGCTTTACTGTCATCAAGAAAATTGGGCTCTCTTTGCTCAATGTCATTGCTATTGATTCGGTTTGTGGATATTATGCTGATTTGAGCAAGTGTTTAAGCTTTTATTGATTGATTTTTGGTATTGTCTGAGAAGTGAAAGCACTTTGTGATTCCAGATTACTGGAAAGTCAGGAGGGTGAATGTAGAATGAATGCTCAGTTACTTTTGGAGTGGTCATGGATTGGTTCATTTTGGTAAGAAGTAAAATCCAAGCAACACTTTCTTTAAGAATCTCGCCCGCCTTGGCACACATACAGTACGTCCAGCACAAGTGCACTGTATGGTGCATGTTTGTGTGTGCGTGGCACTGCTCAACGTCTCTAGCCTGCAACTTGGTTCCAGCCGAAGTGCGAAACTCTTTATTACGATGGACGGCTAAGCTTTAGATGGAAAGTAGACGATTTCCTGTGAATTATTCTCAAATTTCCTTGCACCCGGGTTAACTTATGTATTATATTTATCTCAAAATATGACAAGAAACTCAGGAAGCCCTAGTCTTAGAAGTGTGATCTTGACACCAGCCCTGTCCAGGCAAAAGCACAAAGAAGGGAAGTTTATTGCCCCTGTACGGGTTTCCAGGAAGTCGGCCTGGACAGGGTGGGTGGATTGTGGACTAGGAGGAATCTGGCATTCATAAGTCTTCCAGTATAAATGGCATGAGAGTTGTGCCCAAGTATACATCAATGAGGTAGAACACAATGCAGAGACTTAAAACGCATGAGTCCTCAGAAGTGAATAGAATGAATAACATGTATGTGAAAAAAACGTTTTAAAAACCGGCACCCAATGCAAAGATTGTCCAGATGAAATGAGTCTCCAGACAAGAAAACACTGTAATAGAAGTGTGTCCTTTCGCTGTGTACAAACAGAACTCTTTATTTTTCATGTTTGCAGATGTTTTCACCTTAACGAAACACTATCATATATGCATTATGATTAATGATATGTATAAAGTATGCATTGATATTATAAAGCAGAATGAAATTAGGATTGTTTAAGAATAAAAGTATGATACTTCAAGCTTTCACCCCTGTGTCACTGCAAAGCTTATTTTCCAAGGATTCTCTTGGGCAGCTTTACTCAAGGAAGTACGTTCAGCAAGTGCATTTACAGTTGTTCTCGATTGCTAGCACAATTCATCATTTTCTCTCAGCTATAAACATATTCTCAGACCTCAAACTTTCACATCAAATTCATATATTGTTGTCGAAAATCAAACTTATGAAACACAAAACCTACAAGTACCCAGACGGCTCCTCTGCCTAGAGAACACTAGCGATATCAGTTCATAACACCTCCTTTTGGTCATCAGGAAACATTTTACAGCCCGTGTCTATTACAGTATACAACATAAATAAAGGGGTGAAGAAACAATAAGCTTTATGATAATTATTGATTATAATGATGATTAACTATGATTATGGGTTTGAGGGTGTACAATATGCTGCAGTGTTTACTGTACATAGAATAGTGAAAGTACTGCTTCTTTGTACAGTAATTATACTGTATGTGTAAGTAGAATAAAACCTTGTAGACCAACTTCCCTCATGGTCATTCTGTGCACAAAGAACATACTTTGTATTTCATCAGGAACCAATCAGTCTTTTTACCCTGTCCCCTAAATGTTCTTTCCTCTCCTGTTCTTTTTTCTCTTTATCTTTGATTCATTTTCCGAAGCATATAATCCCCGATGGCCCTATTCACATTATCCTGATATTCTGATTTGTGCATCATCAGTTTTGCTACTTTATGTTTCAATACAGATAAATGTGTGGTGTTTGTGTTCATAGTGAGAGGTTATTATGTGTTTGTTTTTTCTGAATGAGAACATAGTCGTAACTGTGCGAAATTAGGGCACTGTTGTAATTGTTGTAATTTATAGAAATTTTGTACAATTTATAAAAACTGGATATAATTGAGAAGGTGAAAAAAATTTAATGTCTGGTTTTTGGGGGGGGGATAAATAATAGATCTTTAGCTCATTCTTGTAGCTCAAACAGTAGAGTGTTGCGCTTGCAACTCCAAGGTCATGGGTTTGAGTCCCAGGGAAAGCAAGAACTGATTAGAATAGCAATGTGTTTCTTGAATGCAATGCAAGTCGCTTTGGAGAAAAGCATCTGCCAAATTCATAAATACTAAGCAGTAGTATTTAGTATTAAGCTGTAATGGGACACAATTTGTGAACGATGCCAAATATAGATAAGAAAAAATATGACACTGAAAAATGCAAATTTGAAATGATAAATGTTATCTCTGTTATAATAATAACAAACATTCTCTAAGCTGAGTCAGAGATACTTGCGTAAATAATTTAGTATGCCTTTTAATGTGGCATTGCGTCTCTACACAGGATTGGAAGCTATCTTAACACCTTGTTACAAAATTATTGATTTATCCCGTTTACAGGTAGGTCCAGGTATGGGTAGGTCACCTCAGCCTGAAAGTGAAAACACCAAGACAGCAATCCAACTTGTCATTTTAGGATTGCTCTTCTCTGCCCTTAATTCTACTGGTTGTCATGGAAACAGACTTTCCCTACTGTCTGTAAGGAGAGCGAAGAGGAGGAGATGGAGGGGGAGGAGGGGCTGCATTCAGGCAGATGATCTGTTCTTTTCTTTTTGTGGAGAACAGATTGAGGTTGTGCTTGAGATTGTTTCTTTCTTTGTCCTTTGCACTGTACATATGAACACATAATGGGAATGATGTATAGTGACAAGTCTCTAAGGAGCATGACAGCATGTGTGTGTGCGTGTGCGTGCGTGTGTGTGTGTGTGTGTGTGTGTGTGTGTGTGTGTGTGTGTGTGTGTGTGTGTGTGTGTGTGTGTGTGTGTGTGTGTGTGTGTGTGTGTGTGTGTGTGTGTGTGTGTGTGTGTGTGTGTGTGTGTGTGTGTGTGTGTGTGTGTGTGTGTGTGTGTGTGTGTGTGTGTGTGTGTGTGTGTGTGTGTGTGTGTGTGTGTGTGTGTGTGTGCATGTGCTGGAATGTGAAAGACACTGAGAAGAGGGAAATAACCAGGTAAAGCATCACCTTAATTAGGTTTCCACACGCACTAAAAATTAAACTCCAAGATCTAGGACTGATAAGTATCAGACCCCAACTTTTATGAGACTTTTCATTTGTTCATCATTTTTTCAATTTAGATGGGTAAACTTCTCACCGACTTCTGGAAACATTCTTTGATGTTTTTGATTCATACCTGTGAGTTACGTAACTGCAAAGTTGAACTGGTTCTGTCAGTGCCACAATAACATATAGGATCCAGTGTAGGATCCTAAAGCCCACTGTGCAAAACTGCCTGCCTGTAAATCCCCTCCTTTCTTGGAGAATATTGATTTTATTAAATCTACAGCAGCTGTAAACATTCACTCTGCTATTCCATTCTTCTTTCGCCATCTTTCTTGTTTTTATTTTAGCGCTCATCTTAATCATTCTGGATGGATGTTTGATTCTTAAGCCATTTCTTGTTTTTTTTATCCTCTTCTTTGCTCTCTCGGGTGGGACAGGACCGCACTTGCAGACTTGGAACATGAAGTTCTTCATTAAGAAATAATTGGTCTTCTTTCAGCTAACATAATTGGCCCGCTCTCTTAGATCTTCAGCGCAACAGAGCATCAAAGATTTGATTATGTTGGATTATGTTTTTTCAGCGATAAAGCCATAAAAATGAGCTGCTGGGAGAATTCCTCAGACGTAGCATTAGATGAAAAACATTGCATGACATAAATTTGCCGTGAAACGTTCTTAGCTTTTTAAAATAGCTTTTTGCATTATGGAGAGCTGGGATATTTTACCTTTTCAAGCAAATGCAAATTCACGTACCAAATTACCTCTGGTTAGCGTTATATTTGATAACAGTCAAACTGACTTGTGAGTTCTGCAAACCTGCTGCAATTCAGTTGTCAGTTGTTAAATGCGGTTGAAATTAAGAGTTCAAGTTCAACTAGCATTAGTTTGAACTCTCTCCACATTGTACAAGTGGAAATATCAAAGTAGGCATCGGTAGACAAAAACAAGCTGGTTCGACTTTGCACACATGAATCCCATCTCATAACAGCAAGAGTCTGAAATATGTACACATCAGAATTTGTCCTCCATCCAAAAATACATGTTTGCAATGATGCACTTTTATTTTCAGCTACATAAGTTGGATCTAAGTTTAGTGAATAAATAAAATATGGGATCCTCCACCTCTGCAAAACTCTCTAGCACTGAAGGTTAGCGGTACTGCAATTTTATTCCTCGTCGTCTCAAGAGCAAAGCAAATTGATCCATTACCCATTCTGTCCTTCCAAGGAGGAACTGAACTCAAAGAGGCATTTTCTATATTTTGCTTCACACAGGCATTTTTTGACTTAACAGAATGTCTTGCCCTTTGACTTTAACTAACACTTAAGTATCGGCGACAGGCTCGGATATTTCCTTTGATGGACGGACTAATGAAGGAACTCTAAATGCAATCAACTGTGAAACAGTTGAGCGACTCAAGTCATTCTGAAAAGGCTGCAATAAACCAAGAAACTTTGAGAAACTTGAAAATGACAAACATTTAAAGGGCTGTTGAAAGCAGATTGAGTATATTTACTTCCTCTGCTATAAGAAAGTTGGAAATACTTTACAATGAAGCTTGGTTTGTTAACATCTGTTGACATTGTAAAACTGGAAAAACTGAACAGTGCCGATACGTCTTGCTTAGAGAAGGGCTACTCTCTGACGTTTCTGGAAATTAAAATTTGAACTCTCTCTTGCAAAATTAGCATCCCCATCAATCACATTTGAGATCTGTCTTATCTGCCTTCCTTTCCTTCACCCTCCTCTTCTCTCCTCTCCACATGCTGATATCATCTGAAATTCACCTAGTTATCGATGTGGTTTTATTTGAACAATTATCATACAACACTATACATGTTTGGTATCATCTAAAATGTCTCAGTGTGACTGGTAGTCTTATTCCCAAGTAAACCAACAGGTGATAAAGGTTGAAGAGTGTAGAGATGGTTTGTTTACTGTGGTGAGTTTCCCTCTCCCAGGGTCTTTCATGTAAATTACCTTCTGTCCTCAGTAAGGGGTGAACTGCCAAATTCCCATTGTTAGCTCATGTTTCCATTTGAAAGAGATTTCTGTCTTGGTCTGAGAGGCTCATGTTTCTGCAGTCAGATCAGACCGTAATGATGAGTATCCTCTAGACACACATCATTGTGTATTTTCCTGAGGTCAGGTATTCATCTTATTACTCTATATTACTCTTTATGAGATCACGTACCTGACGAGACTCAGTGTTAAACTACTCTCCTCGGACAACACGCTAAATATGCATACTATTTCTTCTATCTGTTTTTTTTTTGTATATATTGAGCCTGTTTTCTGTTAGTCCTGGTTCTGTCATGTAGCTGGTTGTTCTGTTCGTGTTTCTGATATCTTGAGAATCCTTGTTTTATTTTGAGTTTATAAATAAAAAGAGACTGCTGCACATAGATCCTGCTCCCCTTATCTCTGCGTCAACCAGCTGTGCCAGAAAGACGGAAACCAAAAAATGGATCTGCTCTCATAGAGGGATTGTTCCCTTGAGGTTCCCTTTCCCTCTCATGAAGAGACCTTTAAAGAGTTTGTGGACTGTTTTTTTTTTTTAAATGTGGATCCTCCTTCACTAAGAGAGAGACTGAGGAGGATCGTAATCTCCCAGCACATGATGCCAAAACAGCCACGTCCTGTCAGGGGTGTTGAAGGGTTGAAGGGAAGAGTGAGGACTCAATATTGCAGGGAAATGGGTTTCACAGAATGGGAAACAGAAACAACCCTGAGAGGGAAAAACAAGACTACTGACTAGAGAACATAACAGACTGGACTTAACTTGGCAAGGCAGGACAGGACAGGAAAGGACTAGACTGGACTGGACTGGAACTGACGAGCAGCATATCAAGACATGTACAACAACGATGCAACACAGGACAGCAAACAAAAAGGAGGAGGATAATATGTGGAAACAGCTGGGACAAATCAAAGTAATAACAAGGAAACAAGACGGGCGGGGTTACACAATGACAAGACATGAACACGTGGCCAATACGAACGCGCATACCCGCGTGTCCACATGAATCACGAGACAGCGCGCAGCTGGTGAAAACACAATCTGCACACGACACGAAACACAACATGAAAAGCATGCGGCCGATGAAAACACGAACATTAAACATTACACACAGACGAGAGAGATGCCCACTCATGATGTAGAGCGCACAAGAATCGTCTTGGGCGCTCACAAGGACGAACACACGGCCATGAATGTCCAAATCCCGACACAAAACCGAAACTAAATAAGACCAAAGTCTCGGGACCGAACATCACAAGACTCTACACAGACAAGAGAGTGTGCGACTCGAGACACTAGAACCCTGACACGTCCCTGATGAAATAGAAACCAGAGCTTGCTACTGACTCAGAGCCTACAGCCGCACTCAGACTACAGGAGTTTTTACATCTTAACCGATTATGAAATCTTGTTCCATCACACACATGAGATCAATTTTCACCAATTTCTTCCTTTCAAATCTCAAACATGCACATATTACAAGATTTGAAATTTGCAGTGCATCATACATTGTGAGATATTATTAAGATTATCATGACACATGATGCTGGTTTGAAATTGGTTTTAAACATGTCTAAAAATCGAATAATTTTTCCATAACACAATTATTCCAACAGGAACATTTAGTCAATCATCAGATGGAATTACAGAAACTGCTTTGTTTTGTCCGTTCTGCCCTCATACAACATACAATATATTGTATTGATCATTGATTGTGTTTTGCACTGCAGTTTCTTCTGAAGTCTCTCTAAATTTTTTGTTTTGTTGTGTTTAGTAAATGCAAGCATTTAGTTTCTTTTGCAGCGGAAATTCAATACACAAAAAGAATGACCCATCTCAGCGTAGCTTTATAGAATGTGTGGTTTAATGGGGGAAAAAGACAGACCCAGAATTGCGGCAGACAAGGCTTTATTTACAACAGGACATTACTGCAAGATAACAAAAATATGCAATATAGCTGCCATTTATCATGTGAAAATACAAAATATTCAAACAGAAAAAGCCACGGAATAATAATAAAAAAACTTTTCTAATCTGCCCAGTCTTCTGCATTTGACCAAATGTTCTCATACACATCACATCTGGTATCTTCTCTGGCAAGGCATCTTGGGAAGAATGTTTTGGCATGCCTTATCCACCCTTGGCAGTGTTCAGCTTTGATGTCTTAGCATGCAGCATCCATTGCATCCAGGAGGGACATTTGCAAATAACCTTACCTGGACGTGTCGGTGATGGAGTTCATTTTGATGCGCTCACTGTTCCTTTCAAAAGGAACTTTGTATAGTTAGTTATTTCATTCTGACTCTGTTCTCAGCTAGAGTCCAAGAAATTGATGTTGGTGCAATGTTCCCAAAGACAAGGTTGTCCTCTACAACTCTGGACTGAATGTCTTTCAGTATCATTTCATTTTCAGCAATCACCATGTTGACAACAGTAAGTTCCTGTTCTTCATTCAGGAGCTTTCCTCTGTGGATCATCCATCAGTGGATGGAGGGAGACATTGAATCCTTATCTAGAGACAAAATAAAGTTACATACTAGAGACCAGAGACATACAGTCACTGTATTAGATGGTAAAATGTTTTACACTTAGCAGTTGTAGAAATCCTTATACAATACCTGTTGATTTCTTGAAAAATCTGTACTTTTGTGTCCCGCCTGAGATTTGGCTGTACTCATTCACCAGTCTCTCTGTATAATAGCCCGTGGTTTATGACATAGTCTATGATCGTAGCTCTTATTACATCAGTTTCCCCAGCTCTGGCCCTTCTTTGAGCAACACTATACATTTGAACTCTCTACGTTACATTTGCATTTATGCATTTGGCAGACACTTTTATCCAGAGCGACTTATATTGCTTTCAAGAAACACATTGACATTCTAATCAATTCTTGCTTTCCCTGGGAATTGAACCCATGACCTTGGGATTGCAAGCGCCACAGTCTACTGTTTGAGCAACAGGAAAACTACAGGAAAAGCTACCTTGTCCTCATCCAGAAATTCCTCTTCCTTGCTCTTGTCCCACTTCTCTTTCTCCCAATTTGGCAGTAAATATCCATTTTTTTGTCTTGGTTGAACTTGTGTGTAAAACAAGTTTAAGCAAGAAATGTGTCATTTATATAGTCTACACAGACAGATGCTAAGAGTTTAGGAAAATTGTTAAAAGTCTTAAAAATGGCCATAAAGATCGTAAAAACTAATTAGAATAGTATAATTAGTATAAGTATAATCATAATTACTGGGAGCCCAGTTGTTGAGATCTGGGGTCGTGTTTAAAGCCAAAATATTTATAACCTTGATGAACATTTTTATTCATTAACAGATGAACAGTTGAATATCATATCATAGATTTTGACTCATTCTCTTCAAAACATGAAAATAAAAACAATAAAGAAGGCATAGATGTACTTAAATGGCATAGGAATAATATAATAATCAGTATTTAAAGCTAATTTGTTCAAAGCTCAAAAAGAAAAAAGCAACATTTTTATTTAATGAGTCTAACCTGAAATTCTATATTGATTTATCTTTATGAATGATTATCCAATTTGTATTGTATTTTTTACATTTTTATTGATATTGTACTATCTTTAAGTGATTCATTCATTACAAAGATGAATAAATCTCATCAAAATGTTGTTGCTTTCACACCCACATTACCACACTGGTAAGGACATGTTTAGACAAATTACTTTGTCACACCACATTTCATGCCAATTTCATCAAACCAACCCCAGAAATAATAGATAAATAATATTGAGGCATATGTTTGTGAGTGGGAAGTGCTAGAATAAATAAACAATGGGGGTTAGACACCTACGCGCAGAATTATGCAATATTCCCAGTTTGCAGGAACATTTATCACAAATGGAGACAGTAGACATGACACGAGGTAACTAAGCAGCATTGCAACCTAATGGAGAGACAGTGTCCCAGAATATCTGCAGAGGGACAACCTCAGCAAGCCACTGCAGTCAGGCAGTGATATCGAGCGAAGTACTGGGATTAATGAAAACATGGTTATGGGAACCTGGTGGTAGACAAATGTAATTTGTTCTGTGTTCTGAAACGTAGTTTCAACAGTACTGGGACTTTTCACTCTTTAAATGAAATCAGTGTTTTTACAGTAAAATTTGCTGAAAGTTACTTTGTTACAGCAGTGAGTAATTTGAATCATTCAACAAACCGAAAGGTTAAAAATAAAATCTAGTAATTTAGTAACAAAGCTTTTGCTTCTGATTTGTTTGGAACTATTTTTGTTTAAAATCCCTCTTTATTATTAAGGTCTTCTTCTTTTTTTATTACAATTTTACTTTCTTAATTTGTTTGAAGACAGAGCATTTGCTTTACCTTCAAGAGAAAATATGAATGTTTTGGAACATTGTTTGATCAACATTTTCTGTCACAGAGATACAGTCTAGGGACAAAATCAGTGACAAACACAATATTTGTGGTTACAATAAAATTGTGTTTTTAATCCTGTTGAAATGTGATGAAATTTGACCCCATGGCTGTTTCTCCAAACTTCGGTGTGACAATTACACTGCCCAGTGAATATAATGGCATACGGTGTGCTTGCACTTTGCCCAGGGCACCCACAACAGAAACAGAGAGTGAATGGAAATTGGCAAGTATAAAACTTTTTCCCATGCCAAATATATTCCATGTATGGCTGCCTGACTGTAACACTACAGTTCATTCAAAATAAAATAGGTGGCAGATGGTTAGTCTGGTGTGGAATTACTATTACCTTTTATTTAGAAATCAAAGCTTAATTCAAAACAGTGTATATAGCAACAGCAGGATGTGATTGGCTCTACTCATGTTTGCAATGCTCTAAAAGTACATTCAACTGTCTATTGTAAAGTGTGTCTATTGTCTTACATTCTCTAAAAGTCTTCCACTACATTACTTTTGAGAATCAGTGACAGACAGCTAACAAAGATTATCTAGTTACACATTTTCAGTCCTCTTTTTAAAGAATTACAGATACAAGTTCCAACATTACAATCACAACCTTGTCTAATCATGATTACTGGTGCCTCCAGGCATATTGTTTTCCAAATTAAACATGTATTATGCAATTAAGATAAAAAGCCTTCACATATTCTTTTTTTCTGAAAACATGGACATGGCCATTGTTCTCACAGTCAAGGAATCTGTAAAACACTCACTCCATCTGCTGGTGAAGAGATGTTTAATGCCTCCAGACATTTTTTCAAACACAAGTCTGATGCTCCTTGCAATGCAATATCCATGTTGTTGTTTGTGAGATATACATATCCAAACTAAAAATATCAATTCAGCTAAGATACTAGCTTTTTACGATACACACTCAGCGCAATGTAATTCTGCTGCACTAAAGGGTACCAGGGTGCAAGTGTCATATGTGTCATTTTATTTGAGCAACCCCCCCATAAACACATAAATACACATGGGCCCATTAAAAGGTCAGCCTTAGTCTGACGGGGCCTGGCATTGGCCACTGAGTCTAATAAAAGAAATGGGGCCCAGCCGCCCTCTTAACTAACAGTCTGAAGCTTTACAACCAACAGCTCAACACCTAGTTTATAAGAACAAGGTGCCAGGCGTGCGGTTCAAGGCTGTGCAAAAGAGTGAAAAGAAGGCTAGAGTTACTAACACACTTCTATCAAGCACCTTTTAAGTATTTGATCACACATTCTGGTGGGATTCTGGTGAAGGGTGAATTCGGATTCTGGTGAAGGGTGGTGATGATGTCATGGAAATGGAGGATGCTGATTGGAGAGACAGGGATCCAGGGGAATCTATAAAATAGTTATTAAGGGATCGAAGCGAGGGGGAAAGAAGACTCAATATTGAAACTTCATCTCCTCAGTGAATCCTGCAGTTGAGAAAGGTGAGGAAATGTGGAAGAGGTGTATTTGTGATGGATCAGTGTAGGATGGGGAAACAGGCATCATCAATCATGATTCATGCGATCTCACCTATTTGGTGCATTCATCTTTTAACTTTGGGATTTTTACAACAGACGTATTTAATCTTAATCTAAATCTTAATGACTGTCTTGTCTGAAGCTTGGATTCCACTTACACTAATAGCTGATCTTCTGTATAATTTAGTGTGTAATAGCATAAGTCTTTTTGCTGTGCATAATAATTGATGCATGATTATGTAGTTATATTACAGGGTTATGGGATGTATCTGTAGTTAAAATACACTTTTGCTTCTTTTTTGTTTTGCATGCAACTGTATTCATTTCTTTACCGAATTCTTTCACTCTTAATCAAAGACTTTGTATCACTAATAAGTATTATTTTTTTATATAGTTAAACTTTTTTGGGTCAGAAACTGAGTTTAGGCGAACAGCACCAAGATCAACCGCATTTTCCAGTGCATTGATGATTATTTGCCTGCTATGAGAGTTGGTCCTCACAAGGGGACTTTCCTTGGGGACACGGTGCCCCCATGGACAGAAATAGCTACATTATTTCCATCTCTTTGACCTTTTCTAAAGGGACGTCAGTGGTGAACATGTGCCACCATCTGGCAGGACCATTCCAATGAATCCTAATCAAACAAGTCCTATTAGTCTGATTATGTTCCTCTCAATGATGCTGGTCACAGTTGTGTTTGAGTGTGTACATGTGTACATCTTTCAGATGCAGATTTGGATGTGGATGGTTCTCTCAGGTGCGTTCACGGTCTCTTCGTCTTACTGCAGTGGCTTAAGTCTTCAAGAGAAGGTAAAAGAGACAAGAGTAACCAGCTAGGAATGATAAATTCTGCCAGTCCTGATGAACCTTTCAAACGTTTCAACCTGATGAACCTGTTCAAAATTTATTTGGGTTTTTATTTTGACCCCAGAATCAAACTAAACTCTCGGCCAGAGAGACTGATGTGACTGATCAAGGTCAGCTTGTGAACGTGACAAAGGCACAAGGAGTTCACAAGAAGATCCCGGGCTTCAGAACACCTCTTGACCCCCTTTCCAAGAGTTTCATGAACGCAAAGAAAGATAAAACAAGGTACTTTCTTGCTTTCCTCTGCAAGAGTGAGTATGCAAATAAATGCAGAACACAAATGGGGTTGAAATTTACATGGAGAAAAGGTCAAGTTAGGATTATACACTGACTGATCTTACTGTTTTTGAGAAAGTGTTTCATCGCAACTTCAGTCACCTTCCATGAATAGAGTTATCACTATGGGGATTCTCCAACTGCTTTGGTCTATGAATAAAACAATGGATCAGTTTAATGTGATCTAATTATCACCAGGGAGCATTTAATCTACAAATGCATCACAGGGCTCTTGTTCCTTGGAAACAATGGAAACATGTTCTTGTTTTCTGAGCTACATGCACTACAACAGAATACAGCTGTTATTACAGCTGGACAAGGCAACTTTTTCTTTACTGACATAAAGATGTTAATTAAGAAATGTGATTACAGTATATCCGAGTTTTTAATGTATCATTTATAACACAACTTCTTTAATTCTGTTTCCTTCTCCTAGGCAAAGCAAAACTCCTCAAAAATGGCCTGTACAAAAGCAGATAATGCCTGGAGAGAGCCATGCTTTTACAGTGATCAGGCCAGCGGACTCAAGCTCTCTTGACAAGGTTCTACTTGGAGAAAGTAGCCCAATGCAGCCACCAAGGACTAAACCGAACGGCCCCACCGACATTTCCACATCTGACCGAAATCCCACTGACCGTGCCAGAACAAGAGTTTCCAATAAAAGAGGCCGGTCAGGAGCATTTGGTCTCCCAATTGATCGCATAGGTCTGGGACTTTTACCACAGGGAAGAGGCTAAAAATACTACATCTAAGTTTTTGTGTGATATGTAGACTATTTCTAAATGGTCTAAATCTGGATCTAGTCAAAATAACCTGCTATTGATAGTGTTCAGGACTGTACTAAATAGTAAATGCTGGAAATGAAAATAAATTGTTTTACTTTGTTGTTAGTATTATATTTATTATATAGTAATATGTGCACAATGACACTAAACTACATTTATGAATTTGACAGATGTTTTCTCCAAAGTGACTTACATTGCATTCAAGAAACACACTGACATTCTAATTAGTTCTTGCTTTCCCTGGGAATTGAACCCATGACCTTGGTGTTGCAAGCGCCACTCTCTACTGTTTGAATTACAGGGAAACTTACTGCAGTGTGTGAAGTAAACAGAATTATTTAAACTCTTACATCTGAAATACACATTTATACTCTCATTAATGGAGTTAAGCACTGAAATATCATGAAATCAAAACATTTTATATGAATTTTAATAGGAATATTTGTAGTGTTGTGCACTTTTCCTGTGGCATGATGTGTTTTAATGCATTAATCACAGCGAGAATTGCTTAGCGCATGGTTATTCCTCTTTAAATTGTGTTCTGAATAGCAGAATGTTCTGGTGTGAATAATGATCACTGAAATGCACTTATCCAGTCTATGGACAGCGTAATGACAGACACTGAAGGACTCGGAGGTCGATCAGTCCATTGTGCTGTTTGGCTCTGATGGCACTGTACTGTACAACCTCTGCAATTATTTACACTGCAAACACATAAGACCCCTCTCTGTTTACCATATTGGCAAATTTCATACATTTGATTTGCTTACATACTATTTAGCCAGTAGAAAAGATTGAAAATAACTCTTCTCTGAAATGTTTTTTTTAATATCATTTAGATTTATTTATTCTAAAACAAGGTTAGGATTGTTAGTGATTGTTATCAATGTTACATGAGGCACGTAGTCCGTGTCTCATATTTTCCTAATGTCTTGTACCGTAGAACATGGTATCACATGGATTTCACATGGAAAATTTTAATGTAATAGCTGTACCCACAAAGACTGCACAAAATGCCAGGGCAGTGGAAATATTTGTCAAAGGCCTCAGAAAACAACACATGCACGGATACACTTAAGAGTCAGCCTATCAATTATATGCTCCTGTACTGGTTTTGATTTCTTTTTAATTAAAAAAACTTTTTGTTCACCTCTTCATAAAAGTGAATGGTAGAGGATGCCACAATTACGGCTCAAACACACAATTTAAGTGTGATGAAGAAAAAAAACGTATCTTCTACTTTCTGCTGACAAAATAAATATTAAATTCAAGATAATCTGTTATGGGCAGGAGCACAGTTTTGCGCAACACACTAGACATGGCAGGGCCAAAATATATGTTTGACCTTCCATTGCGCACCTGTAACTCACAAGCAC